>CM061543.1:277359629-277959629 GCA_030864215.1 Capsicum pubescens | reverse complement strand
CTTAAACGCATATGCCCACTGTCTCACCTGTGCGATGCCCAATCTGCCGCACACCTTAATATGTGCGATACCTTGTGCGGTGCACACTTAAACATTTTCCTTCCCTTGTACGTCGCATACCCTTCCCAATTTAGCTTAGTACCTGACTTCTAATTGGGTCAATCCGATCCATATTTCACCCTTTAATAGAATCCACACCCTAAATGCCCAAATTTATCCTTATTTCACCCTTAATCCGTACGATATTGAGCTCCCACCATTCTCTTTGTCCTTCACTAATCCTCCATATTCAAGGTAAGTTTTACTTTCTTAATCCTTAGTTATTGTGACTCTATGTTATAGCAAATTGATTTCTTAAGGATTACGAATTAAATTCTTGCCATGGCGATATTGTGAAAGTGATGGTGTTTTGTATATTTTGAAATGGTTGAAAGTGTAAAGCATGATTCTGTTCAAAAATTTCTTCATTGAAATAGAATAGGGGGAATTAAAGTGAGTGAATTGTATTGTGACTAATGTTGATGCACCATGTCAAAGTGTATGTCGGCGAAGTCTAAGTACCCAACAACAACACTTAATTGGTTGATACTAACAAATTAAGTGTGGGGTGGTGACTTCACCACCCTCATCTTAATTAAAGTTAGTTTCATTATGTGTGGCTGGCGTGGATGATATGATGAACACAGGAAAAATGGCTCTGATGATGATCTCAACGTAGGTGGCATGAATCCTAATGTGGATGAGGAGTACTACTAGCCAGGTTCTTTATCTTGTTATTTGTACTGAGGACAGTGCTTAGCCTAAGTGTGGGGTGGCTGGTTACTTAGCTACTTGTTTTGTAAGAAAATAGTACCTTCTTCTTAGTATTCTTCTGTGATAGGATTAGTTATTTTGTTTATTTTGTTTCTTGTTAGATGTTTATTCTATTTAGTCATAATTAGGAGCTTTTCTCGATGATGGATGGATGACGACTGTCTTAAGAGAAAATTAGTCATTTAATTGCATGTAACTATTCTTGTGGATCACATAACATTATAACATAAGTATGTGATGGATCATTATATTTGAAACACCTAGACTCTAGTTGTGACTCGTGTTGTGATTGTTGGTTTTATTTGAATTCATGTAATTGTTGGGTCGAGAATCTATAATGCTGCTAATTCAGTTGACCATGTGCCATGAGTGTGTAAGACTGTTGTATATTCCTTATTGTAACTGATGCTAGAACTTTCCTGGTGTGTGTGCAAAGCAAAATAAAGATTGTGAGTTGAGGAGATGATTTAGGCATTTCTTTGATAGCCATTGTTCATACCTTCTTTTGACCTACCTTTGTACATTATATTAGGTAGCCCCGTTGAGCCTTTAGCTTGTTCTTTTGTTAACCTCATATGTAGCCGATTTCGTTCTTTAATAGACCGTAATTTGATCCAAAATCTCCTAAGCACTTTAATGTAAAATCAATTTGAGTTAGGAGTTTGACAATTACAGGAAAAAGGTAAAATTGATGCCCCAAAGTCTAGTTATTGGCATGTGAAATTGGTGTGGTTGGGAAAAGAAAAAATTGTTTAAAAATTTTCCAAATTTTATCCCGGACATGTTACAATGAACCTGTTTTGGCCCTGGTCCTTCTTGGACATTGTGCACCTCAACTAAGGCAAACCGCTTAAGTTGAGGGTGGCTATTATAGGGGTGCGTAACATGAAAAGGGTGCAATAAAAAATATATTTGAAAGGGTTGCAAACTCCCACCATAGTGTTATTAATTGAGCTTAATGAGTTGGGGTGAAAAGCAAATCTGTGAAGATAGTAGAAGTGGAAATTGGTTGTTAGAGATTGGTCATAATTGCATAATGTAGTGTATTAAAGTTCTTAGGGAAGATAGTCACTATTTCTGGCCAAAATAGTTCCTACCCATCCTTTAGCCTGCATTACAACCCGTAAAAGACCTATTTGATCCTAATCTTAGCATTCTGATATTAGTGGAGTATTACACTAAGGGCAAGCATATGGTCATCAATTGTAATTTGAGAATTCTTTGTGAGAGTGAGCACAACTTGATTGTTGTACCCATATTGCTAGAAATTGCATGATTGTGAGTGATTATGGGCATATGGTTGATGAAGGTTGGGTAATTTATATGATTTCTTAGCTTAAACGGTATACATGAAATTGCCAACTTAATGAGTCTATTCTTGAGGGTAGGCCGTCTCTAGTAATGATTCCTGAATCTACTTCTTGTTCATGATTGTTGTGTGAGCCTATTTGAGAATCTTGTCTTCCTTTGTGGGTGCTAAGGCTTGTGTAGTATGCATAAATAGATATGTTGTTCGAGGACGAACAAAGCTTTAAGTATGGGGTGGTGATCTTGGGTGTATTTATACGCCTAAGCACAATAACTTATCCATATTTTAGCTAAGTTTAGAGAACAAAGTGCCTAGTTTCTTATGTTTTTACTCTACTTCTATGTAATTAAGCTAACCGATGTGATTAGCATGATTTCAAGTATTAATGAAGTAGATAGAGACATAATGGGACTATGGAATGCGGATGGCATATGACACATGAGAGAGTAGCAGTCTGGACCAAATGTGGCACCTAGAAACTATGTCCAAGACTACTTTGTCATTTATAATTAGTTCAGGTACTTTGAAGGAAATTATGAGAGAAAAGATTATTAAAAGGCTTAATGTTGAATTTTTATTGAATAATTCATTATTCTGTATTATTTTGGAGAGAGGAGAGTGGCGGCTTAGCCTGGAGAGAGAGAAAAACATTTTCTCTCTTGTTTTTACTATTGGCACACCAAGATCATCTTCTAGTTTTTGGTATGATGAATATATTTATGATGCTTTTCGTTTTATTCAAGAGTAGCTAAGTTTATTAATTAGGGTTATGGAAGCCTTCTAGCATACAATCTATTACTTTGGTTTTGAATTCATTATGCATTGATTTGTTTATATGATACTCTCTTCGCTTATCTTGAATTCTCGTGGTTGCAAACATAGAGGATATGCCTTAAAACGCAACTTGTTCGAAAAAAAGGTTGATGTTCGGAAAAGAGAGTAGTGACAAGAAAATAGGATATTCAACCCTTATTTCATATGTTAATTCCTTAACAGGATTAACTATTTGGAGATTTTGTATTGTTTTTTGTAAACGCTTTTGATTTGAGAGAACTAAAGTGAATTAGTCCTTGATGGTTGAGAAACACTAGGATTATGTTATTAAATACAATAAGTTTCTCAGTAAGCACGATGCATGTATGAATTCATAAAGCCCATAGTTAGAAAGTATTGAAAACTACAAGGTGGACATAACCCTAGGTTGCTATTTCTCTGAATTTGAATACTACTACACATATTTCATCTTGTTAAACTGAAACCATTAATTTGTGAACTGAATCAAATCCCCCTATTTATTTTACAAAAACGGACGATTAAAAGTCAACTAATTTGCACACAACTTAATTAGCACCATATTCCCTGTGGGATTCGACCCCAACCTAGTTGGATTATATATTTGACAACGACCGCTTACTCTCTCGTAAGAGAGGTGTAATTTAAGCGTATCAGCCATGCGATAAGGTTCCATAGAAATAGGTCGAGTGCCAGGCTCGAGGTCAATAACAAACTCAATCTTACAAATAGGGGTAACACCAAGCAGGTAGATAGAAAACACATCCAGTATCTCACAAACAATAGAAACAAAGTCAAGCAGTAAAATCTCCACACGAGTATCACAAATATAAGTAAGATAAGACTCGCACCCACTTGATATAAGTCTACTAGCACGAACATAAGAAATAATCCCCAATATCTCGTGGCTAATCGCTCTCTGCTACACGATTGGGGGTACACTCGGCATTGCTAAGGTAACGCTCTTGGTAAAATAATCCATGATCGAATGATAGTGGGATAACCATTCCATGCCCGAATCACATCAAATCCAGCATAGCTAGAATAATAAGATCAGCACAAGTATCAACATCTCTAACTGTCACAACATATAATATGAATACTCGATCCACTACTAAATAATCACCCATGGGAGTACATACATTCAATGGCACAAATAATAAATAACTAGAAAACTCCAATCATGGTGCATAATAAGCATATATATAAGAATAAGTGAATCTCGAATCAAATAAAGCAAGATCTGACTTGCAGCACACTAAAATCATACCTGTAAATACAGCATTCGAAGTCTCGAGTCTAGCAGGTGTTGTATATATATGACAATGCCCGCCACCTGGTAGGGCACCTCATCGACCTCCTATCCTGTCAACAAGAGTACCATCTCGAGCACCCCAATAACCACATCTGCGACCATGAGAACCACCTCTACCTATGGGATGAACTGCTCTAATAGGAGAAGAACAACAACTATCACCCCACAACTAGGGAAATCCCATAAATAGTGATCAGGAAGTCCACAAGTAAAACAGGAAACATGAAAAGAACAAGAACCAATATATCTGGCTGAACCAGAATAATCACCATGTCTAGAATGGCCCAAAAATTAACCTCTCAAAGACTAATCACCTCCCTTACCAGAGAGATAAATAGTACTAGACTAACCTCGACCAGTAGTATGAAGAGCTTCCTAAACTAGCCGACTAGGCCAACTCCGAGGGTAAAAAGATGGACGCAAAGAATACCCAACATGAGAACTACCACCTCTGAATCGGAAACTACTACGGCTCCTACCAAATCTACCCTAAAACCTAGGCCTATTATCATGTCCCTCATGACCCTCATGGTCATCTCCTACATCACCCTAGCATAATCTAAAACCTCAATAAAAGTCCTACCCGCAGCAACTAGACTTTGAGTAGCCATACGAATAAGGAGTATCAACCCTCTAACAAAGCAACAAACTCTCTCATACTCAGTGTCTAAAATAGAAGTTGCATGTCTAGCCAACTCATGGAAATAGACCTTATACTCAGTATCTATTATGAATCCCTACTCCAATCGAGAGAACTAATCGCTCAGTCGATCACTAAGGTTGTGCGGCATATACTTCTCCAAGAATATCTCTGAGAACTAAGTCCATGACAAGGGAGAATATCCAGCTGGTCTAGAATCCATGTAACCACTCTACCAATGATGAGCAAAAAAATCCAATTGAAATGTAGTATATAATGCACACCACGAGTCTTAACAATGCCTAAGCCATGAAACCTATCCTCACAAGTAGTCAAAAACTTATATGCATCCTCGGCTGGAGCATTAGAAAATCTAGGTAGAGCCAACCTTAAGAATCTACCCAACATCTTTACTCCTCAGAAAAAATAGCAAGCTAGGTCACAACTGCCAAAATATCTATCGTCTGAACAACTACTGGCTAAGGAGGAACCTCAACATTTAGAGTAGCAGCTATAGGTTACACCCATACCTCAGTAGCACTCTAAACGATAGACTGTGCACCATCAAATGACACACCACCAATAATACCCAATAGCTGAATCAAGGCATCTCTGAGCAATGAAGAAAGAATAAAACCTATTAGATCCTGGGCTGGTCCCTGCCCACCGTTGACTGTGGTGGAGTAATCTCTGGCTCAGATACTGGAATAGGATCTAAGTAAGGCGGAATATCCTGGTTCCTAGATAGGGACACATCACATAGTTATCCTTGACCTCTAGGTCATCCACAAATAGGAATAGGATCCCCAGGCTCGGCCTCGGGACCCTCATCTCTCATAGAGGTAGCACATGTCCTGGGCATCTGCGAAAGAGTAAAATTAAGGTATATTTTACAAACCAAATTAGACTCTTAGCAAAAAATGAGTGAAAGAAATGAAGAATTTCTAAGAATATCCCATAGCCTCCCGTAGATAGGAAACAGACATCAATGTTCCAATCCGCAAGACTCTACTAGACACTTTCTCTTGTACCAACAATACCGGTAAAACATAGGATCTAATACTAATTTGTCAAGACTTGATTTACAAGTCATGATGGCACTTACTATAACCCGCCAGTAGGTAAGCCAATACCTTAACCCGGAGCTAACACAATAGGTTAAATATGTATGAAATGCCCAACTAGAACAAAATCAATAAACACAAGATATACATAAATAGTGTTCTAATATAAATAGATAACCAAGCACGGATACCATTCCCACGACCTGGTATAATCAGTCTAAGAGAATCTAAGATGATAGTAATAGGAATACAATCTAATAGCTTAAATAGTCACTATATTTGTCTTAAATATAAAAGATTAAATCAATGATAGAAAGAAATGGGTAAATCAAAACTCCAAGAGCTCACCTTATCTTTGGAATATCAACACTGCACAAACTCAACTCAATGGCTATAGCTAGTACTCGAATCTACACTAAAAATGTACAGAAGTGTAGTATGAGAACCAAAATAATGGTTACCCAGTAGGCATCATCAGTCGACTGAACTAAGTTATGACATAACGATGATATAGTGCAAGATAAACATATCTAAGTCAAGGTACAGAATCAAATTTGAATCATCTCCATTATCACTATATATAACAAGTAATAAAATCGGAACAATAATAACACAACACATCATAATATACAATATCGTCGTGCAAAGAAATAAATGATTCAAAATCATAAACCAACACAAGCAGAATCACAAGCAACACAAGTACAAAGTTGGCGCCCATACACCAACTGGTGCATAAAATAAAGGAACCCATCACGGCGTCCAATACCATCAAAGATTACACACAAGGAAATAATAATAATAATAATAATATAACTATTTAACCATCAATGTATCCAAATCTCATCATTATTCAACCATATTCCACATTTATCATCGATCGGGCATTATAACCAAATTTCATTAGGTACCAACATCAACCATATAAACAAGTCCATACTATTACCATCATTAGCCATATATTAACAATATTCGCTTACTACCATATTTTATCTAAACAAGGGTCATTAACTAGTCCATTAAATCTCTAGCCATCAAGAAAGATATTCATTTGATAGACAAAGTCACCATAAAGCTTATTCTAACGGCCAACAGATCTTAATTAACCCTTATTTGATACTAGCATTAGTCACTAGGTAAATCCTCATGACAAAAAATGAAAATCTTAAAAATACCGCATGTACAAAAGTGGATTCATCTTTCAAAGAAAGCTTCTAACATTTTTAGGACAATTTCAAGCTAGGAAAACGTATGGGGTATTACAGAAGAGCTAACATATGAGCTGAAGTAAGGAAGTCCTTGAGCTTTCTAAAACCCCACTCACACTCCTCAGGCCATCAAAAAGGTACCTTCTTTTGAGTCAATGGCTAAAATAGTAAAAACTCCCTCAACAAAGAGATATAATAACCAGCAAAACTAATAAAACTATACACCTCTATCAAAGATGTGGGCCTAGCCTAGTTACAAATCACCTCAATCTTAGTCGGATCTACCATTATTCTAGCCTTAGACACCACATATCCAAGGAATGACACCAAATCAAGCCAAAACTCATGCTTGGAGAACTTGGTGAAAAGAAAATAGTCCCTCAAAGTTCATATCACGATTCTTAAATATTGTGCAAGCTCCTTACTACTCCTCGAATACACAAGGATATCATTAATGAACACAATCATGAAAGAGTCTAGATAGGGTTTGAACACATGGTTCATTAAATCCATGAGCATCAGGGCATTAGTCAACACAAAAGACATCACAAAAAACTCATAATAACCATAATGGGTCCTGAAAGTTGTCTTCGGGATATCCTCAGCTCGAATCCTCAATTGATGGTAACCAAACCTCAAATCAATCATAAAACACGGTTCCACCCTGAAGTTGGTCAAAAAATCATCAATGTGAGGCATAGGATAATGGTTCTTCACCGACACCTTATTAAGTTGCCTATAGTCAAAGCAAATACGCATGGAGCCATATTTCTTCTGCATAAACAATACAGGAGCTCCCCATGGGGACACACTCAATCTAATGAAACTCTTTCAAAGAATATCATGAAGCTGGGAGTTTAGCTCCTTAAGCTCGACAGGAGCTATGCGATAAGGTTCCATAGAAATAGGTTGGGTACCAGTCTCGAGGTCAATAACAAACTCAATCTTACAAATAGGGGTAACACCAAGTAGATCGATTGGAAACACATCCAGTATCTCACAAACAACAGGAATAGAGTCAAGCAATAGAATCTTCACAAAAGTATCACAAATATAAGTGAGATAAGACTCGCGACCACTTGATATAAGTCTACTAGCACGAACATAAGAAATAATCCCTATTATCTCGTGGCTAATCACTCTCTGCTACATGATTGGAGGTACACTAGGAATTGCTAAGGTAACACTCTTGGAAAAATAATCCATGATCGAATGATAGTGGGATAACCATTCCATGCCCAAAATCACATCAAATCTAGCATATCTAGAATAATAAGATCAGCACAAGTATCAATATCTCTAATTATCACAATATATGATATGAATACTCGATCCACTACTAAATAATCACCCATGGGAGTATATACATACAATGTCATAAATAATAAATCAATAGAAAACTCCAATCGTGGTGCATAATAAGTAGATATATAAGAATAAGTGAATCAAGAATCAAATAAAGCAAGATCCGACTTGCAGCACACTAAAATCATACCTGTAAATACAGCATTTGAAGTCTCAAGTCTAGCAGGTATTGTATATAATTGACTATGCCGCCACCTGGTTGGGCACCTCACCAACCTCATATCCTTTCTACTAGAGTACAATCTCGAGCACCTCGATAACTATATCTACGAACATGAGAACCACCTCTGCCTATGGGATGAACTACTCTAATAAGGGAAGCACAACAACCATTGCCCCACGACTAGGGCAATCACATAAATAGTGATCATGAAGTCCACAAGTAAAACAGGAAACATGAAAAGAAATAGAACCAACAAATCTAGCTGACCCAGAATAACCATCATGTCTAGAATGACCCAAAAATTAACCTCTCAAAGACTAATCACTGCCCTTACCAAAGCGATAAATAGTACTAGACCGAGCTTAATCAATTGTCTGAAGAGCTTTCTAAACTAGCCGACTAGGCTGACTCTAAGGGTAAAAAAATGGATGTGAAGAATACCCAACATGAGAACTACCACCTTTAAATCGGGAACTACTACGCCTCCCAAAAAATCTACCCTAAAACCTAGGCCTATTATCATGGCCCTCATGACCCTCAAGGTCATCACCAATATCACCCTAGCATAATCTAAAACCTTAATAAAAGTCCTACCCGCAGCAACTAGACTTTGAGTCACCATACAAATAAGGAGTCTCAACCCTCTAACAAAGCAGCAAACTCTCTCATACTCAGTGTCCAAAATAGAAGTTGCATAGCTGGACAACTCATGGAAATAGACCTTATACTCAGCATCTATTATGGAGCCCTACTCCAATCGGGAGAACTGATCGCTCAGTCGATCACTAAGGTTGTGTGGCATATACTTCTCCAAGAACATCTCTGAGAACTGAGTCCATGATAAGGGAGAATGTCCAGCTGGTCTAAAATCCATTTAACCTCTCTACCAATAATGAGTAGAAAAATCCAATTGAAATGTAGTATAATCCACACCATGTGTCTTAACAATACCTAAGCCATGAAACCTATCCTTACAAGTAGTCAAAAACTTATATGCATCCTCGATTGGAGCATTAGAAAATCTAAGCGAAGCCAACCTTATTAATCTAGCCAAGATCTTTTGCTCCTCAAAAGAAATAGCAAGTTGGGTCACAACTGCCTAAATAGCTACCGTCTGAACAACTACTGGCGCAAGAGGAACCACAACATTGAGAGTTGCAGCTATATATTACACCCATACCTCAGTAGCACTCTAATCTGTAGACTGTGCACCATCAAATGACACACCACCACTAATACCTAATAGCTGAATCAAGGAATCTCTGAGCAATGAAGAAGGAATAAAACATAGTAGATCCTGGGTTGGTCCCTGGCCCACCACTGACTGTGGTGGAGTAATCTCTGGCTCAGATAGAGAAATTGAATCTAGGGAAGATGGCCTATCCTAGTTCCCATTAAGGTACACAGCATATAGTTATCCTTGACCTCTAGGTCATCCATAAATAGGAATAGGATCCCCAAGATCGTCCTCGGGACCCTCATCTCTCATAGAGGTAGCACATGTCCTGGGCATCTACGAAAAAGTAAAATTAAGGGAATATTTTACAAACCAAATTAAACTCTTAGCAAAAAATGAGTGAAAGAAAGAAGAATTTCTAAAAATGTCCCATAACCTCCCGTAGATAGGAAACAGACATCAACACTCCAATCCACAAGACTCTACTAGACACTTTCTCTTGTACCAACAATACTGGTGAAACCTAGGCTCTAATACTAACTTTTCAAGACCTGATTTACAATTCATGATGGCACCTACTATAATCCACCAGTAGGTAAGCCAATACCTTAACCCAGAGCTAACATAATAGGTTAAATGGGTATGAAATGCCCAACTAGGATAAAATCAATAAACACAAGATATACATAAATAGTGTTCTAATATAAATAGATAACCAAGCACGGATACCATTCCCACGACCTGGTATAATCAGCCTAAGAGAATCTAAGATGATAGTAATAGGAATACAACTGAATAGCTTAAATAGTCACTACATCTATCTCAAATATAAAAGATTAAATCAATGATAGAAGGAAATAGGCAACTCAAAACTCCAAAAGCTGACCTTATCTTTGAAATATCAACACTGCACAAACTTAACTCAATGGCGATAGATAGTACTCGGATCTACACCAAAAAGGTAAAGAAGTGTAGTATGAGTACCAAAATAATGGTTACTTAGTTGGCATCATCAGTCGACTGAGCTAAGTTATGACATAATGATGATATAGTGCAAGATAAACATATCTAAGTCAAGGTACAAATCGAACTTGAATCATCTCCATCATCACTATATATAACAAGTAATCAAATCGGAACAATAATAACACAACGCATCATAATATACAATCTCGTCGTGCATAAGAAATAAATGACGAAATCATAAATCAACACAAGCAGAATCACAACCAACACAAGTACAAAGTTGGCGCCCATACACTAACTCGTGCATAAAATAAAGGAACCCATCACTACGTCCAATACCACCAATGATTACACCTAAGGAAATAATAATAATAATAATAATAATAATAATAATAATAATAATAATAATAATAATAATAATAATAATAATACAACTATTTAACCATGAATGTGTCCAAATCTCATCATTATTCGACCATATTCCACATTTATCATCGATCGGGAATTTTAACCAAATTTCATTAGGTACCAACATCAACCATATAAAGAAATCCATACTATTACCATCATTATCCATATATTAACAATATTCACTTACTACTATATTTTATCTAAACAAGGATCATTAACTAGTTCATTAAATCTCTAGCCATCAAGAAAGATATTCATTTGATAGAAAAAGTCACCACAAAGCTTATTCTAACAGCCAACAGATCTTAATTAACCCTTATTTGATACTAGCATTAGTCACTAGGTAAATCCTTATTTTGCAACTAGTTCCCACTTATTAACTAGTCTTGCTTTATCATTAAACAACCACCATCACAACCCCTTAATTACAATTAACCATCAACTAATCCCATTTATAAGTATTCAACACTAGTGATCTATAATCAGCATGCTAAGGTAAACATTATGCTCTTATTTCACATGTGGAGGTACACATATAAAAACATGCATATATTTTCTATACATAGGACTAGCCAAAACTCGAACCAATAGGTGCACTCAAAGGTATCTCAATAATCATCCTCCAGGCTTGCCGGATATCATGGTCATATCAATATATCCTTTGGCCTTGCCGCAAATTATCATCACTTCAATATATCCTCCGGCCTTGTCGGGCATCATCATCACATCAATATATCCTCCCACCTTGCCAGGCATCATCATCACTTCAATAATCACATTAATATATATATATATATCCATAATAAAAAAAGGCCCATTAGTGCTAAAGTAAATAACAAGTCCTACGAGGGCTAAAGTAAATAACAAGCCCCAAGAGGGCTAAAGTAAAAGAGAAGTAAGGAGAAGCATACTTTCATATCTTCATCAGTCGCCGCGAAGGACAATTTATCCACAAATATATGAATATATATATATATATATATATATATATATATAGCATAAATATTTACAAAGCATTTTTTATTTAGACACAGATAGTAGCATTGCTTCTCATGTAGTCAATAAATGTACCGTCTAAATCCCTTAGTATCATGACTCACAATATTAGCAACAATTGGGCTTTCTAGCAAAACACTAGTTTGCTTACTAGAACAAAGCATAAAATGAGTAATATCATTGCCCAAGTCCAAAATAGTAATCCAGACAAAGGATCAACTAATAACATAGTCATGGGATTAATTGATAACATAATCCATAGCTCCTTATAACATTAACAATAATTTAGCCAACAACCATACATATCACTTCCAATGCAATCACCATAATTCATTTACCGAGGTTAGCCAGCATATTCCCAAAGACATTCTCTAAGCATTTAACAAGCGTCTAAGGTCTTAATGGAACAACATAAGTTCAAGCTTAAGGTGGGTAAAAAACCTACTTCTAATTCCCCAAAATATATTTAAAGTTTAAATTATATCCGAGACTAGGCTAAGGTATCTAAATCAAGTCTTAGATCTCTAACAAGCCACAATAGTCCTAAGATAAAGATATTTCTAAAGTGCTACTCTTAAGTCACCCATGCCAACTAAGTAAAATCCATAAATATATGCAACTAGGGTTAACTTACCCTTAACATGAGTGACAAGGTCACCCTATCTAAATAGAGAAACTAGAGTCTTCTCATACTATCCATGATACAATAAGTCTAATTAACCAAGGTTCTAGCCTACAAGTCATACATCCCAAACTATGAGTCCAAAAGACCTAAATGATTTAACTAATCCCAAGTGTTACCATTTATCAATCCAACACCTAGAACCTATCCCAATCTATCAATATATCATGATTATACAACAACATAGCATAATCTAACAAGAAGTAAGCCTAACCTACCTCAAATCCAAAGAAAACTCATGAACCAATAAACTTTTTCTTTTTCCTTACGAGAAGCTTCTATAAGGTGCCAAGCTACCAAAAACATAATCTACATATCATTACGAGAAAATTGATACCCATATTGCACCATTGTGATTCAGATCCAAAAGTAACACAAAAAAACCCCTAAGTGGGTCGCACATACGAAAAACATATTTTCAAGGTAAACCAGACGTTCATACACCATTAAGGAATCATGACCCTCAGGAATCAAGTGAAAACCAAGCTTATTTGGGCTAAAATCATGCCCCAAGTTAATTGGAGTTTTGTTCAAAAAGTGAAGAAATTAAAGCTCTAAAATAAGGATTCTTACCTCAAATCTATTGTTAACCATAAAAATATATGTTAAACAAGCTTCCAACTCACACCCAAGACTCAATTTGAACTTAACATGTCATTCTAGGGTTTTTAGGTCTCAAAGAGAAGTGAAAATGCATATTTTTTTATCAACGGGCCTATTTATAGCCCCTCCAGGTATGGAGGTAGTCGTAATTGGCACCACAGGTGCCTCGATCACCATCATGGGGCTGGTGTCTCCATGCTCCGATACCAGCAAAGTCCAAAATTTATTTTTGACCCTTGGAACTCATCGGACTTTGATTTTCACAAATAAACTATATAACCCCACTAAATTAGATGTTCCGAATGCTTTGGTGAATTTATATTTTCCATCCAAAGTCATTTAGATCAATTGAGGGCCTTATACATAGATCTTAAGATTTTTCAACTTTTCGGCCAACAGGTCAAAATAGGCTTGGGTGCAATGGGACTTGAAACAAGGTTCTACCTAGCCTAAAAATGATATTTTAGAGCTATTGTGCAGTCAAAATTCACATCCAAAATCATTCTACTGAAGTTTATGCTTAGTGTCTATTTGGAACCAATGAATACTTCTAAATGGGGAATTGGCTCTACAAACCAAGCGAACTACCTTGTAACCAAACTATCAGTTCCATTAAGTAATAAATTACTTGGGGAATCTACAGAAAACCTCTAACAATGAAAATAACTGGAATTAAGGAAAATAACCAATAGGGTCATTACAGAAAGGTTGTCAGATTCACAAAGAAGGAGATCTGCATTCCTTCACATTTGTATGGTAATGTGTTGTATTCATGAAGGGTCACACTGGGTTGGGTCAAGGGATTACCCATCGTATTTGCAGTGTGTTGGTCTCATTTTGTGAAGGTGGGTCATATTGGTCCATAACGTTCATTATGGGTCCTTCGCGTTTGACCTGGATATATTATAACCCTATTTTTGGCTCAAAACCCCAAAACTAGATTTATAAAAATTTAAAACTTAATTTGGGGATATTCAAAAGGTGTTTTTTGATATTCCTTTATTGGGTAAGTTTCTAAACCAATATTTTAACATTCTACAATGATCATTTCATGATTTTATCTTCAAATCTTGTTTTTCCAACTAAATAATTTAGGGATTTGATGGTAAGGTTTAAAAATGGTAATTTGATGGTTTCAAGGTTGATTTTAACTCTATTTTTATGAAACTTTATATTTGAAATCCTTAAGTTATGGGTAAATTGATTTTTAATAAAATTTTAGTCTTTCCCTTGAAGGCTCAAGGTTAGCTTTTAGGTTGAATTTTTAGACTCATACTAAAAACAGCAATATAGATATTAATGAACTCATATTTATGAATAGAACTTGTTCTTGAGAGATTGGGAGCATTTTGAAGCCATTCAAATTGGACAGGATAGTCTGTGATTATTGGTGTCTTGCGGTTGAACTCGGAACAATGTTATGACTTAACTTTCTTTAGATCTTGCTTAGGTAGGGGATTATTTTATAAAACTGCTATGGTTTGAGTGAATTAATAAATTTAATTGGATTATGTGATGAGTTATTATTGTGATGCCCAAATTAGGTCTTTTAGCAATGTTTGTGAATTGTGATTCAGATTTTTGATTTGATATTAGAGCTTGAAACATGTGTTTGTGAGTTGATTTATATCTTAAGATTTCATACATATCTATTGTGTTTTGATCCATCGAATCATCTTAATAATGTATTCATTTATCTCGTAGATCACAGTACCATCAGAAACACTGATATTTGAAAGAAAATAAACCATTTTCTTATGATTTAGTTTGTGGAAAGATTTCAAATTGTGAGAGATGATACTTTATATTGATTTAATCTGAGGAGGGATTTAGGGATGTTAATTATTTCATATAAGGTAGGATACTAGGTGGGTATGTGGACCTCATGAGTTTTTCATGGGTCCCATATCACAACATATGACAGAGAAAGTGTATATCATAGGCATTAATCATTGTATATCACCCAATGTCATTTCATTGCATCATTATAGTATTGTTGTTGTGATTGAGTTGATTTGTTGTATTTATTGACACTAAACTGCTGGGATTTTCTGCATGTAGAGTTAATTTAGTAGTCTTTATTTGATATAATACCCACTTTAACTTAGATGACCTATGATGCCTACTGAATACTAGTGGTTGAACTCACCATAATTTTTGCATCATTTTGATGCAGATCCCAGTATAAGTAAATAACATGGGCCTTGATTTATGTAGTGTTCTACTGATTTGAAGTTGTGGTGAGCTTCTATCTTCAGAGACTATCCTGACTTCATTTATCCTTTATTCTTGCCTTCTTTACTTTCACAAAAAGTGTTGTATTTTTTAGTTATGACATTATGTATTAGAGTCACTCTTATACTTATGGTAATTGAGTCTTGGGGAAATTTTAGGAAACATTGTTCTACCCCCTTTTGATTATCATTAACTAGTGTTATTATTGGATATTTATAGTGTTATTTAGTTGTTTACCCCTTACTTTGAATTAATTGTATATTTAGAGATTGGATTACCTACCAAGGTGAGTTTGGGGTAGGTTCCATTACAATCTAAAGAATGTTTGAATCATGACAACATATTTCTTTCTACACAGTATCCTAAAGTCACTAAGACCCCAAAGTATAGTATAACTTATGAAATAGGGTGATGCAACAATAAATAACCAAATTAAGTCATATAATGTTTATCAGCTAAATCTAACCTAGATAAATCATAGATAAGTCATTCTTCACAATCATCAAATCTACTAATACTCCCAACTTATAATATGCTTGATACAATAAATAATCGCTCAAGTATAATATAAGAGAGTAAGCCTTAACCTATATCAAAGGCATACTGAATATGTTATGAACCCTCACAAGGTCGCCTGTTGTTACGCCCTGAATCTGGTACCCAGAATGCTACACGGTGCTCGTGATCTCGGAGGACCACAAGCTAACCCACGACTGATATCTGTACCTAAACACTGCATAATATACTAGATAAATGCAGAATAAAATACTGAAAGGCCATAAGGTTCAAATATCTGATAAAACACAACATCTAAAAATATGGTATATCAATACCAAAACAACTAAATAACTGTCTGAACATACTATAGTCTGAAAGCCTCTAACACTATACTGTCTGAATAATGAGTTGATGGGACATGTCCCCAACTAACTCCAACTACTGAAATAAACTAAGTACTGTAGAAATGAAGTAATCAAATCATAACATCCTCAAATGATGAGGAATAATTGTTGACTCTGACTGCTGAAACTGGAATGCTACTGATGCTCTAGAGCTCGTACTTTTGAACCTATGGTATAAAACACCATAGCACAAATTTGTCAGTATGATTGAATGTACTGGTATGCTAGTGAGGTAGGCTAAATGCAAAGGGTTTATATGCATGAACAATACTAACTGACTGTATAATATGAACGTGAGAATACATGCATGAATAAGTAACTATAACTGAATTCGTGATAATACTGACTACTAAGTTTGAATACTGATATCATGAGTTACTGATAACTGATATAACTGATACTGAGTGACCGTATCTAACAGTCTAGATTCTGATGGAACTAGCTGAGTTTCGTACTGTGCTGGGTGACTGTGTCTAAAAGTCTAGATTCTGTAAAACTATTTGAGTTTTATTACTGAGACTATAACTGTGGGAAGTAGTCCTTTAACTGACATACCCCTAATAAGCTATTATTACTGAGTTGGGGTCCAATCAGTAACCCAAATTGGAAGGGTGTAAATACTGTGCCACTGGTAAGGACAAGCTGTGAGTGACCCTCATCTAATAGGTACTCTAATGAGAGTGGTGGCACCCTTATCTAATAGGTTAAGTCACATCATCTACCCTCATCTAGCAGGTTTGACGTCTTAATCAATGTTGGCTACGTAGTTCTGGAGCGCAAGGATTGCTTCTAAGAATCACACCCTCTACTCATAGGTGATTCCCATCCTTGGGCTCACTCGGTGCTGAATCCTACTCCCATCTGAATAGACACTAAATTGAATATACTAGACTGAACTATACTGAAACCACTAAATTTTGTTGACTGATGAAATATTACTGAGACTGATAACTGACTGAGATTACTAGACTGATACTAAATTTGCTGAGTTTTCCTGAGTCATGTAACTGACTGAATTCTATTGATCATGGCTTGACTGAGATTATCATGAAATTGACATTGGCCCTAGGCACACAGCTAAATTGTTGGGTACAAGTACCCCCAAGACTCGATAGCATGAAACTGAGAAGACATGAGACTTCTTGAACACATGACCATAACATATGACTATAATCAATAATTCATAATACAATCACTTGGGAGTTTCATGAAGCACTTGGTTCGCATACTCGTGTACATGAATAGGAATGCATTTAAATATATCATGGTTACATAATTCTAGTCTCATGGGCATTCCATCAAACAATTTTGATGCATCACAATAGCATGAGAGTCATTTTGAAACATAAGGACAAAGCATGGATTCATCATTTAGCCCCTATTGAGTCAATAAGCATAAATCTTACTCTCTTAGGCATTTTATCAAATATCTAGTATGCATAACTTAGGGCTTAAGCATGAACATCAACTTAATACATTAAGTTCCTTCATTCAACTCAATTTCATTGATTTCAATCCATTTATTAATAAAATTTCATGAAAACATATTAAAGCTTCCGACTTGGAAGTCGCACAACAACATAAACACGATTATAATCAATCCACAACATGGGTTTCACAATTCAAGATTTTAAAATAGGATTCTTGAGCTTCATGGGTGAAAGTAACCCATGAATCAACACTAAACATACCTCAAAAGCTTTGATCTTGAAAGATAACTAACGTTTCTTGAATGTTCTTGGATTGGGAAACACAGATCTTGATGTTTTCTTGATGGTTCATGAACTTGAAGAACTTGAATTTCTTAGTTTCTTGAAGAAGGGTTTAGATCTTGTTCTTGGGGATTGATCTTTGAGAGGAACCCTAATTTGGTGTTGTAGATGAATAATGAAGTTATGAGCTCTGGTCTGGTATAATTAGGGGTCAAAACGGGTGGAAAAAGACCCAAATACCTTTTAAAAATGACATAAAATTGCTGATCGAAAGTGGCAACAGTTTGGTCGATGGTTCATCGTTGGCTCGATGGCCCGTCGGTCCTGACCATCGCACTTGGCCAGAACCTGAACTTTCTACCTCGTCTGTGACGGTTTGGGCGATGGCCTGTTGCTAGATCGATGGTCCATCAGTCCTGTCCATTGCACTTGACCAGAAGTCGGTTTTACTACCTTAGTCACGACAACGTGGGCAATGGTTCTTCGCTAGCTCGACGGTCCGTCGGCCTGACCGTTGCTTCTAGGCAGTTCCGATAGTTCTCTGTAAAACGTCCATAACTTTTTACTCTGATACCAAATTTGGACGAAATTAGTATCATTGTAAAGATAATTTAATTTCCCACATGATAAAATGTCAAAATTAGGGAAATTCTTTCTGATTTAAACATTAATCATTTAGAAAGTCATCACTAACTTTCTGGAGACTAGATTTGACTTAAAGAAAGTTTGAGGTATTACAATATCTCCCCTTTGGGAACATTCATCCTCGAATGGGACTGACTAAGCTAGGATTTCTGATAGACTGAACTTACTTAAGGGACGTGGACATCTAAAACATAATTATATGACTGGAACTTCTGATTTATTGAAATTTCATACTGAGCATGCATATCTGATGCATGAATACTGACTCGTGAATACATGAATGGAATCACTGATAAGCTGAATTTATCAAGCTAAACATGCATATGTAATGCATGAGTACATGACTGAGCTGATACATGAATGCATGACTGAAATGCAATGGTACTTTAAAATACTGAGATTGTAACTGAAATCTAAACATGAAACTAAATAGGCTTAAGAAAATCTATTACCTTGGACTGAGTCTAAATTAGCGGAGAAAAGGTGAGGATACTTGGTCCGTATATCTGCTTCTGCTTCCTAAGTAGCTCCCTCAACGGACTGATTCCACCAAACAACTTTGACAAGAGGGACTTCTTTGTTCCTCAATCTGTGAATCTGGTAGTCAAGGATTTCGACATGAATTTCCTTGTAAGAGAGACTGTTCTGAATATCTACGCCCTTAACAGGGACTACGACTGCTGGGCCACCTATGCACTTCTCAAGCAAGGAGACATGAAAGACTGGATGCACTGAAGCAAGATCTAAAGGCAACTCGAGCTCATAAGCTACCTTGCCGAAATGACTGAGAATTTTGAAGGGACCGACATATTGAGGATTGAGTTTTCCCTTCTTGTTGAATCTCTTCACTCCCTTCATGGAAGATATCTTTAGATAGATAAATTCATTAATCTCGAACTCGATATCTTTTACTAAACACGCATGAATGGGAATATGAGAACATGACTGAGTCCGTAACGTGTGACATGGACTGAGTATCGTAAACTGAATTGAGCCATTGTGTACATAGCTTACGGCTGAGATTGGAGCTTGAGGGTCCACCTATGAGTACCCACTACTCCAAGGTAGGTTCCTTACATGAAGAGGGAATGACATATTTAGGTAATGAAAGTTCAGAGGATTATAGTGTATCTCCCCCTTGGGACACTACGTCCCTCGAAGAATGCTGACTTGGCTGAGATACCTAGGAGAGACTGGAATGATTCACAGGGCACCCATGAATGGTATCACAACTGAATATCCAGGATCATAGACTGAGTCATAAAACATGAACTGAGCTAAACACGTAACTGCTTGATTGGTCCATTTTAGAATGGTTACATCCATGAGACTTCGAATAGTACGACTAGGTGGACAGAATGGGAAAATATGAGAACTTGTCCATCTGACTGTCGGATTGAAGTACTAGTTGTTCAAACTAATTCCTACTGACTGACTCATCTGATCTGCTGACTGACTAATGACTGAGTACTGGGCATATAAGACTGAAATGTACTTAGTCTGAATAATTGGACTGAGAATATGGAATTTTTTGAACATAAGAAAGGGACTAAATGAGTAACATGAGATAATTGAGCATGAATTCATAAAATACTTGGATTGTCTAAGAATGCAAGACCAGGAGTTTAACATGTTTCAAAAACATTCTGTAAGCTGGGGTACTAAAACACTAATAACATGCGTAACTAATAACTACACACTATGGTCAAGCAAACCTGAAATTGGAATGTGGTACTGATCTGATTTTTGAACTGAGGCTGAGGCTGATACTATATCTAAGACTGTAGCAGAGACTGCAACTAAATCTATAATTTAGACTTATATTGGGACTGAATGCTAGTTTTTAATAATTGAGGTTTAGACTGGTACTGAAGTACTAAATTCTAATGGCTAAGTAATTGATAACTAAAAGCCATGGTCCTATAGGACTATCTGAGTCCTTTATTAAATGTCGATTACTGAACTGACACTGTAACTGAGGCCTGAGGGACAGACATCGACACCACGGATTCACCAATGGATCTAAACTGAGGGTATACATAACATAACCTGAGTTTGGTTGATCACTAGGAGTGGAACATGAGTCATGTGGGTTGATCATACTGTAAAGCACAACATGAGTACATGAGTACATGAGTCGTGAGCTGCATAACCTGAGTCTGAATGTTCTGTATTCATGGGACATGATCCGTACTATTGATTAAACTAGAACTCCTTAACTAGGAACTAAAAACGCACATGATTCTATGGAAGGTGCGTAAATGTAAGTTGTGTTCATGGAACATAATTCATACCGTGGAGTAAACTGGGACTCTTTATACTGGGAACTAAAATTGTACATGATTTTCACTAATGTGAATAAATATGTGCGATGATCATGGAGCTGACAGGTAGGACATGAATAGATATCATGATACTTGATGGGCTTTGAGGATCTGTAATACTATTCTAAAATGGTCTGCATGATTATGTTCACTGCGGGAATAGACGAGGATGTCATCTATAAAGACTATGATGAACATGTCCAAGTACTGCTTGAACACATGGTTCATCAAGTTCATGAAGGCTATTGGGGCATTGGTAAGACCAAAGTACATGACTAAGAATTCGAAGTGACCATACCGAGTTTAAAAAGTTTTTCTCAAAATGTCACATTCTCTAACTCTGGGTTGATGATAGCCTGATCTGAGGTCTATCTTAGAGAAATAGCTGGCACATTGAAATTGGCCAAATAAGTCATTGATTCTGGAAAGTGGATACTTGTTCGTAACAGTGACTTTATTAAGCTGACGGTAGTCTATACATATTCTGAGAGAGTCGTCTCTCTTTTACACGAATAGAATTGGTGCACCCCATGGGGAAACACTGGGCCTGATAAATCCCTTATCTAAGAGATCCTTTAATTGTTCTTTTAGTTCTCTAAGTTCTATTGGTGCCATTCTGTATGAAGGAATAGATAATGGCTGAGTATCTGAAAGAAGATCAATACCAAAGTCTATTTCCCTTTCGGGAGGAAATCTGAGAAAATCTTTGGTAAACACATCTGAATATTCATTCACTACTAAGACTGATTCAAGACTAGAGTTTTAGAACTAGAATCCTTAACTCGAACAAGATGATAGACACATCCCTTAGATATCATTTTTCTAGCACATAGGTAGGAAATAAGCTGACCTCTGAATGTTGAAATACTACCCTCCACTCTAGGACAGGTTCATTTAGAAACTAAAACTAGACTATAGTTGACTGTGGCATAGAACGAATGAAGCCAATCCATGTCAAGAATGACATTAAAATCCATTATCTCTAATTTGGCTAAGTCTTCTGAAGTGACTTTCTCAGTTACCATAACCAGACAGTTCCTTTATACCCGTTGGGCTATGATGGTTTTGTTTACTGGGGTAGAGACTGGAAAGGCCTCTGCTAGAATTTTGGGACTGACTCCGAAATCAACTGCTATATAAGGAGTAACAAAAGACAAGAAAACTCCTGGATCTAACAAAGCATAAACATGCAAGTGAAAGATTTGTAACGTACTAGTAACCACATCAGGAGAATTATCCTAATCGTGTTGGGACTAGAGAGCATAGAGTCTGTTTGGGTGTTACCCACTGGTAGCACAGGAGGTGGTACCCTGCTAATTTGGGTGACCAGACTAAGCTAAGGAGTGGTTACGCTGACCCTGAAAACTTGACTGGGGACAATCTTTGACTCTGTCGCCTGGCTTGCCACATCCAAAACAGACATCGTATCAAGCTCTGCAAATACCATAAGTCTGACAAAGGGGGTGGGTTCGGGCACTGCTAACACTGCCCCGAGGTTTAGGGTCTGGCGCCCTATCCCTGTTGTCGTCTCTGAATTTCAGCACTGGAGCACTGGCTGAAGAAGAGGCTGGGATAATAGCCTACTGATTTCTCTGAGCTACTACTAAGTAAGATAAAGTGAGGGAGTCGTTTCTGAATTCGCCATGAAAGGCATGCTCGTCCAGGGAATCTGCCTGAATGGGCAAAGGTAATGACTGATTTCTGGTTCTCCTTTTGTTATCCCTTTTGGGAGACATATTCAGTAAATGAAATGGAAAAATGGATTAGACTGGAAGTCTACATTTGAGCTTATGCTCACTGGCACGACATGAATACTGAAAGAAGGGAAACTATTCCTAAAATATCTCATAGCCTCATGTCCATAATTGTGGTATACAACACACTAAGACTCTACTAGATGCGGCTTTTTAGACTTCCTAGGACACTGTTAAACCTTAGGCTCTGATACCAAGTTTGTAAGGACCCAAATCTGGTACCCAAAATATTACACGGTTCTCGTGACCCCGAAGGACCACAAGCTAACCCATGACTGATATCTGTACCTAAACACTACATAACATACTGTATAAATGCAGAATAAAATACTGAAAGGAGATAAGGTTCAAATATCTGATAAAACACAACATCTGAAAATATGGTATATCAATACCAAAACAACTGAAATTACTGTCTGGACATACTATAGTCTGAAAGCCTCTAACACTATACTTTTTGAATAATGAGTTGATGCGACATGTCCCCAACTAACTCCAACTAATGAAATAAACTAAGTACTATAGAACTGAAGTACTCAAATCATAACATCCTTGAATAATGAGGACTCACTGCAGACTCTGACTGCTGAAACAGAAATGCTACTGATGCTCTAGAGCTCGTACTTCTGAACCTATGGTATAAAACACCATAGTGCAAATGGATAAGTATGATTGAATGTACTAGTATGCTAGTGAGGTAGGCTGAATGCAAAGGTTTCATATGCATGAACAATACTGACTGTATAACATGAACGTGAGAATACATGCATGAATAAGTAATTGTAATTGAATTCGTGATAATACTAACTACTGAGTTTGAATACTGATATCATGAGTTACTGATAACTGATGTAACTGATACTGAGAGACTGTATCTGATAGTCTAGATTCTAATAGAACTAGCTGAGTTCTGTACTGTACTAGGTGACTGCGTCTGACAGTCTAGATTCTATAGAACTATCTGAGTTCTATTACTAAGACGGAGACTGAGACTGTAAATGTGGGAAGTAATCCTTTAACCGACATGCCTCTAAAAAGCTATTATAGCTAAGTTGGGGTCCAATTTATAACCCCAATTGGAAGGGTTTCAATGTCGCACCACCGGTAAGGACAAGTTATGAGTGACCCTCATCTAACAGGTACTTTAATGAGAATAGCGGGACCCTCATCTACTAGGTTAATCCACCTCATCTACCCTCATTTAGCAGGTTTGATGTATCAACCTACGATGGCTACGTAGTTTTGGAGCACAAGGATTGCTTGTAAGAATCACTGTAACACCCCGAGATCCCATCCCAAGACATCACACGGTGCTTATAACCCCGAAGGACCATAGCAAACCCTTTACTAATATTTGTACCTGTATACTGCATAATATCATAAATAAATGCAGAAACTAGCCATAAGGTTCAATACATCTATGAATACTCAAAATACAGAAAACTAAATACTAAGACATCCATCTGAAAAGCCTCTAAACTGTCTGAACTGTGGAGTTGATGGGACATGTCCCCAACTAAATCCGTCAACTCAAAATAAATAATGTCTGAAACAATAATAGTAAATTGAGACTCATTCTCAAAAGAAGAGGACTCACTGCTACTGCTGCTGACTGGGACTGGACTGTTGAGGATATGTTGGATCCTGTGCCTCTGAACCTATGGTGTCAAATAAAACACCATACCGCAAATGCGTCAGTACAGGAATGTACTAAGTATGTAGATGGGGTAGTCTAATGCAAGGGTTCATGCATACACAATATCTAAACTGAATAATCATGAAAATGTCACATGAGAACACATACATGAATGAACAGAACATGAACACAATCATCGCAACTCTAGTTACTGAAAATCAGATACCACTTTACTGCAGACTGAAATTACTACTGGCACTGAGATACTGAATCACTGACTCATCTGATACTGATAACTAAGGATCTGGATGTACTTACATCAAGGACTGAACTCTGAGCTTACTGCTTTCGACTGACAGAATTAGAGATCAACTTTGCTAACATATTATTTCGGAAGAAATTATCAATTATAAGAAGTATGATCATGTTCGAATCTGACAACAAGAATACTCAATAGAATAAAGGATCTGAGATGGAGATTAAGCCTATCTGATGGGAGATCTCTAGATATAATAATAAGAATACTCAACATGTTCTGAGACTGAGATCAAGCCTATCTAATGGGAGATCTCTAGATATGATAATAAGTATCTCTATACGATACCAAGCCTATCTGACGGGATGATCCATGAATCAATGGAACTATCTGAGTTCTTTATAGAGATGGATGACTGTATCTGACAGTCCTAATTTCTGAAGATAGATACTGAAACTGCAACTGTGGGAAGTAGTTACTTAACCGATATGCCCCAACCTACCACAGGTTGATCCAACCTGTGACCCCAGTTGGAAGGGTGTCAATACCTTTCCACAGGTAAAGACCTCTCTGGTCAAGCCTCTCTAATGAGATGACCTTCACAGGAAGTCGGCCTGAGGTAATATAATAGTCAAACCTCTCTGACAGTGATAGCCTCTACTGATGGGAGACTCCTGCATCCTGCACTGTCTATGTAGTTTTGGAGTTCAGGGATTGCTCCTAACGACTCGGCCTCTCTAACGGGAGAGCCGACATCCCTTTCCTCGCTCGGTGCTCACTCCTACTCCAAACTGAAAGACTCTGAACTGAAATCTTGTCTAAACACAACTAAACTAAATCTAATACTAATCATGTTTCTTAAAAGATCTGACTGACGATGTAGAGCTTAAATAGATTACTCGAATTGCTTCTGAGATTAGAATTGAATCACTTGAATACTATTAGATCTGAGCTAATTATAGGACTGAGGCTAGATTACTAGCGATACAGAGATTACAGAGATAACTGAGATTACTGAGCTTTCTTAAGTTTTGCACTTGTCTAAAGATACAGAGTTCTATAGTTAACTGAGTTCTGAGAATCATGGCTCGACTAGAGTTATCAAGAAACTGACACGGGCTCTAGACAACAGCTCTATTGTCGGGTATAAATGCCCCCAGGACTCGATAGCCTAAAAGTAAAGCATAATCATTCATTCATCATCACAATCATTCATTTATTATCACAATCATTCATGCATCATCATAAGAGTTCATTAAGACATCACCTCAAGCAATTAAGGATCGCAAACCTCTATTCATCACCACAATTACTATAGAGTCACTTCAAGCATTTAGAAATCATCAACATATACTAGCGCAGAGAAAGCATGCTATTAGATTATACCCTATTCAAGAAGGTCTTACATCAAGTACTTCATACCTATATCAGTCTTGACACCTGTTTGGGTATCACATGGCTTGGGGAAACTTCATACTATCATGTCACAACTTACTTACTAACCACTTGACATGTATTGAAAACTTAGCATATATCAAAGAGCACATAATCGGGGAATTTACTACCATCATATCTCGACTTGTTCACTAGGGTCTTTCAACAACCACTAGACATGACCGATTTTACACCTACTTGGGGATTTCATGCTATCTTGGCACATTTCACTCACTAAGACATTTTATCAAACACTAGGCATACATGGACTAGCTCACAATTTGGAGTTTCACATTTAACGTACTATAATGGCTCTTATGTTTCACCTAAGATCTTTATCAAACCTATGGGGAACATTTTTCACTTATTCAACCATTTCTACACCCAAAAGTCATGAACACATCACATGAAAAAACAACTTCAAGAGGGTCTATCACAAACATCACATGAATTCCACATACTAGGGTCAAAGCTCATAAATTTGGTAGGCACACATAAATAAAAACTCAAAAACACGTTAAACACCAATTTCAACTCATACAAATCATTAACAACTCATAAACATAAAAATCTTTTAGTTTTAAAAAGGGTTCTTGAGCTTCTTGGATGAAAGGGGCCCAAGAATCAATGTCTACATACCTTAACTTTTGAAATTGGATGAATCCTAATACTTGAGACTTTATCCACACTTGTAATAAATAATCCTTGAAGCCCACACTATGAGGAACTTGATTCTTGAAGAAACCTTGAAGAATTTATGGATGATTTTTTGGAGGATTAAAGTTCTTGATAGAACCCTAGATAGATATTCTTGAGAGAATTGGAAGAGAAAAATGATGAATTTAGGGTTTGAATGAGGGTTCTCATATTTATAGAGGCTCAAAAAAGGTGGAAAATGACCAAAATATCCTTGCAAAAACGTCTCTAAATTGCTGAAAAAAATAGCTGATGACATCCGTGACAGGCCATCAGACCCGTGATAGGCCATCATGAAATGTCGTCAAAAAAAGGTCGAATTTTTTATTTTCTGCCAGAGGATGACGACATCGTCAGAAATATCATCAGAAATGTAATGATGTTGTCAGAAATGTGACAGGTCGTTAGAAACGTCGTCACTCTTTTCCAGATTGACTTGCTGGAGTAAAATGGGCATAACTCTTTGATCCAATATCGGTTTTTGAATAAATTGGTATAGTTGGAAAGATAACTCAAAGATATTTCATTTTATTTATAGTAGGTCCTCTAATTTGATATATACAAGGAGTAATGGTTGATTAAAGTTGACCCAAATTTTGACGGTCACTAAAACTTGAACGGTAGGAAAGTTTTCAACTCGACCATGAGTTAAGGGACCTCTATGATCTTAATTCATGCTCAAATAGATTCCCACATGATTCAAAGTATTTCATACTTGGGAGGATATTTCTGAAATATTTTGACTTGGATTTTCGCTTTACCAAATACGCTCTAAAGCTCAAAATGGAAGAGGATTTTGCGGGGCATTACATTATCTCTCCCTTGAGAACATTCATCCTCGAATGTCGCTTGATAGACTGAGAATACAAATCAATAGAACTTACTCAAGAAATGGAAACATCTCAGATCAGGTTTATGCAACTGGAAAAACAGACATATAGAGTTCTCACACTGGGCATGCATATCTTATGCATGGAATACTCGACTGATGATACTCATAGCTGAATTCCCATAATACTCATACATATCTGATGCATGGACTCATAACTGGTATGATATCATGAATACACGACTAAACACACTCTAACAAACTAAACTTTTTCTACTAAATGTGCATATCTAATGCATGAATGTCCGGCTAAGTTGACTTTTGAAAGCATGACTTGACAATGCGACAATGACTGATGCTAACTTCATAAAGAAAATCTGAACATGCATCAGGATAAATCTAATGGAATGCAATATCATAATACTATGGGCTATCTCCCCCTTGGGACTCTATGTCCCTCTACACACACTTTGCTAAAATACTGGAGCGATGCGTGGAGCACCTACAGACTGGGTCATAATTGATCGATCAAGTTCAGAAACTCATGCATGACTCGTGCTAACATATAAGATCAAAATAGAAGCAAAGGATCTATCAATGCATGTCATAAAGATGAAGGGCTCATAACATACCCGGGTCTACTTTAGGAAATCCTTCCCGATCAAGGCGAGCCTGAAACGCATGAAGTCTACCCCTTTGAGTCAGCACTCTACATTCTCGCCTTCTATGTCTTAGCTCACCACACCCAAAACATACATCACTACCATCTCTATACACACCTTGGTGGTGCCTTCCACAATCTCCACAATGCGGATGGGTACAAATACCACTAGCACTACTCTGGGCTTTGGAGCTTGGCACTCTCTCAGATCTGACACCCCTAAACACAGGTGCGAGTACACTAGCTAAAGATGGAGCTGGAACTAAAAATCTCTGACCATACTGAGAACAACTACCACCTTGAGACTCTCTCTTACTTACTCTCTCTCTTTCTTTGATTTTATCTTCCATAATTTGTTGCGTATACATCATTAGCCTAGAAATTTCCATATCTCTATTGAGCATGGAAGCTCTACACTCTTTCAACACATAACTTGACACACTAGACAAAAACTTACTCATACTCGCTCTAGGGTTAGCTACTAAGTCAGGAACATACTTAGCTAATTGGTTAAACTTAAGACAATACTCTTTCACGGTCATGGAACCTTGCCTTATGTTCATGAACTCTTCTACCTTAGCCTCTCTCATCTCTAGTGGAAAAACCTATCTAGAAAGGCACTCTGAAACTCTAACCAAGTCACGAGAGATGTATTTTCCCCTCTACTTTTCTCCCATATCACTACCCAATCATGAGCAATATCTTTCAACCTATAAGATGCTAACTCAACACTCTCCTCCTCAAAAACATGCATAATCTGGGTGATTTTCTTCACCTCCTTTAGAAATAGCTACGGATCCTCACCTACTACTGACCCAAAGAATTTGGGTGGGTTCATTTTCATGAAGCTTCTATTCCTGGCTGTGGCAGAATTCCTATCTTGCTGGGGTGGGACTGCAGCCTGACGGTTTCCATGAACATTAGTCAAAGCTTGGGCTAGTACCTGGAAAGCATCCCGAAACTCTGTATGTGACACACTCTCATTCTCAGGATCTACTGGCTGAGGGGGCTGATCATCGACCCCACGGACAAAATCTCTGCGAGGAGGCATACTCTGTAAATGAAAGAATGAAGTGGATTAGACTGAGGATCAACTTGAGCTCATGCTCACTCGCATGAAGTAATCACTAAAAGAAGGAAAACTGCTCCTAAGAACATCCTGTAGCCTCTTGTACATAAATATGGAGTGCTACACACCCATGCACAAGACTCTACTAGATGCGGCTTTTTAGACTCCCTAGGATACTCTTGAACCTTAAGCTCTGATACCAAGCTTGTAACGCCCCAAGATCCCATCCCGAGACATCACACGGTGCTTATGACCCTGAAGGACCACAGCTAACCCTTTACTAATATATGTACCTGTATGCTGCATAATATCAGAAATAAATGCAGAAACTAGCCATAAGGTTCAATACATCTATGAATACTCATAATACAGAAAAATAATTACTAATACGTCCGTCTGAAAAGCCTCTAAACTGTTTGAACTGTGGAGTTGATGGGACATGTCACCAACTAACTCTGTCAACTCAAAATAAACAAAGTCTAAAACAATAATAGTAAACTGAGACTCATCCTCGAAAAAAGAGGACTCATTGCTACTGCTGCTGACTGGGACTGAACTGTTGAGGATATGCTGGATCCTATGCCTCTGAACCTATGATGTCAAATAAAACACCATAGCACAAATGCATCAGTACTAAAATATACTGAGTATGTAAATGGGGTAGGCTAATGCAAAGGTTAATGCATGCACAATATCTAAACTGAATAATCATGAAAATGCCGCATGAGAACACATACATAAATGCACAAAACATGAACACAATTATCGCAACTCTAGATACTGAAACTCAGATACCACTTTACTGCAGACTGAACTTACTACTGACACAGAGATACTGAATCACTGACTCATCTGATACTGATAACTGAGGATCTGGATGTGCTTACATCAAGGACTGAACTCTAAGCTTACTCCTTTTGACTGACAGGAATTAGAGATCAACTTTGCTAATAGATTATTTCGGAAGTGCATATCAATGATAAGAAGTATGATCATGTTCGAATTTGAAAATAAGAATACTCAATAGAATAAATGAACTGAGATGGGCATCAAGCCTATCAGACGGGAGATCTCTAGATATGATAATAAGAATACTCAACATGGTCTGAGACTAAGATCAAGCCTATCTGATGGGAGATATATGTATATGATAATAAGCATCTGTATATGAGACCAAACCTATCTGATAGGATGGTCCATGAATCAATAAAACTATCTGAGTTCTTTATAGAGATGGATGACTATATCTGACAGTCCTAATTTTTGAAGATAGATACTGAAATTGCCACTGTGGGAAGTAGTTACTTAACCGACATGCCCCAACCTACCACAGGTGGGGTCCAACCTGTGACCCTAGTTGAAAGGGTGTCAATATCGTTCCACTGGTAAAGACCTCTCTGGTCAAGCCTCTCTGATGGGATGACGCTCGCAGGAAGTCGGCCTGAGGCAATATAAAAGTCAAACCTCTTTGACGGTGACAGCCTCTACTGACGAGAGACTCCTGCATCCTGCACTGGCTACGTAGTTCTGGAGTTCAGGGATTGCTCCTAACGACTCAGCCTCTCTAACGGGAGAGCCGTCATCCCTTCCCTCGCTCGGTGCTCGCTCCTACTCCTAACTGAAAGACTCTGAACTAAAATCTTGACTGAACACAACTGAAATGAATCTGATAATGATCATGTTTCTCAAAAGATTTGATTGACGATGCAAAACTTAAATAGATTACTCTAATCGCTTCTAAGATTAGAATTGAATCACTTGAATACTATTAGATCTGAGCTGGTTATAGGACTGAGGCTAGATTACTAGCGATACAGAGATACATGAGATTACTGAGCTTTCTTAAGTTCTGCACTTGTCTGGAGATATAGAGTTCTATAGCTCACTGAGTTTTGAGAATCATGGCTCGACTGGAGTTATCAAGAAACTGGCATGGGCTCTGGACAACAGCTCTATTGTCGGGTATAAATGCCCCAGGACTCGATTGCATAAAAGTAAAGCATAATCATTCATTCAGCATCACAATCATTCATGTATTATCACAATTATTCATGCATCATCACAAGCGTTCATTAAGACATTACCTCAAGCATTTAAGGATCGCAAACCTCTATTCATCACCACAATTACTAAAGAGTCCCTTCAAGCATTTAGAAATAATCAACATATACTAGCGTAGAGAAAAATGCTATTAGATTATACCCCATTAAAGAAGGTCTTACATCAAGTACTTCATACCTATATCAGTCTTAACACCTGTTTGGGTATCACATGGCTTGGGGAAACTTCATACTATCATATCACAACTTACTTACTAACCACTTGACATGTATTAAAAACTTAGCATATATCAAAGAGCACATAATCGGGGAATTTACTACCATCATATCTCAACTTGTTCACTAGGGTCTTTCAACAAACACTAGACATAACCGATTTTACACCTACTTGGGGATTTCATGCTATCTTGGCATATTTCACTCACTGAAAACGCTCAACTTACACCTCAAATTAGTGTAAGGCGGTTGTCGTCAATATATTTACCCAACTTTGGAGTCAGGGTCGAATCCACAAGGAACAATATGAGTGGCGATTAAACTAGTTTGAAATTATAGCTACAAGTTAAATTCAAACAAATGATACAAAAATATAAAATGGGGTTTTAGTATTAATTTTTATAATAAATATAAATGGAAAACTAGAGTTATGATCACCAAAGGTTTCAGGTATTGACAAATACTAGGTAACGCTAGTGACCCTCGGAATGAGTAGAACAATAGAATATCCCTGACTATGATACTATCTGACTTATCTCTCGACCTCACCAGACAATTTATTATCTAATTCTCTCGAACTTAGATAATTCATATATTTCCAAACAGATGTTATCTCAGGTAGATTAATCCAGTTATGGCATTAATCATTAAACAGAAGGTTGGTAGCTTCTGAGTCCCTGTTGATAATTCCCGTCCTCTAGTCTATTTCTCTATTGAAGTAAATAAAACCTAAGGCATTATCTAATGTTTACAACCACTAGATTTCAGTTAAAACCATAGAATTTCAAGATATTCTACTACTCCTTGCATCCGTTAAACACCTAGCATCATATCAAACCCTAATCCTTGGATCCCATAACCCCGGCTAATGGAATTAGCCACTCATGATTTGATGAAAGAAATCACAAGTTGAATTCATGATGGTAATAATCAACTTATGTATAGATGGAAAACAACAAGAAATTTCCTCAATTAAATCCCAAGTTAGAAACCCAAGAATAGTTGATAAGAAAGAAAACTATGAATAATTGGCGAAAGAGAACAATGTACGTGTTTCTCTCTCCAAAGTTCTTGTTCTGAATAATGAAAACTTGATGATTTTAAAAACCCTCAAAATTGTTATTTATACTAAAGCCTAATTAAGGTAATAAAATAAAAAAATCACAGTTGGGCTCGGATTTAGGTGACGGCATATTGGTGTTGATCGCCAGGCTTCTGACGGCGTCTCAGATATGTCATCAGAAGTCGTGCCTTCTTAACCTATTTTTCCTCACTCTGATGATGTCCTCCAATGGCTTACCATAGGAGTGACGGCATGTAGCAAATGTTGTCAGACCTTCAGCTTATTTCACCATGTTCTATCCCACTTGATGGCATCTTCTGATGGCTTACCACACTTATGATGACATATTGAGAATGTCGTCACCTTCATCCAGCAACTCTTCTTCACTGTTCTTCTTGACGGCTTTTTCTGGTAGCTTACCACATCTTTGACAGCTTGCCAGAAATGCCATCAGACTCATATCAGCTCACTTGTACCAGATTTTACTTATTTTGTTCATCTTTCCTATGTTTTCCTCCCATCCTTGACTTTCCTACAAAATCTTAAGAAATAACATCAAAAACACCAATAATTACTTAAGAACTTACAATTATTTCAAGTTAAAAGGTCTTAAATGTGCTACAAAAATCTAGCACATCAACACCCTAAACTTAAAACAATTGCTTGTCCTCAAGCAACTACATAACACCATACTACGATGCTTAACCAAGAGGCACATAAGATACCTATCACAGTTGATTATCAAGTTTAGCTCAACACTCATGCCACTCTCCACGTTCATATACTTATAAATCCAATTGTGCATATCAATGAAGATTAACAATGTGACCCAAAGGAATCAAGATATGGCATCAATTCAGTAATAATAACCATGCATATGTACAAGTTACACTACCCAAACAAGTAAATATCTAGCAATGCAACTGATGTGCCCTTACAATAAAGAAGTCCCTCCTCTCTCATATATGAACTCAATCATGTCAATGCGGGGAAAGTCAAGAGACACTCACTCTCAGAAAGAAATTCCAGTCAATGTATGTCAAATACCATAAGCTTGCCCTTATTTTCATTACCAAAGTGTCCAGACAGGAAAGTTAGGATCACTATAGGTCTTTTCTTCGGCTTGTAATGTAGGCTAAGGGTTGGTATGATATTCACTAGCATTTAGAGTGACTAAGACTCCTTGGCACTACCTTAAATTTTGGGGCCTCACTTATTAACCTTTTTCTCAATTCTTCTCTTCTCTTGATCACACACATTGAGGATAGGTGCAGTTCTTCTTATTCATTTTTTTTTCACAACTATTCTTTTCTTATTCTTTTTCCACAGCACCCTACTTTTTATTCTTTTTCTTTTATTCTACCATTTCTCATACTTATTTTACATCACGCACCCCTATGATAGTCACCCTCAACTTAGGTTGTTTGCCTAAGTCAAGGTGCACAGTGTCCAAGGAGGACCAGGGCCAAAACAGATTATGATATAAATGGGAAGGTGATAGGTGTCATAGAAAGAAATGGTCAATTCAGGCTCAAAATAGGGATCAAGAGATATCATGCATAACAGGGAAGGTCATTTTGGCTAAAAGTGGACTAACATCAACAACGGCCTATGATCCTTTCCTAACCTCTATCTTTCAAGCAAAGTAAGACTAATCGGGCAATTTCTGGATTTAACACACAAAGGGAACTAAGTAGTATCTCACACACATATGGCACAAAGGTACATCACAAGCTACTACCTATTCGATTCATACGATTGTTTAGCAGTGGATATCATGTCACTAGTACTAATGCCATAACAAGATGCACAGTGGTCACACATAAATATATATCACACAGTTATAAAATAGACCAATGGAAAGGTGTTTATCAGTCTAAAAAATCAACAAAAATATGTCAACTATCCTAGATACTTATTTTTCCCCCAATTAACCACAACACAACACAAAACAAAACACAATACGCCTAAACATGCCGGCTCTACTAGTAACAAGACTCCGGGGAAAAAAGGCACGGCAACAAAAACCCCAGGAGGACATCAACACCCATAAGTAGCCCCACCCTCAACTTAATATCAAGCATTGTTCCCAACACGTCAAATAAAAACAAGAGAGTTAGAAACATACCTGTGGCACCATGGGTGCGAAGATCTGATGTCAATCACATAATACGAATACAAACAACAAAATACCTTGGGTTGCCTCCCAAGAAGCGCCTAGTTTAACGTCGCGGCACGACCCAACTCAGCTTTTTCCTCCACCTTGAGGATATGAATTTCACCCCCAACTTAGAGTCCATCTTCTTGCCTCGCTCATAGGGAGGTGGTACAAAGATTAAGAAGTCGAGTAATGGATGATGCATGATAAACAACTCAGCTTTAAAGTGAGGTGTGTTTTTGTGTTTCTTATCAAGTGTAAAATAAAGAATATAGGATTCTTGTTCCTCATCTTTGCAGTCTTCCACTATTTTAGATGATTCCATAGATAAGATATCATCTAAACATAATGTTGAAAAATGCTTCGAGTGTGTCCCAATAAATCCTACTTCAAAATTTACACTATCCTCTACACACTCACTTTTATTCATCTTCTCAATATTTTTACTTTGAATTGGGCTAGAGTGTTCATAAGAGATTGGCTTGGCTTCTTCTTTTGCCTCTGGAACCATTCCCTTAATCTTGGCATCATCCCTAATGGTTGGCTCGGTTGGTTAGGAAATATTCAAGGGTTGATCAACATCAAGCTCATCATAAGTATAGGAATCTTGCTCTTCATCGTCACACTTTTCCATTATTTTAAATGATTCCACAGACAAGATATCATCTAAACATAATGTAGAAAATTATTTTGGATGATTGACCTCGATATCCATCTCTTCTATCCTTTCTCTTTCCTCGTTAAATTCCCTAATGTCTTGACGTATGTCACATATAGTATCATTCGTTGTATCTATACGATCCAAAATTAGTTGAAGCATAGCTTCAATGTCACTCTTTCCAGTGCTGCGTTCTTCCTTTTCTTGACCATAAGACCTGTCATACTCATAAGAAGAACTAGAACTTGGGTTAGCGCAATAGGGGTAAGGGGTATTTAGGCAATCACTCTAATGTCCATCTCGACTGCCACATAAAGAACAATCATACTCCCTATAGGATGGAGATAGTGCACACATCTCTCTCCAGAGAGCATAGCTACAATCTTGCCAAAAGTGAGGTCCATCACAATATAGACATGGATCATCAAGATAAGATTTCCAACCACCAAGCTTATGTTCATTCCACGATTCCATAGTTATAAGTAAACTAAAATAAAAATCTACCTAACACAAGAAATAAAAGAAAAATAAAAACAAATATTTATAAGTTTGAATTCAAGCTAGTAGGCTAAAATTCCAAACCAACTCAATACGCCAATTTGTTCCCCGACAACGGCGCTATTTTTGACAACGCTCAACTTACACATCAAATTAGTGTAAGGCGGTCGTCGTCAATATATTTACCAACTTTAGAGTTGGGGTCGAATCCATAGGGAACAATGTGAGTGGCGATTAAACTAGTTTGAAATTATAGCTACAAGTTAAATTCAAACAAATGATACAAAAATATAAAATAGGGTTTTAGTATTAATACCAGAGTTATGATCACCAAAGGTTTCAGGTAATGACAAATACTAGGTAATGCTAAAGACCCTCGAAATGAGTAGAACAACAGAATATCCCTAACTATGATACTATCTGACTTATCTCTCGACCTCACTAGACAATTTATTATCTAATTCTCTCGAACTTAGATAATTTATCTATATCCAAACGGATGTTATCTCAGGTAGATTAATCCAGTTACGGCATTAATCATTAAACAAAAGGTTGGTAGCTTCCGAGTCCCTGTTGATAATTCCCATCCTCTAGTCTATTTCTCCGTTAGAAACAAATAAAACCTAAGTCATAATCTAATGTTTCCAACCACTAGATTTTAGTTAAAACCACAGAATTTTAAGATGTTCTACTACTCCTTGAATCCGTTAAACACCTAGCATCATATCAAACCCTAATCCTTGGATCCCATAACCCCGGCTAATGGAATTAGCTGCTCATGATTTGATGAAAGAACTCACAAGTTGAATTCATGATGATAATAATTAACTTACGTATAGATGGAAAACAACAAGCAATTTCTTCAATTAAATCCCAAGTTAGAAACCCAAGAATAGTTAATAAGAAAGAAAACTAAGAATAATTGGCGAAAGAGAACAATGTACGTGTTTCTCTCTCCAAAGTTCTTGTTCTAAATAATAAAAACTTGATAATTTAAAAACCCTCAAAATTGCTATTTATACTAAAACCTAATTAAGGTAATAAAATAACAAAATCACAGCTGGGCTCGAATTTAGGTGACGGCATATTGGTGTTGATCATCAGGCTTCTGACGGCGTCTCATATATGTCGTCAGAAGTCGTGCCTTCTTAACCTGTTCTGCCTCACTCTGACGATGTCCTCCGACAGCTTACCAGATGAGTGGCGGCGTGTAGCAATTGTTGCCAAACCTTCAACTTATTTCACCATGTTCTATCCCACTTGGCGGCATTTTCTGATGTCTTACCACACTTGTGATGACATATTAAGAATGTCGTCACCTTTATCCAGCAACTCTTCTTCACTGTTCTTCCTGACGCCTTTTTCTGGTAGCTTATCACATCTCTGACGGCTTGCAAGAAATGCCATCAGGCCTTCTCAGGCTTCAAGTTTCTGGTTAAGGTTGACGCCAATGCTGATAAGCTATCACAAGGCTGACGACGTATCACGGAGGTCGTCAGCCATGATTTCTTCTCTTTTGCTCAGATTTTCAACTCTTTTGCTCCATTGTCATTTGTTTTTATTCCTTCATCTTTTTACTGCAATATCATGAGCAAACACATCAAAACAACAAGAGTTTCTTCAGAATTCACAATTATTTTGAGCTAAAAAGCATTAAATATGTTAGCTTTTACTCACACATCAAAGACCTTATGGATAGGCTAATGATACAATAATAATCATGGATATGGACTTATGAGAGTGCGTGTTGGACTCGAGACTTGGTGTGTGCAATTGAAGTATAAAAGATGACCAAAACATACCAAAATCAGTCCACATATTACACTTGATAGGCACCTCACCCTTGAGGGGTATTTTGGCCATTTTAGTTTTCCATTTTGTAATAGCTATATAAGGAACATGTTAGGGCTTGTCTAATTAGTTTTTGAGAATGTTGTAAGTCATAAGACACTAATAACACAAGTTCTTTCTCTAAAGAGGCTTGGTCGAAACTTATGCTAGAACAAGTGTGGAATCACTTGTCTTGCATTTTGCTTGGAAACATCGATGCTTGAGAGGTGGAATCTGATCTTGTGTCATGTAAGAGATAGGTGAATTGTTTTGTGTAGTGTTGTAAAGGGTCCAAGAGTGGAATAGGCTCTTGGGTTCTTAATATTATGCCTTCATGTAGTCTATCTATCCTTTATTTTCATTGTAATCTTGTAGTTTGTATGCTTGTTAATTCAAATCGTATGTTGTTTTTCTTATATTGTTGTTATCATCTTGTGTTCACCTTGTTCTGGTCATGTTGTTGCTGTTTTGGTGTTAAAATACACCTTGTATCATGTTAAACTTGTTGTTGTTGTTGAACCCTAGAAGTGTAGTCCAAGGGGGTCTCGGTTTAGTCTTGAATTTGTGGACTGTTTTGGACTGATTTTGGTGTTCTGTGGCTAATATTGTATCAGCTAAGCAAAACATGTTGGTTCATTAGTATTGGGTTTACTTGCTAGAAAATGAAAAAAAATTATTGAAAGGCTGAAAATTCCATAAAAGGTGCAATCTGTCCATTTTTTTGTTCTTGGCTGAGAAATTGTGGTTCTTGTTGTTGTAGTCTCTGTCGAATTGTGTGTTCTAGATCTAAGTGTTCTCTTGTTTGTTTTATTTTTTCTAGTGTTAGTTTTCTTCTTATCTAATACTCTTGAGTCAAGATCTAAAATTGAGCTTGAATTATTAAGATTGTTGTTATGAACAAGGTATGATCGTGTCATAGACATTGTTGTTGGGAAAAAACTTGATGTGGCCGAATTTCGAACTTGTAGTTGGATGTTGGTGTTGGTGTTGTATATCTTGATAGGTTTTTGTTGTGTTCTTGTTGTTCATCACAACCTCCATCTCTTGTAAAAGATGAAATACAACACCAAAGAAACTTAGCCATTGTGGGTGGTCTTGTTATTGGCCAAATTGTTGTTGACTTGTTGTTGTTCTTGGGAGATTGTTGTTGGTTGTTCTTTTTGTGATTAATTTGTTCTTGAAGTTTTTCATCATATTATTCACCTTGTTAATTTTAAAGTGAACTTAGATCTTCTAAAGGTGAAGGACAAGGTGTAAAACTTGTTAAATCTTGAAAGTCCCCTAACCACCAAAGGACTTTACATCACATCTCAACCACTTTCCATAAAACAAGGGTCCATGTTTGAAGGGAAAGTACAATTCTAGTCAAAGACATTTGAGTCTTGAAATTTGAATTGAAAAAAGAGCTCCAAAGACTAGTTTGTATTTCCCTCCATTGAAAAATTTCCACCAAAGACCAAATTGTGAATTGTGAATTAAAATTTGCCAAGAGACGAGGCCAATCACAGACTGCCACATCACCAATTACTGTTCACACGACAGATTTTAAGCTCAAATTATGATCTTCTAGATTTGTTGTTCCTTAGTCTCGTTTTCTGATTTCATTACTAACTTACAAGCTCGTACTAGATTATAAGTTAGTTTTGAAACCGTTCTTCGTATTAACTTTCCTTTGTGTTTTTTATTCTTTTGAGTCATTGTAATACGTCCTTGTGTGTTTTCCTTACTCTTTGGAGTCATTGTAAATGTTGTATTCACCTCTCAACGCCTCTTGGAGTACAAGCAAGCTTACAACACTTATGAAATTGAGTATGAGGAATCTGAGAGACAAGAAATAAAAAGAGAGAGTGGGGATATTTTTGTACAACCAACGTGTTTTTTATTTTGTAGGTAACTTCTTGGCCATAATGGAAACCATTTTTGCCCACCTTGATGCTATTTCCCGATACATGGCTAGGGCGAATGCGGGTCATGAAAAATTAGACTCAGATATGTCTACTATACTTGAGAGGTTGGATTAAGTGAAGAGTCGAAGGAACTCTCATGTTTCTACTCCCGAAACTTTTACCTCAAATGATCAATCCTCCAAGACCACCATCAAATGACATAGACATAACCCTAGCCACCAAATGTCCTCAAACCCGAGACCTAAATAAGTCACTTCCCCCTCAATTTGATCAATCCAACAAGAATGACTTAGAAGCCAATTCCCTCCCATCCAAGCTCCATAACTGAAGCTCTACCTTACCAAATCACTCCTCTCAACCAAAACTCTACTTCACCAAAACTGATATATCCATGTAGAGGAGTATGTTTGAAAGGAACATGAAAGACATGGAGTCTACAATGATGCTTATATGATTGAAGAGAAATTGGGGGAAATACGTAGAGATCTACCAGGAACCCACCACCAAGAAAAGAGGTGGGATATGTTTCAGATGAGATTGAAGATAAGGCTCAAGATGGAGATGAAGTCGAGGTTCAAAATGAAGATATTGGCAAGACTTATGTTATTTAGCTCTCGAGTTCCTCATGTTTTTGCGGAATATTTTGTCCCATCTCATAAGTTGCAGGCTATTTTGAATGATTCCTTTTGAAATAGTCCTTGAACGAGGTGAAGCCATGAATTTGTGTTTAAATTAATCTCAAGATAGAGAGGATGATATAAGAAAAATCACAGATATGGACTTATGAGAGTGTGTGTCAAACCCAAGACTTGGTGTGTGCAATTGAAGTGTAAAATATGACCAAAACACACAAAAATCAGTCCATTTATTACACTTGATAGGTGCCTTACCCTTGAGGGGTATTATGGATATTTTAGTCTTCCATTTTGTATTAGATATATAAGGAACATGCTAAGGCTTCTCTAATTAAGTTTTGAGAATGTTGTAAGTCATAAACACTAAGAACATGAGTTCTCTCTCTAAAGAGGCTTGGCCAAAACAAGGGCTAGAACAAGTGTGGAATCACTTGTCTTGCATTTTGCTTGGAAACATCGATTCTTGAGAGGTAGAATCCAATCTTGTATCACGTAAGAGATAGGTGAATTATTGTATGTAGTGTTAAGGGTCCAAAAGTGGAATAGGCTCTTGGGTTCTTAAGATTATGCCTTTATGTAATCTATCTATCTGTCTTTTGTTTTCTTTATAATTTTGTAGTTTGTGTTCTTGTTAATTCAAACTGTGTGTTGTTGTTCTTATATTATTGTTATCATCTTGTATTCACCTTGTTCTTTTTGTGTTATTGTTGTTTTGGTGTTAAAATACACCTTGTATCTTGTTAAACTTTTAGTTGTTGTTGAACCCTAGAAGTGTAGTCCAAGGAGGTCTCGGTTTAGTCTTGAATTTGTGGGCTGTTTTGGACTGATTTTGGTGTTCCGTGGCTAATATTGTATCATCTAAGCAAAGCATGTTGGTTCATTAAACTTGATCTACGATTGGGTTATTGGAAGGTTTGAATTGAGGAAGGAGATGAACCAAAACCAACATGTATAATGAGGTACGGTTCATAGAATTTTCTTGTTATGTTGTTTAGGTTGAAAAACACCACGATACCTTTCTGCAACATGATGAATGATGTGTTATTTGATTATGTAGACAACTTTGTCCTGGTATATTTTTATGACATCGTCATTTATTTTTTCTCTCTTGATGAACACCTGAAACAGTTAAAATTTGTATTGTTTCATTTGAGGGAGTACAATTTTTATGTGAAGATGGAAAAATGTAAATTATCTAACAAGGATGTGAAATTCGTTGGGCATTTGGTCAGTCAAAACAAAGTAATAATGGATCCAAAGAAGATGCAAGCAATTGTGCAGTGGCAAGAGCCCAGTAGGGTCAAAGTCTTGAGGTCGTTCTTCAATATGGCAAACTATTATCTCAAGTGCGGCTACATTGATAGATTTACTGAAAAAAGATGTCAAGTTGGAATGGTCTGAAAAATATGATTCAGCATTTCAGAAATTGAAAAACTTCATTGCTTCAGAACCCATTTTGAAGATTAATAATTATGAGTTACCTTTTCAAGTGCATACTGACGCATTTGACAAGGAAATTGGCGGTGTGTTGGTACAAAAAGGTCATCATGTGGCTTTTGAAAGAAAAAAACTAAGTGATAAGGAGCAACGACATTCGACCCATGAAAAAAAAATGGTGGCAGTAGTGCATTGCTTGCAAACTAAGTGGTTGTATTTATTGGGCAATCATTTCATTGTGCGAACTTAAAATGTTGATACTACTTTCTTTAAGATGAAAAAAAAATTGAGTCCAAGGAAGGCACAGTGGCATGAATTCTTGCTTGAATATGATTTCTTTTGGGAGCATTCACTAGGAAAACACAACCAAGTTGCTGATGCACTCAGGCGAAAACAGGTATTTGTTGTTGTGTACTCTATTTACCAACTTCCAACTGGATCTCTTGATATAATCAGATTTTGTGTTGGAAATGATCTACTCTATGTAAAATGGATAGGTCAAGTAAAATATGGGACAATTAGAAGTTATTGGATCGAGGAAGATCTATTTATTTAAGGAGGGGGGATTGTAGTACCTCAAGGCAGTGGACAACGTAAAGACTTGTACTCCTTGGGATGGACATATGGGTGTTGAAAGGATGCTAACTTTGTTGTCTGATGTGTATTTATAGCTAATATGGTAGAAGAAATTGAAGATTACGCAAAGACTTGTCAAGTTTTCCAAATGGATAAGACTAAATGTATGAAAGAGGCAGATTTGTTACATCCTCTACCAATTCCTGAAAGGTCATGGTTGTCTGTCTCAATGGAATTTATTTTTGCAGTTCAAAGATTGATGGGAATATATCAATAATGGAAGTGGTGAATAGGTTTTTTTTAGTATGCAATTTTTGTTGTTGCACCAGTGACAAGTTTGTCAGAATTTACTGCATGTCTATTCTATAAAAATGTGGTGCAACTCTTTAGTTTACCAAGTGATATCATGAGTCATCGAGATGCACAGTTTATAGGTCAGTTTTTGCAGACTTTGTTCATCTTGATGGGGAATGACTTGAAGGTTTCCATAAGAAATCATCCTCAAACTGATTGCCAAATAGAAAGAATTAACCACTTCCAAGAAGAATATTGGAGGCATTTTGTGACAACAAACCAACATAACTAGGCAAACTTGTTAGATACAACACAATTTTGCTTTAATATGCATAAATCATCAGCAATGGAGAGAAGTCCATTCGAACTAGTCTTAGGCTTACAGCCTATGACGCCACTTAAAGTAATGATGCTGAAAAGTCATGGCATTTGCCCTTCTGAAACACAAGTCTGACATGCTTGTTATGGCACGAGACAGGTTGAGGAAGGCCTTGAAATGCATGAATAAAAATGCTAATCTGTAGAGACGTGCAGTGGAGTTCAACGTGGGATAAAAGGTGCTTCTAAAGATCACTTCCCAAATTTGGAAACAGATTATGAGCAAAAGAAGACATCGGGGATTAATTCCGAGAAATGATAGTTCGTTCGATGTTGTTGAAAGGATTGAGGAAGTCTCTTATAAGTTGAATTTGACGGAAAGGATAAAGATTCATCCCACTTTTCCATGCAAGTTTTTTGAAGCGGTATCATGAAGATTCTGAAGACCCTAGCAACAAGTCAAAGAGGACCCCTCCCTTGATTCCAAATCAGTATAAGACAATGATTATTAAAATACTTGATCATCGGGTTATGGAATCAGCAAAAAGAATACTGAAAGAAAATTTTAGGTACAACGGAAAGGCGAGAGTGAAAAGATGCAGTTTGGGAGATAACTAAAAATATATAGCAATTCGACAGGCAAATTGAGGACTACCTTTCAACAACCTCGATGAGGGCATCGAGTTCATATGGTGGGGGTGCATTGTTAGACCCCCAGTCTAATGCGTGATGGTTAGGAAGCCATGTCAAAGTTAACATTGGCTTTGACATGGGTTAAGACAAGAAATGTGATGTCGTGGTAGCTATGAGATAGCATGCAACTGATGATGACCAAGGGGTTGGAGTCTCAGCATGGAATCCTTGGGCACAATATGCGATGATAGGCACAAGGCACACGTGAAGGCATGCGCGAAGGCAGTGAAGACAAGGCAAGGCGTTGGTATGACATCGACACTAGCATTGCACAAGCGATGGCATGGCATAAGTAATGGCATTCGCTTGAAATTATCTAGGACATGACCTGGTATAAGTGATGGCATGGCTAAGATGATGGCATGGAATGGCATATCCTATACAGTGACACAACCGAGGCAGCAGCATGGCACAGGAACAAGTAATGACATGACACATGAAAAACGTGGTGCTAGCAAGACAATGCGGTGGATGGATGAAATGAAAAGACGAAGGTAAAATATTCTAAGTGGGTTGTTTAAAATATTATAAGCATGGAACATGGAAAATTTGTGTAAGGGACAAGGCTGGCCGTGTTTTTTCCACATGGGGCAGTTTATATTTCGAAATTTGAATATTTTTACATGTTGATTTTCATATATTTAATTATAATGGATTAGATGACCTTGTTGAGTCATATGATAGACATGCAGGACTTGTCCAATGACATGCTTCCAAGTATAACTGTTATAACTACCGTTGTGTAGCTTTATATTTGTGTTGTTGGAATCTATCGCGAGTGTTGTATGGCTTAAAAAATTCATTCGGCATTGTTACTTTGTAATTATGAGAGAATAATAAAGATTGGGAACTTGTTTCCTGTACATTGTTGAGTGTTTTACGTTGCTTTATACTTAGTTATTGCAGCAGGTACCAATCATGGGTTAGAGCAAGGTCCTTTGTAATTATGAGTATCGTGTAGCATCTGGGATACAGACTCGGGGCGTTACACAGACAATCTTGGGTCCTTTATTATGAGAAAAAGGATGTATGAGGTTCCTTGTAGCCGATCAAGGAAATAGGTTATGTGACCTGTTTCTCTGACCAATTTTGACTTTCTTGTTAGCTTTTGCTAACATAAAAGCTGATTCTTTTGCTAGGATTATGCTTCTTGATTTGCTTTTTGTTGTAACTGGACATTCAATGGTTGGATGTCCCAGGTTACCACAAATATATCACAGATCTTTAATAGCATTAGAACTTTTATAAAATACCAACCCAACCTTTTTATTTTGATTTCTTTGACCTATCATTTGAACAAGTCTTGAAGAATGTGTCCATCTATTAGCTCTTTCAAGATCAAGTTTCAATTTAGAAAATTCTTGACTTAGTTGACTAATCTTTTCTTTTTCACAAAGGTATTCATGTTTAATCTTAGTCAATTCTGACTCAATCTTTTCTTGTTCATCACTCATGTCCTTTTTTTTTTCAAAAAGAGATGGTTTTAGAACTTCAGATTTAAGGGTCAGGTTTGATGAATCAAGCCTACTAACCTATACCTTAAAAGTGCAGTTTTCCTTTTCAACAGTTTTCTTATAAGTTTCTAGATAAATAAAATCAAACTTGAGACTTTCAAGATTGTTGAATAACTCATCCCTATCAGAAGTTAATTCTTGTAAATCATCAATTAGAGCACTCATTAAGGAAACAATATTTTTTTTAGAAAATAAATGCAACATTTCTTTGAGTTCAAGAATACTTACCTCAGAGTTTCCATTATCTTCATCCATGTCTGAATCTCCAATGGCCATGAGAGAAGTTTCATCTTCTTCTTCTTCATCATCTGATTCATCACTTTCAGATGCCCTATTTAGATCTTCTATGTCCATCTCATAGGTCTTCAAATTACCAACTAACTCATCAAGGGATATTCTAGTGATATCCTTAGCTTCTCTTATGGCTGTAACTTTGACATTCCACTTAGACTTTGGTGGGAATGTCAAGACCTTCTCTACTTGTTCCTCAGTAGATAAAAACTTTCCTAGAGATGATAACTCATTTACCAACAAAGTTAACCTAGTTATCATTTCGTGTAGTGACTTATTTTTCTCCATTTCGAAAGCCTCTTATTCAGTGAAAAGTAATGCAATTTTGAATTTTCTCATTTAGCTAGAGCCTTCATGTACATTCACCAATGCATCCCAGATTTATTTAGCAGTGTTGCAATTAGACACTCTATTGTACTCGGCTGGACCAAGACAACAAACAAGAATGTTTTTGGCTTTTGCATTCTTTTGTAGTGCAATAAGATCTTCTAAGGTGAATTCACTCCTTACCTTTTTCATTTGTTCTCCATCCACTAACTTCATCAGAATTGATGATCAATTAGTAATTCTATCCCATAATTCATAATCTACACTTTGAAGATACATTTTCATCTTAGTTTTACACCAAATAAAGTGAGAACCATCAAAGAGTGGAGGTCTAGTAATGGATTGACCTTCATTATGACCAGTAGGTGGTGCGGAATTCGTCGTAGTGATCTTTGTCTTAGGTGTTAACCCTTTTTAAGACAACCTTGATCTGATACCACTTGTTAGAGTACGTGCCCTACTAATCAGTGACTTTAACGTAAGAGTTGCCTATTGATGGAATGGGTTGCCTGACGTGCTCCAAGGAAGCAGTAAATTAGGAAGTAAACAACACAATGATTTTTACATGGAAAACACCCAGCTTAAAAGGTGTAAAAAAACCACAACCTGTACCTCTATAGGATTTAACCCCAACTTCACTAAATAACTTTGAGCCTCAACAATGAATGATTACAAAACTCTTGTAACCAATAACTAGGAATTATAAACTCTAATTCCTATACCTCAATATCCGGAATTATAAACTCTAATTCCTATAACTCAATAACTAGAATTATAAACTCTAATTCCTATAACTCAACAATCACCCTTGACAGTTGAACCCACTTTGAGTTATCCCAAACTTGAAGTTAACTCAACTCAATATTATTTCTAAATAATCAATCTAGGAAAGCAATAATTACAACTCAATAAGAACATTACATTTAAACTGACTCATGAACTGTAAAGCTTAATCCTGTGAAACAGGTTCATCAATCTATTTCTTTGTACTGGGAATTCTCTCAATTATGAACTTTCTCAATTTGATCGTATTTAGACTTTTCTCTCTCTGTAAGTGCACAAGTTACTCTGAGTGATACATCTTCTATTTAAGCACAGCTCTCCAAAGAGTCATTCTTTATTTCTAACCCCCTCTTTAATCAGAACTCTCATTCCATAGAGTTCTACTTTAAGTGAGACTCCTTCTTCAATTCCAAATCTTGTCTCCTTAGTGTTGTAGTCAAATTCTAACTCTTTAAATCAACTAATCTTCAAGTATTTTACTCAACTACAACTTCTTTAATTTCTCATGTGATCAGTAACTTGAGTATATCAGAATTAGGCTCGCTCATTCATTCCTGACTTTAAGCAATCTTTGTCTGCATCTATCAGAGAAACCTGAAACTTGTCTTCCTATGCTTAGACCATCTCAAGTAACATGGTCCATTCATGTTCTAGTCATCAAAAACCTCACTGATCTAACAAAATGTCCTTCAATTAATATGTTTCCTATCTTGCATAGACTTCTTCAATCCGCAAAATCTTTCTCCTTCTACACATAGGACTCTTTTTTCAACTCAACTTGTTTTCCCTTTATCATCAAGTGTTTGAATCAAATTCAACTTCTTCAAATTAGCATATGTTTATTTCCTTGAGTTTATTAGAATTAACCACTCATCTGGTTCTTGATTTCTTCCACACTTGTTTTTAATCATAGATGATTTTGCTACAAGTTTAGCTACATAAGACAGTGTGTTTGTGAACCAGCTAGACTAACATATTTCATATCACTTAGTCAGTTTGTCAATCATCAAAACTACATCGTACCCAACAGACTAAATAAAGATGCTGAAACTACATCGTACCCATCGTAAAAGTGGAGCTGCTGGATTGTGTTGAAGTAATTTACTGACGTGATGCCTCCCGAGTTGTATAAAGAATTGCCTCCAAAGAATGGCTCCTAAGAAGTTAGTTGGATTGCAGAAACAATCGAATGAATTGCTAGATGCTGGTTTGATTCAGCCTTTTAAGGCTCCCTTTAGTGCTCCGGATTTTTTTCTCAAAAGAAGAGAATGGTTCAACAAAAATGCGTGTGGATTATAGGTCTTTGAACATAGTAATGGTGAAGAATAAGTCTTTTGTTTTGTTGGTGCAAGATTGATAACGCTCAACTTACACCTCAAATTAGTGTAAGGCGGTCGTCATCAATATATTTACCCAACTTTGGAGTCGGGGTCGAATCCACAGGGAACAATGTGAGTGGCGATTAAACTAGTTTGATATTATAGCTACAAGTTAAATTCAAACAAATGATACTAAAATATAAAATAGGGTTTTAGTATTAATGTTTGTAATCAATATAAATGGGAAACCAGAGTTATGATCACCAAAGGTTTTGGGTATTGACAAATACTAGGTAATGCTAGAGACCCTCGAAATGAGTAGAACAACAGAATATCCCTGACTATGATACTATCTGACTTATCTCTCGACCTCACCAAAAAATTTATTATCTAATTCTCTCGAACTTAGATAATTTATCTATATCCAAACAGATGTTATCTTAGGTAGATTAATCCAGTTACGAAATTAATCATTAAACAGAAGGTTGGTAGCATCCGAGTCCCTGTTGATAATTCCCGTCCTCTAGTCTATTTCTCCGTTAGAAGAAAATAAAACCTAAGGCATAATCTAATGTTTGCAACCACTAGATTTCAGTTAAAACCACAGAATTTCAAGATGTTCTACTACTTCTTGAATCCGTTAAACACCTAGCATCATATCAAACCCTAATTCTTGGATCCCATAACCCCGGTTAATGGAATTAGCCGCTCATGATTTGATGAAAGAAATCACAAGTTGAATTCATGATGATAATAATCAAATTACATATAGATGGAAAACAATAAACAATTTCTTCAATTAAATCCCAAGTTAGAAACCCAAGAATAGTTGATAAGAAAGAAAACTAAGAATAATTGGCGAAATAGAACAATGTACGTGTTTCTCTCTCCAAAGTTCTTGTTCTGAATAATGAAAACTTGATGATTTTAAAAACTCTCAAAATTTCTATTTATACTAAAGCCTAATTAAGGTAATAAAACAATAAAATCACAGTTGGGCTAGAATTTAGGTGACGGCATATTGGTGTTGATCGTCAGGCTTCTGACAGCGTCTCAGATATGTTGTCAGAAGTCGTGCCTTCTTAACCTGTTCTACCTCACTCTTACAATGTCCTCCGACAACTTACCAGGGGAGTGACGGCGTGTAGAAAATATCGTTAGACCTTCAGCTTATATCACCATGTTCTGTCCCACTTGATGGCATCTTCTGACGGTTTACCACACTTGTGATGACATATTGAGAATGTCGTCACCTTTATCCAGCAACTCTTCTTCAATGTTCTTCCTGACGCCTTTTTCTGGTAGCTTACCACATCTCTGACGGCTTGCAAGAAATGCCGTCAGACTCATATCAGCTCACTTGTAATAGATTTTACTTATTTTGTTTATTTTTCCTATGTTTTTCTCCCATCCTTGACTTTCCTACAAAATCTTAAGAAATAACATCAAAAACACCAATAGTTACTTAAGAACTTTTTCAAGTTAAAAAGTCTTAAATGTGCTACAAAAATCTAGCATATCACTCACTAAGGCATTTTATCAAACACTAGGCATGCATAGACTAGCTCACAATTTGGAGTTTCACATTCAACATACTATAATGGCTCTTATGTTTCACCTAAGCTCTTTATCAAACCTATGGGGAACATTATTCACTTATTCAACCATTTCTACACCCAAAAGTCATGAACACATCACATGAAAAAATAACTTCAAGAGGATCTATCACAAACATCACATGAATTCCACATACTAGGGTCAAAGCTCATAAATTTGGTAGGCACACATAAATCAAAACTCAACAACACATTAAACACCAATTTCAACTCATACAAATCATTAACAACTCACAAACATAAAAATCTTTTAGTTTTAAAAAGGGTTCTTGAGCTTCTTGGATGAAAGGGACCCAGGAATCAACATCTACATACCTTAACCTTTGAAATTGGATGAATCCTAATACTTGAGACTCTATATGCACTTGTAAAAAATAATCCTTGAAGCCCACACTATGAGGAACTTGATTCTTGAAGAAATCTTGAAGAATTTATGGATGATTTTTTGGAGGATTAAGGTTCTTAATAAAACCCTAGATAGATATTCTTGAGAGAATTGGAAGAGAAAAATGATGAATTTAGGGTTTGAATGAGGGTTCTCGTATTTATAGAGGCTCACAAAATATGAGAAATGACCAAAATATCCTTGTAAAAACATCTCTAAATTGCTGAAAAAAATAGCTGACGACATCCGTGACAGGCCGTTAGACCCGTGATAGGCCATCACGAAATGTCGTCAAAAAAAGGTTAAATTTTTCATTTTCTACCTAAGGCTGACGATATCATCAGAAATGTCATCATAAATGTTACGACGTCGTCAAAAATGTCGTCGGAAACGTGACAGGCCGTCAGAAACGTCGTCACCCTTTTCCAGATTGACATGCTGGAGTAAAATGGGCATAACTCTTTGCTCCAATATCAGTTTTTGACGAAATTGGTATTGTTGGAAAGATAATTCAAAGATATTTTATTTTATATATAGTAATTCCTCTAATTCGATATATACAAGGATTAATGGTCGATTAAAGTTGACTCAAATTTTGATGGTCACTAAAACTTGAACGATAGAAAAGTTTTCAACTCGATCATGAGTTAGGGGACCTCTATGATCTTAATTCATGCTAAAATAGATTCCCACACGATTCAAAGTATTTCATACTTGGGAGGATATTTCTGAAACATTTTAACACAAATTTTTTCTTTACCAAATACGCTCTAAGGCTCAGAATAGAAGAAGATTTTGCAGGGCATTACAATCACACCCTCTACTCGCAGGTGAGTTCCTATCCTTGGGCTCACTCGGTGCTTAATCCTACTCCCATCTGAATAGACAATGAACTGAATATACTGGACTGAACTGGACTGAGTTCACTGAATTTCATTGACTGACAAAATATTACGAGATCTGATAACTGACTGAGATTACTGAGATTACTAAGATTACTGAGATTACTGGACTGATACTAAATTTACTGAGTTTTCCTGAGTTATGTAACTGACTGAATTCTACTGATCATGGCTTGACTAAGATTATCATGAAACTGACACTGGCCCTAGGCACACAGCTAATTTATTGGGTACAGGTACCCCCAGGACTTGATAGCATGAAACTGACAAGACATGAAACTTCTTGAATACATGACCATAATCAATAATTCATAATACAATTACTTGGGAATTTCATGAAGCACTTGGTTAGCATACTCTTGTACATGAATAGGAATGCATTCAAATATATCATGGTTACACAATTCTAGTCTTATGGGAATTCCTTCAAACAATTTTGACGCATCACAATAGCATGAGAGTCATTTTAAAACATAAGGACAAAGCTTGGATTCATCATTTAGGCCCTATTGAGTCAATAAGCATAAATCTTAATCTCTTAGGCATTTTATCAAACATCTAGTATGCATAACTTAGGGCTTAAGCATGAACATCAACTTAATACATCAAGTTCCTTCATTCAACTCAATTTCATCAATTTCAATCCATATATTAACAAAATTTCATGAACAATATATTAAAGCTTCCAACTTGGAAGTCACACTACAAAATAAACATGATTATAATCAATCCACAACATGGATTTTACAATTCATGATTTTAAAATAGGATTCTTGAGCTTCATGGGTGAAAGAAACCCATGAATCAACACTAAACATACCTCAAAATCTTGGATCATGAAAGATAACTAACGTTTCTTGAACGTTCTTGGATTGGAAAACATAGATCTTGATGGTTCTTGAACTTGAAGAACTTGAATTTCTTAGTTTCTTAAAGAAGGGTTTAGATCTTGTTCTTGGGGATTGATCTTTAAGAGAAACCCTAATTTGGTATTGTAGATGAATAATAAAGTTATGAGCTCTGGTCTGGTATAATTAGGGGTCAAAACAGGTGAAAAAAAATCCAAATACCCTTTTAAAAACGGCATAAAATCGTTGATCGGAAGTGGCGACGATTTGGTCGATGGTCTGTCGTTCTTGACCGTCGCACTTGGACAGAACCTAAACTTTCTGCCTCATCTTTGACGGTTTGGGCGACGGTTCGTCGGTCCTGGCCGTCGCAATTGACCTGAAGTCGGGTTCACTACCTTAGTCGCGATGGCTTGGGAGATGATCTGTCGCTTGTTCGACGGTCCGTTGGCCTGACCATCGCTTCTGGGCAGTTCCGATAGTTCTCTGTAAAACGTCTATAAGTTTTTACTCCGATACCGGATTTGGACGAAATTGGTATCGTTGGAAAACTAATTCAATTTCCCATATGATAGAAAGTCAAAATTAGGAAATTCTATCTGATTTAAATACTAATCATTTAGGAAGTCATCACTAACTCTTCTGAAGACTAGATTTGACTTAAAGAATGTTCGGGGTATTACACCTGCCCTTTTGAGCAACCTTGAAATGCTCTTAATCAATTAATTTTATACTTTGCATGAGTAATTAAGTCTATAGACGCCTATAGTAATATACTTTCATCTCGAGTCCAAATATTCAACACCAAACTTTGATGTGAAAACCATAATTTTATTTCATAGTTATTTTACCAATAATAAAAGGGTCTCAAACATCAAATTTCATTAAAAATAGAGTTTGAATCAAACTATAAATTGTAAAACACGATTTCTCAATTTAGATACAAAAATATCAATTTTCAACACCTTAACACCGCTTAAATTATAAACGAATCAATACGGAAGATACCAAATATAGGTTTAGATTCTTACCGAAGATCAAATTGAGAAAATCCCCTTGAAGTCAACAAATTGTGAGCTCCCAAGCACTAAAAATTGAAATATGAATAATAAAGTCAAGTTAGGAGATTTTCGCTACTGTTTATGCTAGCTATTAATGCAAAATAGATGACACGCACTATAATAATCCTCCTAGTCGTTATGTCAATTTTACCTATTTTATTAATTTTAACCCTTACTCCCCATAGTTTTTGTTGTAATTTATAACTTTTGAAGATGGATGACACAATTCTTAAGGTGATCGGATGAATTTTAGAGAAGATGATGACTGAGGCTTCAAGCCTAAGTTGAGGTGGAGAAGCAGTTATATATAAACAATGACCAGGTGTGGTAGAAAATAAAACGAAAATAGAAGCAAATAGATTAAAAAATGAAGAAAAAAAGGATAAAAAAACACTACACTAGAGTTATAGGAAGCAACTAAAATGAAAGAAAATGAAAAGAAGTAAAGGACTAAAAACTTGAATAAGTTGTAATGTTCAAAAAGGGTGTGGTCGTTATTTCTTAACTATGTATCATACTTGTCCTGGAGCCTATTACAAATCTAGATAAGTATTATGTGATCCCAAACGAACATTCCAAAGATAGTGACATTAAAAAACAACGACAAACCTATTGTATTTACATATGTAGTGTTGTTTTGTGTATACAATTTGTATGTTTTCATAAACACTTCAACGTTTGTTCAAGACAGTTTCAAAAACACCTATGAAGTTTTTTTAACACTTTTAAGATAAGTTCATCAAGAACTATCAAAGAAGTATGTTATTTAAAGAAACAAGATGAAGTAGGAAATAGAACCAAGTCCTCCGATTTCAGAGAGTGTCCTTAAGGAATTAATTCCCCTCAAGTACCTAAGGTTCTAGAATTTTTCCTCCCAGGATAAAATGGCTCACAATCAGAATGTAGTGGTACCTCAAACCTTCTGATTCTTTGAACACACTCAATGGTAGATGATCACACAGAGTTTTTTAGAAATAGAAAGGTGTTTTTCAATGTAGAAATTTTTGTACTACCTGAGGAAAAAAGTTCAGGTATTTATAGACATCAAATGCCCTTCCAAAAAGGAAGCAATGGTTCATGGAAGGGTGTATCACTTCGGAACAATCATGTCTGTCCATTTCAAAATAGTATGTCTTTTCTGAACAGTCACATCCGACTGAACAGTCATCCCTTTTCTGAAACAGTGTGTCTTTTTCTCTAAGGGTTGTATACCTTTTGAGGTGTATTTCTGCATGCTTCTGCATGGCGTTTTTGTGGAGAGAAAAAAAATATTTTTGTTTCTCCTTGAATTTTTCAGGTCACTTGTTATCCAAGTTTCAAATAAACTTTGTCTAAAAAATTAATCTTATCGATCATTTTTCAAATCCAAATCCAAATTTGAAGTCGATCTGAGCGAGCAACGACGACGACGGTGCAAGGTACCTCTTGGTTCTTGCCTCACTATCCACTTGAAGGTGTGTTACTTAATAAAAACACATTAAAGATGCTTTCTTTCACCAATGTGGGAGAAGTATACTTTCCTTAAATGAGTACACTTTTCCTACATTTTCCATTCTCACTAATTGAACCCAACAATCCCCCATATGAATGGGGAATGGCTATTCTTTATAAAACTTTGCGTACAAGTAAGTGATCAGTAAACAAAGACTAACTGCATCTGGATAAGTGGGTTTCCCTTTGAACTTTCTGTAGTGAACATGCATCAGATGCACTCGGTCAATCGGTAGATTTGATATCATTGAACCATCGAGCTTTAATATATACCTAGACAACACATGCCATACAACCAGCCTTTTACCATTTATGTTTCTCATGATTTTGTTCATTTCAGCCATGAACAGGTCTTGGTTTCATGAGATCTTAGATAATAGGCCTTTACAAATATTCTCCTTGAAGAGGCTTCCACTTCACCCTCATATAGATGATTCCTAAATGTTCAATCCTATAGATTAAACTATTTGGTAAAATTTGCTAAATTTAGATAATCATTAAAAGGCTTCACACCACTAGTATTATCCTTGTTTACTAAATATTTTCTACATCATGAGAATGGGTTGGGTATATTAACAATGTTGAACCTGTCAGTCACTATTTTGTTTGATCTCCTTGAACCTAGCTCTTGGGATCTCCAGTCTACTAGGTAGATTTATCGCCATACTAAGTTGTCCTAAGCCGTAAACCCATTCCCTTCGATGTTCTCTCAACTCCCTCTCTAGATAGGCCTTATGTAAGTAGATCCGACACATTATCATTTGATTTCACATAGTCAACGGTGATAATTTCACTAGAGAGAAGTTCTCTAACAGTATTATATCTCCGTTATTTATGATGAGATTTATCGTTATACATCATGCTCCCTGCCTTACTTATCGCCACTTGGCTATCACAATGTATACATACTGGTGCCAATGGTTTAGGTCAATAAGTACTATCTTCCAAAAAATTCCAGAGCCATTCTACTTTTTCATCGGCTTTATCAAATGCGATAAATTCAGATTCTATTGTAGAGTGAGCAATACATGTATGTTAGGAAAATTTCTAAGAAATTGCTTCTCTACCTAAATTAAATACATATCCACTCATGGATTTTACTTTATTTGATCCGGTGATTCAATTTTCATTACTATATCCTTCAATTACGGTTGGATATTGACTATAATGCAAAGCATAGTCTTGAGTGTATTTAAGATACTCAAAACTCTTTTCATTGTCATCCAATGAGTTTTATTAGGATTACTCATGTACCATCAATTTACTAAAAGCATATGCTATGTATGGCCATGTACAATTCATTATATATATTAAACATCCCAGCACTCTTGCGTAGTTCAACTGTGAGTCACTTTCACCTTCATTCTTTTAAAGTACAAAGCTCACATCTAGTGGAATCTTAGCAATACCGAAATTTAATTATTTGAACTTGTCAAGTACCTTTTCAATGTAATGAGATTGTGATAATGCCAGCCCTTGTGGAGTTTTATGGATTCTTATTCCTAAGATCACATCTGCAACTCCTAGGTCTTTCATATCAAACTTGCTCTCAAGCATTCATATTGTAGAATTTATGTTAGAAATATCTCTACTGATGATCAACATGTCATCCACATACAAACAAACAATGACCTTATGATTTGGAGTGTCTTTAATATAAACATATTTATCACATTCATTTATCTGAAACCTGTTTGCCAATATAGTTTGATCAAACTTTGCATGCCACTTTTTAGGTGCTTGTTTAGTCCATAGAGTGACTTAATAAGTTTGCACACCTTCTTTTCTTTACCAAGAACCACAAAACCCTCAAGTTGTTCCATGTAAATTTCTTACTCCAATTCTCTATTTAGGAATGTTGTTTTCACATCCATTTAATGGATTTCAAGACCTTATACCGCCTCCAAGGCAATTAAAATCCATATTGATGTTATCCTTGTTACAGGCGAGTATGTATCAAAGTAATCAAGGCCTTTCTTCTCTTAAAGCCTTTTACTACAAGTCTTGTCTTGTATTTTTCAATAGTACCATCAACTTTCATTTTCCTTTTGAAAATCCATTTAGAACCTAAAGGTTTATTTCCTAAAGGAAGATCAACCAAATCCCAAGTATGGTTGTTCAATATTGATTCAATCTCACTATTGACTGCCTCTTTCCAAAAGGATGAGTTTGAAGACGACATCGCTTCTTTAAATGTTTGAGGCTCATTTTCTAAGAGAAATGTTACAAAATACAATCCAAATGAAGTTGACGTTCTTTGACGTGTACTATATCTTGGATTTTCATCATTATGCACATTCTCGCTTGGTTCATCTCGAGGTCATTTAGACCCTCTACTAGACTGTTCATGTCTAGTTTCATATGGATAAATGTGTTCAAAGAACTCAGCATTATCTGATTCAATTATCGTATTTTCATTGATATTCAAATGTTCGGACTTATGAACCAAAAAATGACATGATTTACTACTTTTAGCATATCCTTTGAACACGCATTCCACGATCTTAGGTCCTATCTTCACCCTTTTAGGCATAGGAACTTGAACTTTTCCTAGACACCCTCATACATTAAAATATTTCAAGTTGGGTTTCCTTCCTTTCTATTTTTCATATGGAATTGAGTGTATCTTACTATGGGGCACTCTATTAAGTATTCGGTTAGCTGTAAGGATAGCTTTCCCCTACAAGTTTTGCGGTAAATCTGAACTTATAAGTAAGGCATTCATCATTTCCTTTAAGGTTCGATTTTTTCTTTCTGCAATTCCATTAGATTGAGGTGAATATGGGGTCGTGGTTTGATAGACAATTCCATAAATGAAGATTCATATTCTCCACTCCTATCAATTCTTATCGTTTTGATCTTTTTCTCTAACTGATTTTCAACTTCTATTTTATATTGCCTAAATGCATCTATTGTTTCATCCTTATTATTTAGCAAATAGATAGAACAATACCTCATGAAATTATCAATAAAAGTTATAAAGTACTTTTTTTCACCACGAGATAGTGTTGACTTCATATCACAAATGTCAGAGTGGATTAAGTCTAAGGAATTAAAATTCCTTTCAACGGACTTATATGGATTCTTATCATACTTTGATTCCACACACGTTAGACATTTTGATTTATTACACTCAAATTTTGGAAAAACTTCTAAGATAATAAGTTTTCGCAATATTTTGCAATTGGCATGTACTAATCTTTCATGCCATAATTCATTAGACTCAAGCAAGCAAGAAAAATAGGACTTTTATTGATTTCAACTGTCATTACATTCATCTTAAAAAGGCCCTTAGTGAGGTAGCCTTTTCCTACATACACTTTCCTTTTACTAATTACAATCTTGCAAGAAATAAATACACATTAGAATCCATTTTTGTTAAGAAGTGATATGGAAATCAAGTTCTTTCTTAACTCCGGTACATAAAGGACATTATTGAGAGTCAACACTTTTCCTGACGTCATTTTCAAGCAGTCTTTTTCTGTCCTTCAACTTTTGCAATTGTGGGTTTGCCATATAGATCTTTCCTTCTCCTTGAGCCGGAGCAAATGCAGCAAAAAACTTTTTTTAGCACAAACGTAGTGAGTGGCACCGGAATCAATCCACCATTCTCTTGGATTTCCCACCAAGTTTCATTAAGAATGCATGGCACATAGATCGTCCATTTCATTCTTGGATTCAGCCATATTGGCTTGATCCTTCTTTTTATCTTTTTTGGGGGCACAACAATCTGTTGACTTGTGGTCAATCTTGCCACAATTAAAGCATTTTCCCTTGAATTTCTTCTTTGGTTGATTGCTTTCTTGTCTAACTTTCTTTCGCTTCTTCGAGTTGTTGGAGTCATCTTCTACAATGTTAGCTCTATTCATTACAGAATTTTCTTTCGACCTCCTTTCTGTGGCTTTGTTGTCTTTCTTAATGCGCAACCTCACAATGAGGTCTTCGACTTTCATTTTCTTTCATTTGTGTTTCAAGTAATTTTTAAAGTCCTTCCATAAAGGTGGCCACTTCTCTATTATTGCAACAACTTGAAATGCCTCGTTCACAACCAAACCTACAATAAAGTTCATGTAATTATTAAGACCAATTTTAACATGTCCGAATAAGGTAATCACTAAATTCATACCTTCATAAATAAGATCGTAGATGGAAACTTACAATTCTTGTACTTAAGATACGACAGTCTTATTGTCAATCATTTTGTACTCAAGGAATCTTGCAACAAAGAAATTCTTTGTTCTAGCATCCTCAGGCTTATATTTCTTTTCCAGCGCATTCCACAACTCTTTTTATGTCTTTATTCCGTTGTAAACATTGTATTAATCATCTTGGAGGTCACTTAGGATGTAGTTCCAACATAGAAAATCGAAATGTTTTCATACCTCTATAATAAAGAACCGCTCCTTATCAGATATTTCTTCGGGCACTTCTGGAGCATCTTCAGATATAATTCTTTGAAGACACAAGATTTTCACATAGAAGAACATCTTTTGTTGCCACCGCTTAAAAATTATTCCAAAAAAAAAATTGAATTTTTTCCTAGTACCATAGCGGGTGGCACAGTTGTGCGACCGGTTGTAGCAACATTCGTTGCTGCCATACTTGTCATACTATCAGTTACATGACCACCAGTAGTCATCTTTCCTATCACAAAAATACAGTCAACTTTAGTATATCAAAATACTAAATATAAGTTTGTAGCAACTTTAAACACTATTTGTTTCTAGTTTAATGATGAAGTTTTTATGTTTTTCGATCGTTAACCGAATGACCTTTAACTTGTGATGGAGTTTTTATTTCTTCAAATCACTTGTTAAGTTCAAATGGAGTAGAAATCATAAAGCTTTAATCTCCAGAAAGAAAACAATACAGATTACAAAATTAATTCCTTAAGATTGTTGTTTTGAGTACACAATCTGTATGTTTTCACAAACACTTCAACGTTTGTTCAATACAGTTTCAAGAACACCTATGAAGTTTTTTTTAACACCTTCAACACAAGTTCATCAAGAACTATCAAAGAATTATGTTATTTAAAGAAACAAGATGAGGTAGAAAACAAAACCAAGTCCTCCTATTTCACAGAGTGGTCTTAAGGAATTAATTCCCCTCAAGTACCCGAGGTTGTAAAAAAATTTCTCCCATCATAAAATGGCTCACAATAGGAATGCAGTGGTACCTCAACCCTTCTGATTCTTCGAACACACTCAATGGTAGATGATCACAAAGAATTTTTTAGAAGTAGAAGAGTGTTTTTCAATGCAGAAATTTTGGTACTACCTGTGGAAAAAAGTTCAGGTATTTATAGTCATCAAATGCCCCTTCAGAAAGGAAGCAATGGTTCATGGAAGGGTGTATCACTTTGGAACAGTCATGTCTGTCCATTTCGAAATAGTATGTCTTTTCTGAACAGTCACATCCGACCCAACAGTCACCCCTTTTTCGAAACAGTGTGTTTTTTCCTCGAAGGATTGTGTCCTTTTCAAGGTGCGTTTCTGCATGGCATTTTTGTTGAGAGAAAAAAATATTTTCGTTTTTCCTTGACAAATCCAAAGCCGAAGCCGAGCCGAGGGAGCGTCAATAACGGGGTGAGCCATCGTCTAACAAATCCAAAGTTGAAGTCGAGCCAAACGAGTGATGACGACGACGGCACGAGGCACCGCTTGGTTCTTGCCTCACTATCCACTTAAAGGAGTTTTACTCAATAAAAACATATTAAAGTTGTTTTCTCCCACATTGGGAGAAGTATACTTTCCTTAAATGAGTACATTTTTCCTCCATTTTCCATTCACACCAATTGAACCCGACATATAGCATATGAAATTCTTTGCGAGTGTCAATGTTTTCTATTATCTTTAGTATTTTTGTAAAAATTTATTCATCGTATATATGTGTTTGGTTTGGAATATTTCTTAAATCTATGTGAGAGTACTTAGATTTATATAGTTGAATAATTTAACATTTTGAACTAACTCTCTTGTATGCATTTATAAGTAGACATGGTAAAATATTATAGAGTTGAGGGGACAATCATATTTTTAGAGTGAATACTTGTAGCAACTTTCTAAAACCATGTTACACAGCTTACTTTGTCGTGCTTAGCCTGGATATAATAGAGTGTCTTGTGTGTTTTGCTTGAGGATAAGTAAAAAAATTTAATTGGATTTTTTAAGTTGGGGGTGTTTATGTGTCTTGAAATTAATACATATTCAATATTTTTTACTTGAGTTCAATGTCTTTTTAAGTGTTTTTTGTGTTTTTAACGCTTAAATCTTGTTCTATACGTTTTAGAAGTCAAAATTACAAAAAGGGGAAAAATTTGAGAAAAAAAACAGAAAAAGGACAGCCACAATCATGGATATATGTCTCATGAATCCCACCACAGAAAAGTCCAGGGATGGTTCAAAAAGGATCTGCAGATGGTCAAAGTACGGTGAAAATATGAATTGTATGTAACGTTCACAATTTGTACATCTAGTAAAGATCAAGCTGGCAGGAAGATTTATAGCTGAATATATGAATTATGGATCAATTTATGATCCGTCGATCGATTCATGGTTGAAGACTTGAAACCCTAAAATAAGGAATCCAAGGATTGTGGATCAATGTACAGTTTGTGGATGATGTCAATACCCAATTGTATTTGCTTAACATTCAATTTTGTGGGCTATTATAAATATTTTTATAAAATATTTGTAATAAAGAGATATAAATTTATGAGTTATGATATTTTAGTAGCTTGTAGTTGTGCAATATTTCTCTCTCTGGTTTAGAAGCTTTTATGAAAAATGAAAAATAAAGTTATTTCTTTCATCTTCAATTCAAAGTAAGCACTATAACTTTAATTAATTCTTACATTGTTTTCTTTTAATCATGAAAAGATAAATCCTCTAATGAGGGTCTGAATCCAATGAGGGTGAACATAAGGTTTTCGTGTGTTTCATGATTCTTGGGAATTAAGATATCAAACTATTTTCTTATTTTTATTAATTGGCTGGTGGGTTGCAAACATCAATATCATAATATCTTAGTTTTTTCTTGTAAACATTGGATTTCTCATTTCATATGCAGAAAATATATTTATAAAATAGAATAGTATTGGACTAATTACTCTCTCATCTAAACAACTACAAGTCAGCTTCTATAGATGGATTAGCAAAAAAACCAGACTCATTACTCTACTACAAACAACCACAGTAGCTAAGGATATGGATTTAACTGTTGAAATGCACCGTCATTTAGCTTATATTTGACCTCTAATGTGCATATGAAACACAATTTCTTTTAGCACTCTGCCAGCTTTTAGTCTCCCCCTTTAAAACCTGATCTTGTTCCTCTCTCTCTCTCTCTCTCTATCTCTCTCTTTCTCTCTCTCTCTCTCTCTCTCTCTCTCTCTCCAAATTATATAGATTAACATGGCAAACACACTTGTAGCAATCTCATCAAGTCCATCTTTTTGCATTGCCAGAAGATGCCAGAAGACACATCCATTGTTGCTCTATTTTTTAGTCACAGGTAGGCCTCTGAAAGCCCAACTAATGAGACAACCTGCTCCATAATGCTCTAGTCATCCAACACTCAAAGTAAAGGTGATTAAAATTCTCCATAGTCATCCTACAGTAGGCACAATTAGGAGGTATTTAAATCCCAAACCTCAATAGTCTTTCTACTACTGCTACTCTTTATTGGATAGCTAGTCATAGGATAAATTTAAACTTGGATTTACACTATGTTGTAATGTAATGCTTTTCCATGAAACTCTATGGAAATGGGAAAATATCATAATATACATCTTTATAGAATACTCAGCTCCCTTTTTGTGCTGTAACAAAAGCTGAGAGAAAAGCACCCTGATTTGTTTGTCCCTACCATATCTTCCTCACAACCCAAGAGGCGATCTCGGGTAGCTGAGTAGTGTCAGTATCACTTCTCTTTATAAAATAGCTGTGTACCTATTTAATTTACAAGCACTCTTTTTTCGTTGTTACATTCTAAAGCTGCTTTACATAGCCCCAATTTATGATATTCATTCCTCCAACAGCAAGGAATTTTCATATTGTTTCCCAAGAAACCAATGAATTTTTTGAGCCAGTGACTGCCCCAATCCATAAAAAAATTCTACAAATTTATTCATAGCTTTTATCACCTTCTTGGGAATTAAAAAATCTTTGACCAGTAAGCTTGCACCCCAAAAACCACTAATTTAATTAATTGAACTCTACTAGCAATGTAACCTTTGAAGTCATCTTCTCAATTAGTGGCAAGTAATGGTTTACACTCAGTTTTATAAATGCCAAAGACACCCCTAAATATATGAAAGGGAAGTGCCTTCAGAATATATTCCAATTCATTGATAATCTCTTGCTTAGTGTGGTTGCAACATATATAAAGAAATCTTATTTGCATTTACCTGCAACCCAAAAGCCCTAGAGAACCTCAGAAAAGCTGCATTAAGTCACCTTATTTTTTTAATAATAGTAGTGTTTGGGTCATCTTTCGTGAATTAAGCCACCTCATAGAAAGACGATCAGCCCTATAATACATCACAAGATAATCTACAAAAAATAGATATGAATACTTCCCAATTCCCTACATCAGGGGTGAAAATTAAAATTCTCATTAAGAGCTAATTGACTCAGATCTCTACCTAGGTATTCCATACCCAACATAAGTAAATAAGGGGATATAGGGTCCCCTTGTTTTAAACCTATTTTAGCAGAGAAAGGTTAAGTCAGTCCCTTATTTATAACCAATGAATAAGACATTGTTGACACATGTCATGATCCATTGCACAAATTTTGCAGGAAAATGCATATCTATCAAAAATTTCTTTAAAAATTCCTATTCTAAGATGTCATAAGCTTTTTAAGATTCATCTCGAGCACACACCTTGGGAAAATCCATTCCCCATTATAGTACTTGAATATTGCATGACTAAATAAGACATTTTCTATGATATTTCTGCTTTCAACAAAAGTAAATTGAGAACATCCCACGATCTCTCAATAACCTGTTTAATCCTCCTAGATAGCAACTCGAAAATAATTTTATACAGAGTGGTAGAACATATTATAAGTCTGAAATATTTCACTTTGGTAGGTGATGGGACCTTCGAGATCAAAGTAATGACAGTAGCATTGGTAGCAGGAAATAGTATACCAGTGTTGAAGAAATGCTGCACAGCTGCCAAAATATCAGTATGTACAATCTCCAGTTCTTAGAAAAGAACTCAATGGAAAAGTCATCAACACATAGTGCTTTCTCCTTTGGCATTGCCTTAATAGCTGCAATGATTTCCTAATGTGTCACCTCCTTGATAAGTTTCCTTTACTGATGTATTGTTAGAAACTTTCCAACTTTAACAACCATAGAATTAAAACATGGTAACTCAGTAACATAGGATCCCAACGAACTAGAAAAAACACAGATTTAAACGTATCCTCAATAGCTTGTGGATCAGCAAGTTTGATATTGTCTTCAGTATAATAGATGTTATAGTATTGTGTCTGGTCCAGATCTTTCACTGAACATGAAATACTTTGAATTAGCATCCGCAAACTCTACCCAATCAGCCCTGGCTTTGTTTAAGAACCTCTTCCTCTATTTTTCACAATTTTTAAATCTCCAACAGCAATTATTCTCCTGATCAAGCAAGCCTTGATTGAGCAGTTGGCCTGAATGATGTCCAATTTTTTCCTAAATGAGCTAATTATTTGTTTATAAGAAACCATATAACTAGTATTGTCATTCAACTGTAACTTTAGTTTCCTTAGTTTCCACCAAACATTCTCCATTGGTTGCTCTGACTCTGTTGTGAACCATACTTGTCTCATGATATTGTTGAATCTCAAGATGAATCATGACATTAGGGAAGTGCCGGTTTTAGCCTAAAGCCACTAAAGCTACCGCTTTAGGCCCCAGTTTTTGGGGCCTCATTTCTTTAGCAATTATAAATTTATAATTAAGAGTATTTGTCACGATCCAAAAACAAGGGTCATGATGGCACTTGTCGCGGCTTATCACTCAAACTGATACAAAAGAGAAAAAGAAAAAAATATCCTAAGGTAAGGCTTCTAGAATGAAGCCGAACCATATAAGTAATCAAAACAATGCGAAAAGAACTTATCCAAAATACCAATCATGCCCAAAACGAGGTGTCAATAGTGTAACAGGAGTCAAATACATCAGAAAAATAACCACAAAGGAATAATATATGTCTCTGAATACTAATAAAGACATAACTATTATTGAAAGATAGAGGTGAACTTCGGACGCATGAATGTCCAATCGCTACCTTGGAAGTTCCAACAATCGCCCGAATCAAGTAAGCTGAGGCACATGAATAATATATGTCTCTGAATACTAATAAAGAAATAACTACTATAGAAAGATAGAGGTGAACTTCGGACGCATGAATGTCCAATCGCTATCTTGGAAGCTCCAACAATTGCCCGAATCAAGTAAGCTGAGGCGCACTCGAGCTAGGACCTGCACCGAAAGGGCGCAGCAGGCATGACTACGGTTCACTTGTACTCGGTAGATATCATAGGCCGACCAAGCAAAGTAGTAAATAAAGCATACAAAATATACATTAAGGGCACGTCACCTGCAATCAGAAAATATCTCACAACGGTAGCCCATACCGTTTGTACTAATAGTTCTAATATATCACATAGCAACATCACAACAAGATAGAACACAAGTATACATTATATCACATATAAGTAGAATAAGAGGGAACATGGATATACAAGATCATCAAATACAAGTAAAAGAAGATAAGACAATTACATAAATGGCAACACAACACAATATAAACACAATAAAGTAAGTGCAATGTATATGATGATGATGATGCACGAGGACTTCGCACAACCTCCAGGATCGTCGCACAATCCCCGTATACACCTACGGAGGCAAGCTTCTCAACGCAGGACCCATGGGGGGTTCGTCAACCCGTAGACAATCCACATATATCATATATTCTATCCGGCACATCCCTCGAAAAGGTGTTATCAGGTGTTGCTAGTGTTTCTCAGATATTATCACGGCGGTACCAATGTTTCATGAATGAGTATGATATGAAGATGTAATGCTCACAACCAATCACAATAAGTATTTTCACAACCAACTACATGATATATTTCCACAACCAACCACGTGATATATTTCCACAACCAACCACAATGATATATTTCTAAAATCACGTGACTCAATATTCACTCATAATTTTCATTTTATCCGTGAATTTTCACATGTCTCATATGCCAATAAAGTATGAATATAATCACAATACACCAATGGTACCACATTAAGCATTTTAACAACACAATACAATTATTCACATATATTCAAGGCTATTAATGTCACATAGGACGCCACACGGTCACACATATCACATAATATCTCAATTTTGACAATTACATCACATATAGGCCCTCACACGGGCACAACACATAGATAGACATTTTTCATGATTAGTTCTCACCCTTAATATGTATTTTGTACCATCATTTACTACGCAGCCTAGTCTGAAAGAGTTAAACCACAACCTACCTCAAAAGCCGAAAACGGTCTGCTACAGTTCGAACCCACGACCTTATTTTCCACGAACGATCCCAAACTCCACTAAAACATCAAATATGAAATCTGCGTGCCAAAACAAAATCAACGACACTCATGTTGACTACTTTAGGTTCGGGGTCAAAATGAACCCCCGAAACGGATTTCCAAAAAAGAAGGGCAAAATTGTAAATTTACTTCAAAAACATGTTTCCCATATTTTTAGGAATCTACAGCTGAAAACCCAAGTCAAATCGAGTAAAAAATGAGGTTCAAATTGAAGAAAAACTATTTTTAAGCTTTACCGGTAAAAATCTTTAAAATTCGGGTTAAAATCAAGAATCTGAGTTGTTTTAAGGGTTAAATTAATGCAAAAATAGTAATTATAAGATAAAAATATTATTCAAGTGAAAAAAAAAAGTGAAATTGGGATTTAAAATCAAGCCCTAAAATTTTTGAGATTTTGAGAAATTAATCAAGAAATTAATAAGAAAATGGTGAATTATTACCTTAAATCCATAATAAAACCAAGAAATAGATGTTAATCTGGCTATCCAACCTCCCACAAGTTTTATTTTTAAGCTCCCACATTATTTTAGGGTTTAACTCTTAAGAGGTAGGATGAAAATGAGCAAAATGGGCTAAAAAGTGGTGAAAAATCTGCTAAAATAGCAGATTTTTCTGCAATATCATTTTTTTTTGTCAATCGAACTTCGACGGGATGCTCGGGATTCGTTCAGAGTCCGATACATGCAATCATACTAAATTTGACGTTTCGGACGTGATGATGATATTAGATTTTCAATAAACATCATTTTCACAAAATTGGCCCTCGAAATTCGAAATCACAATTTTCCAAATCGAGGGTCAAAATGAGATTTAAAGGCCATAAAATCACACCAAACATGCTAACACCCTAAAATCGACATTTTGGATTTGCTGGTGAAGTCAAATTTTTCATCCAAGGTCGTTTCGATCAAATGTGGATCCCACACCCATATTTTTAATTTTTTAACTTTTTGATCAATAAGTTGAAATGAGCTCGAGTGCACCGGGATCCGAACCAAAGGTCTACCTAGCCTAAAATTGATATTTCGGAGCTACTGACGCATTTCGTTCGGCCATATATCGCACGGATCAAAAGATATCCCCATAAGTCTAAAAAAGACTCTTGAAGTCATCAAAAACCACAATATCGCATAAATGGTATCAAGATGCATCGAAAATTATGCCAATCACTCCCACACCCCAGAAATAACATAATGCAACTACGGAGAGGGTTAAAATAGTCAAATCCCACAAAATCACAAATTTCACGTATTTCATCAAATTTTTAAGTCGTTACAGTTTTTTTATTAGAAAATATTATTTCATTTTAATGTTATTTTAGCTCAAAGAAAATATCATATTAGAAATTTAAGATTAAAATTGACAATTATTTTCAACTTTATCCTTCACATCAAAGAAGATTTATTTTTAGTAATTCTCAATTCTAAATGAAATCTAATAAATAGGGCAACTTAATAACTATACCTTATATTTATTATTTTATGTAATGGACATGAAATGAATTAAAATAATAGTTATAGTGGGATGGAGGGAGTAGAATGGTAACAAATATTTCAATAAGATAAAAAAGTTTTATTATTTTTCAAATGTTTAACTGCATATAGAGTCCCTATAATAATTGTCTCAGTTGAAAGAATTTTTTTAAATTAAAATTATTAAAATCATACTTAAGATCAACATCATCTCAACAGAAATGAAATGATTTAAGTATACAATTAATTGAAATGAAAATTATTGAGAGAAACTGATTGTAAAACAAATTTATTCATAATTTTGCATCTCAAAGAATTATAGAAATAAACTTCAAATATAAAAAATATACCAAAATCTTTTTTAAGGTCTCATTTTAAAGTTTCGCTTTAGGTCACACAATATATTGAGCCGCACTTGCATTAGGGTAGAATCTAAAATGTCTTTGGTGTAGACTAATCTGCTGGCAGCATTTGACAAGCATTGAGGGATTAGGAAAATCAGATTCACCTAACCAAACTGTTGTACCATGGGAAATCTCCCTAAGCCTAGTCAATTTTGCTATACAACCTTTTTCTAGTTTCTTGTTTATTACATCATGTATACTACCAACCTATGCTCCTAATAAGTATGAGTTGCATAGTATCAAGAAACCCATAGAACCCTTAAGTTTTAGAAGAAGTTACAGGGATCTCATTCTATTCCCTGATCCTAAAACATTAATGAAATCCCCACACTGGATACAAGGGTAGTTATTTTGTATATTGACCAAAGTTAGTGTATCCTATAGCCTTTTCTTGTGTTGCTACTCACATAAAATAGTTATGCACTTGAGTTCTAGAATTCTCCATAAGACAGTGAAAAATTGATCTTTGACCTCAATAATATTGATATTTAGATAGTTCTTGCACAAGAGCCAAATTTTTCTATTTGAGGTCTCTGAATAATTATTGCAGACCCTCAGACTAGTGCCTCATTCTGCATAATTCTCTGTGCTCCTAGTTCCTTTATTCTTGTTTCTTAACAACCAAAAACCTTTATATTATTCCTAATAAGAAAGAGTTTTACCTTCTACTAATGGGCTTGGTTGAGGCTCCTTACATTCCAAGTAGATAGGATCATGCTGTGGTTAATGGCATGGAGTTGAAAACACTAATTGTACATGTAGAACCCTCAGCTTTATGCATAAACTATTTACCACTTCATTGCTTGTGCATTGCTTCATTCCTCTTGATAGGACCTGGATCTATTATTAGGTCATCTTGCTTAAAGCCATCTTCTATAGTAGTCTTCTTCAGTTGAGCTCCAGTTAACTCATTCATAGTCTTAGTAGCTCCCTTTGTAGTTATAGCTCTCCACACCATCGTTGACACCAATGTTCTCTAGGTTTCTTCTTTGAAGCATAGGCTTTAGTCCAACATCCTCTTGCCTATGTCCCATGTTACCAGTTGTCTCCTTCCCTCTTTCCACTTGATATCAGCATTCTAAATCAACATGCTCATGCATCACATCTTAAGTATTCACTACTATATTTTGGCCTCTAATCATAATCCACAATCTTCTCCCATGGCCCAAAAGGAGTTTCAATTTGTATTACCTTAGGCAAAGACTGAGAGACATCCACTTCAATCAGGATCCTAGCATAGAATATCTTTTCAACACTAGCAGTGAAACTATCAATATACAGTGGCCGACCCACTGCACTGATAACCTAGCTAAGATCCTCAACAGACCAATAACCTATAGGCAAACCAGGGAACTGAATCTGCAGTGGTGTCAAACTCAACATTTCTTGATCAAATTCAGATTCTAGTTTCCATTGCTTGAAAATTACCAATTTTTCATTATAATAATAAGGTCCAAATCAAAGAACCCTGTTCTTATCCTGATCAAACTAGAATTTTATTATATAATATCATACATTAGAACCCTAGGTTTAGGAACAAAGCTCCATAAGCGAGTTATATATATGTCCATCTATTTTTTCATATATTGTATATCCTATAACATATCCAATTAGGCTATATTCCCTATTCTTCACATGTTCTTTAATATCCTCTTCCTCAATTTTGCTAGCTACGACACCATTTTTCATAGTCAGAGGAACATAGTTCAAAGTTTTACCATCACAACGATTATCCCCTCTTAGGTGCAGCATTGGGTGTTGGATTGTGGAGATCTCAGCATTTGAAAATTTAAATCAGTGTATTGCCAGTTCCCTAGTGTCTATTGTGACATAATGTAAGTGAATTTCCTCATTGAAACTACTAGTATCTGATTCCTCAGGTATCGCTTGAAACCCTAGTGTCAGGTAGCTCCCAAACATTATTGGTGGAAGTCGTCGTGGTATTCCAGTTGTCGGAATGACAAGAGTATGCGCTGGGGTCATTGATCGTTGCCAGATCATTGTCAATTTTCAGGCACAATTTCAACCTTGCTATTGTGCATCGAGAAAAAAACTAATGGTGCCTAACGTGCACCCCCCAAAAGAAGAAGTTTTTATGTATCTTAATTTTCCTTGAGAAAGCAGATTGAGATTAGGTAGGAATAATTTGCATGAACTCAAGTCACTACCCTTGTTTAATAGATTCTCTTAGGAATAAGTAAAATTTAGATAACATAATCAATCGTTCTAAACTCTTAGGAAAGATAAAGTGATGGAGTAGGAATTGACTACATATTTAGAAATCTAATTATCTGTAATTGTATGAAAACCGAGAATGGTGCATCATGAGAAAAAAAAACTTAGATCTCTAATCATATTAATAAAAGGGGCAGCCCGATACACTAAAGCTACCGCTATGCGCGGTATCCGGGGAAGCGCCCCACCATAAGAGTGTATCGTACGCAGCCTTACCTTGCATTTTTTGCAAAAAAAAAATATTTTCAAGGCTTAAACTCGTGACCTTCTCATCACATAACAGCAACTTTACCAGTTACTCCAAGGCTCCCTTCTCTCTAATCATATAGTCAAAATCAAATAAAGTTATTAGTGAAATCATAACCTTTATATTAAAAAAATCTTTTTATTTTCTCGGAATAGAAAATAGAATCTATCACTTATTCATCCAATCTATAGTATTTTCCCATTTCTCTGTGGGATTCGATCACGACTTTTGTTGAGTTATTATATTACATACAATTGTGTTACATCGTCTTATAATATAATTTTGAGTGTATCAGTGTCCAATAAAAGTCAATCATGGCAAGGAAAGTTGTGATCTCTCTGGGGTAGGACAATGCTTCACAAAGCATGCCTCTTTAGTTAATGTCTACCTTAAATCCTCCCAAGGGGTCATTTAACCAACTTCACAAACTATTCAATATATTTTTCTGGGGGAGCAATTCATATATATACTAGTTTAGGTGTACGTGTTATGTGCGTGTGCCTCACTTTAATGAGTTCAAACGTTACATTAAATGTAATATTTGTTTAAATAATAAAAATAGATACAAAATAAATTCAACATTTTTTAGCCTGCAAATTTCATGTCACTTTCATAGATAGTAATAACACTTTGATTGAGCGTTATTCCAAACTTTGCTAATATCTCATTTGTTGGGGCTCTATTAATTATTGCTCTCCACACCAAAAAGGTCATCAGGAATGGTATATACTTGTGTCATATGTTTGATGAAATTAAGTTATTTTTTAGTATCCAAAGTAATGAAGTGATTTATATTATTACTTAACTATAGATTTACAATAATATCATTAGTATAAATACTTTTAACACAACCAAGAATGAAAAGTAAAAGTAAGAAAAAACACGGTACACTGTATCATTACTTTAATTTAGATTTTAACAAATCAAAATTTTATAATTTATCGAAAAAAATTGTACTTGAGTCATATTCCTAAAAAGAAGCAAATAGAAGTTTAATGTGTTTTCTTTTTTTCTTTAACCTAAATGTCTATTTTTAAATTTTATTTCGATTTATAATCTATTTAAAATTAAACTTCCTTAATCAATTAATTAATAATATTTAGATTAATTGTCTCTCTTTATTTAGGTTTAGATTATTCTCCAAAAACTATATATCACATGTAGGAAGAAAACATGCTTAATTGTAGATTTTATCATCAATTAACTATTGATAGTATCTATGATTATAGAGTTAAATTTGTTTGTGATTTAAGTTATGTTTTTTAAAGTCTTAGTATGTTTTGATATTAACAATAATAAATTATCATGTATTATTGATAGATAATTGCTAATTGAGAAAATTTCATTTAAATAGGAATACCTTGGATATCAATATTTTCAACAATTTGGTGTTTTTTCCAATAAAATTAAAAAAAAAAAAAAAAGCAGTGTGATCCTATAAAGTATAAATTCAAGCTTGAGATTGAACAAATAAACAAAAGAAATTCATAAATAAAAATTGACATTCGATTCCTATAGAATTTATATTAGTGTTTATATATATTGTTGTCCCTATAATTGTATGGCAATTTTCTTTAATATAGTAGGCAACTTTGTTTTTTTATTCAAAAATAATTGTAGTTTTCCAATATAATAATAATAATAATAATAATAATAATAATAATAATAATTAGCTTACTAAGTTATCATGCAATTTACGTACAACATAATGACAACTTTTATGGTTGTTTTTGTTTCTTCAAAAAATATATTAAAACTCTTAATTTTCCCCTATATATTTTAGGACTCTTAATTTCTTCCCATATATTTTAGGACTCAAATTTCACATATTTTAGGATTTTTATTTCCTTTTCATATACTTATTTTATTATCAGCTTGCCATATATATATAGTTTCTATATTTTAGGACTTTTAATTTCCCCCTATTTATTTGGAACTCTTAATTTCCCCTCATATATTTTTGAATTCATATTTCATGTATTTTAGGATTCTTAATTTCTTTTCATATATTTATTTTAGACTTAAGTCATCAATAGTCACTTAAGTTATCCCGAAAATTCACTTAAAACCTTCAACTAAGGTTTGTACTTATCAGATAACTCAAGTGCTAAAATTGATATGTATCAAGCACAAATGTTGATTTGGCAAGAAAAGTGTAACACACTTTCCTTGGGCGCGTGAATCGAAGAGTAAATAATATTTTTACTTTTTTTAGTTAAAAAATTTATCCTTAATTTATTTTATTAATATAATTTTTAATTATCATAATTTCTTAATTTAAGAAAAAAAAAAAAAGCACCCCCGCGTCATGTCATCTTCACAGCACCCCACCCAATCTCAGTTCGTCGTCTTCACACCCCCCACCCACCCCAGTTCGTTGTCTTCAACCCCCACCCCACCCTTCCCGTAGCCGTCGGTCAGTTGCAACTTCGGTCGTCGTCAGTTGTTATCGCCAATGTCATTGACCAAAACAGGGCTCTTGTTGATGCTCCAGACATGGTGAGGATCCAGATGAATTTTAAGAGACTTTCACTCACAGATATCAAAATTGACATTTGTAGAATTCCAAAGAAGAAGACCCTCATTGCTGCTATGGAAGTTGCTGACGTGAAGAACAAATGGGAGAGTAGTTCCTGAGGAAGAAAGTTGATAGTTGAGAAGAGGAGGGCTTCACTTAATGATTTTGACAAGTTCAAGCTTTCGCTGGATAAGATAAAGAGGGCTGGAGTCGTGACACAGGAACTTGCTAAGCTGAAGAAAGAGACTGCTTGAGAACTCTTTGATTAGTGAAAATTGGAATTTTAGATTTTTGAAAGTTGTACTTGTTTTGACTTTGAGATTTTGATACATTAAGGGAAAAAAAAAGCATATTCTGTTTTTTACTTTCAACGTCTTTCAATAGTTTTTCTGATCTATGATAATGAACAATCTATGCCAAGGATTAAAAAAGAAAAAAAAAAAAAAGATCACTGTTCACAACCATGTTGAAAGGAATAAGGATGGCCTAGAAAAGAAGATGACCGGGGAAAAGGGGGCCAATTTTTATTTTTTTAAAATATAATTATTTTTTAATAATTATTGGTGCCTATATACCACGTGTCATCTTTCAATTAGCCCTTTTTGCCATGTCACCATGGTTGTGCTATATGCATTTTACAATTTTTACTCAATATCCGAAAATGCATAATAGGAATAATTTTCTACACAGTATAGGTGTTCAATAGGTACCAGCCTTAGTTGAGGGATCCAAATAAATTTTCGGACAACTTAAAGTGGTTGTCGATGTTTTAAGCCTTTATTTTATTATCAGTTTTTCATATATTTTAGGAGACTTTAATTCTTAATTAAATAAAATAATAAATGAACCAAAAAAGTAAAAAGATGATTTTATCAATTGTAGAGTCTTTTAATGAAGACTAAGAAATTCAAATAATTTTTCTAAGGGTCTTCACACTTTTAATATATTATAAATATAGATCATAGATATAGATATAAAAGAGACTTAGAAGTATGCTGTTGTGGCATACTTCTAAGCCCTCCATTCCTATTTTTCTTTTTCCTTAATTTTTTGACCTTTTTTTTAATTTTTTTCTATTTATTTGCTATATTAAAATAATTAATAGTAATAGTTTTTATATTAAAATTTCTTAATTGTACAACATTCATTACCATATTAAAATTATTTTCATATTTTTAGAATGTCAATTTAATAGTTTTAAAGTTCTTCTAATTTTTTACAAGGCATAACACATAAACAAGACTTTTAACTTGACACCAAATTATAACTATGACCTTTAATTTTACCAATACACAAGTAGGTCCTTTAACCATACAAAAGCTAAACAAAAAAATACTCTAATCCTATCTGACAAAATGCGCGTATACACTCAAAATCACGCGTGTCGAGTTAGAATTGGAGTTTTTTTTGCTCAATTTTTATATAATTAAAGGGCCTATTTGTGCACTGACAAAGTTAAATGTCATACTTATAATGTGTCTTTTTTATTAGGTGGCAGTTGTTGGATGGATTACTAATCCACATAGGAGCGATTAAGTTTCACGCATATAAGTTGCAGAATTGGAGTGTTTTTTTATTCAGCTTTTATATAGTTAAAAGACCTACTTGTGCACTGACAAAGTTAAAGATCATAATTATAATTTGGTGTTAAGTTAAAATCGTGTTTATGCCTTTTTACAACAATACAACGAATGCAACATAGAAAAATGCAATATCAGTTAAGAGGGGAAGCTGGAGAAGCTCATATCAATCACTCTATTTTTGTGAATTTTTTGGCATTTCTTGAACTTTCTCCTTATTTTAAATATTTATATCTAAAAAAAACCCTCAAAAGTCACAACCTTTAATTCTACGTAATCACTACCTTCAACTTAAAAGTCACTGCTAACTCAATCAATTAATACCATTTGCATTCATATATTCATCTCTTCTTTATTTCTCTTTTTTCAGCAATTATGCTTTAATATTTATACCTTTATAACCCACCTACTTAATTTCATATAAAAATTAAGATGTCTTATAATATTCCTTCATTTTTATGTATATAAATTCATATTTTTATTTCATGAAATTTTATTCAAGGTTTTCCTTTATTTTCACTATCATATTCTTGTTTTTATTTGACTTGAAAAAGAAGAAGAAGGCTCTTGAATGGTGATACGCTCGTGGAAGTAGACATTGATAAGAGTTTAAAAGATTATGTATTGATTCCGTTTTTCTTTCTATAGAAGTTTATATTTTTTGTTTTATGCGATTCTATTATACTCAAGGTTATCCTTCATTTTCACTATTATGTCCATATTTTTGTTCTACTTAAAAAGAAGAAGAATGCTCTTAAATAATGGCAGGCTTGTGGAAGTGAATATTGACAAGAGCGCAAACAATTATGCGTTGATTTTATCTTTCTTTTTTTTTATATTTTTCTACTAATAATTAAAAGCATAATGATGTGTGTGTGTGTATATATATATATATATATATATATTTTGCACGGAGAAGATTCTCAACTAAATATTATTACAGATCTCATAATAAATCTAGGAGAAGCAGTACAAAGAGAAGACAGTAAAATACTAAAGACTCTAGAAGTATTGAAAAACCTGCAAATTAAACAAAAGAAACTGTTAGCTAAAATAGAACAGAACTTGGTATACTTTCGTTAGTTGTTTTATTAATTCTTCTGTACTAGCTTGTTGTTCAATCTGGGCTAGGATTTATAGGAAAACTCGCCACTAATAGTAAACTTTATATATTAAACAAGCCTGAAATATTAGTAAGAACAGACTGCGAGGCTATAGTAAAATTCTATCAGAAAATAAAAGAAAAGAATAGTAGTAAAAGGAGGTGGTTAAATTTCCTAGATGCCACTTTCATTTACAATATTGTTTTAGAACATATTAAAGGAAAAGATAATAACCTAACAGATCAACTAAGTAGACTAATAAAAGAAGACAACTAACAATTTTTGTTTCAGGATGTATACAGGCAAAGACAAAGGAAAGACAAACGCCTCATCCTCTCAAGACTGGGGGGCATTCCGAGAATCAAGCGATTGTGGGTTCGTGTCCTACTGGGCGTGCCAAGTGTGTGGAAAGTATATATTGGTCTCTTATTCCTTCATTTCGGTAGTTGTTAGCTTTCAGGGGACTCCCGAAAGGGAAATCTCACTTCTTCCTTAAGACATGTAAGTAGTCGTTACATAGATAATTGTATTTTCTCCCTAGTTTGTAAATTATGTTTAAATTATATCAAGTTCATATTTTCTTCAGAAGTGTTTTAATATTATAGATCTGGACAGCCGTGCATACTACCGTCAGTTTCCCGATCTTGTTAAATTAGTAAATTACTTATTAGTATGTATTTACTCGTAGATGTGTTTTAAATACTATAGATCTGGATGGCCATGCGAATTACCGCCAGTTTTTCGATCTTGTATTGTTGGTAAATTACTTATAAACATACCACAAGTATATGGTTATTCTCTCAGTATTTAGCAATAACGATGGATTAATCTGTAAATTCCTAGGGAATTAAAAAAGTCCGATAACGATTTGAAATGACTGTTGTATCATCCCGGGGTGTGATTAAAGAAGCCATTGGTAAATACCTAAAACTGAAGAGAAAGAGATGAACATGGTATAAAACAAAAAAAAAATATAATTTATTTTGGTGGGAGAAAATATATTTGATCTTTATAACTTGTCTACTACACTGAACTAGGGATAACGAAGGACGGAGTACTGAGTAGAATTTATACCATATTATAAAACATTCGATCTAACTCTGCTTTATTTCTCATATCTACTTTTCTGATTTGATTACTTGTTTCACCGGACAATTTTATCTACTCTTTTTATTATCTGTTTATTATTGGTATCACAGCCCTAAGATTCTAGGAGACATTAAAACATATGGTGTCCGATTATATTTTTAGAATTCAGAAAAGAAGGCCTAGACCCTACGAAAAGGAGATAATATCAGATTTAGAGTATTATTGGGATATTCGTATATTATTAAAAGACTATAAGTAACTATATAAGATTTTGGTAGAACAAGGACAATTATACTTTAAACTTCTTGAACTTTCACCGGAACTAAGCGGATAGATCCATCAAGAAAAAAAAAAGAATAGATACTAGATTAGCAGAATTACAAGTGCAAATAGAATATCATAGACACGAATTGAAGAACGAAGAAAGTTGGAAGAGGATAAACAATATTTATCTAGCTTAATGAGAACACCTTATAGAAATACAAAATCTTTAGAAGAAATCAAAAATAATTTGTATAGTTTATACTTAGAATATAAAAGACTAAATAGTACAAAAGAAGATCTGAGAAGACTAGATAATCTAATCACCATAATATCTGGCTTAGAGTACGAATTGATAAAGCACCTCAAGTCTAGAAACAATCTTTAATGAAAAGGTATCCATTTTCTAGAAATATAAGAATAAGATATTGGTATTTAAACAAAGAAATAATACAAAGAGCAGAAAAATAGAACTAGAATTAATCTTAAGTAATTATTTAAAAATATTAACTACACTAGAATTGGAATTTTTAAAAGAATATATAAGTGCTTTAACATGGGAATTAGAAGGTATTAGAAATGATATAGAATGTTATAATAGAATAATAAAACATTATAGAGAACAGTGTAAAATAGTTTCTTTAGGATAAATCACGGTATATGAAAACACATCCGTTTGCTAGACAAGTTCAAAGACCATACAATTACTTATATAAAAACTTAAAACATTTTAACCGAATTCTAAAAAAGAAACAAAATTTAATAGAAGAAATAAGAGTAGTAGAATTAATAGATTTGCCAGAAGCAACTATATTTTCAGACCGCGAAAATTTTTTAGGCTGTGTAGACCACTTAACCCTACTAAAAAATAAATTAGAAAAGATTGGATATTGTATAGATTATTGGAATATTAGAATAAAATCAATTAGAGAAGAATGCAATAGAGAGACTTTTTGGCTAGGATAAGAACATTACAGTAGATTCCTTCAAGAAAATAGAATATCTAGATTTGCAATTAAAAACAGAAAAGAGACATAGACGAATAAAAGACGATTCATTAATTAAATGTAATTTCAGTAACGAAGAACATATTTTGCATGGAGGAAATTCTCAACTAAATATTATTACAGATCTCATAATAAATCTAGGAGAAGCAGTACAAAGAGAAGACAGTAAAATACTAAAGACTCTAGAAGTATTGGAAAACCTGCAAATTAAACAAAAGAAACTGTTAGATAAAATAGAACAGAACTTTGATTTCCTAAAATATCAACAAATAGAACTAGAAAGAAAAATTAAAGTAATAACAAATAAGGATATAAATTTTCTTAGTATAAATAACATAGAAAAAATTAAAAGAAATACGTAAAGAAATTAGTCAACTAAAAGAAATAGCCCTCTCATGAATAACATCCCTATAAATGATCAACTCTACTTAGCAATATTACAGAAAGCGACACAAATTCAATCAAATCCCGAAGGATTATCAGATCATCAACCCCAGGGAAAAACAGACTCCACAATAATAAAACAAAATAATATTATAATATTACTACTTTTAGAACTTAATAAAAATCTAGAAAAAGCAATCGAAGAAAAAGTTCAGCTAGAACAACAAGCTAAAAAAGAGAAAGCTCAGATCGAACAACAAGCTAGTATAGAAGAATTAATAGAACAACTAAAGAAAGTAGAATTAACTCCTCAAAAGGAGAAAGAAAAGCTAAACTCTACTAAAAAATCATGGACCTTTTTTCAACATCCCCAAGTAGACCATGATCAGGTTTTACCCAAAACAGTTTAACAAATAATGTGTTATCTAAAATAATAAAAAGACCAAAAATGACTCCAAGACAACAGCTAGAAGAAATTGTAGAGGTAGATAAAGATATACAACTTTTGCAAGAAAACAAATTAAAATTAATAAGTGCTAAGACACTATATAGTGAAGGACTGTTTTCAATGACACAATTATATAAACATTATAAAGAAGAACAATTATGTGTAATTGGTAAAGATCGCACTAGTATAAATCTAATAAGTTCAGAATCTTTAAGACAAATTGTCAAGTCAAACATGAGCCTCATGCACATGGGACTCATAGTAGTAGGCCAAAAAGGACTAACCAAAAATAATCTAGGAACCAAAATATTAGTTACAATCTATGATAATAGATGGTCAGACTCAAAAGATCTATAATTGGAATAACAGAAGTAGACATGTCAACAAATGGAGGACTTTTTTATTGTAGTCCAGACTATATGATAAATTCTCTAGAATTTGAAAAATATATAAAGATAGGTATCCAAACTAAAGGATATGAAGAAATGAATAATGAAAATAATTTACTACTATGTGTAGGATTTATAGGAAAACTTGCCACTAATAGTAGTACAAAATTTATACTAAGAATAGATGATGTAGTAAATTTAATGGAAAATAAAGGTATTAAATTAATGAAACCCCTAAAGATAAATTCAGAAGACTATGCAGAACTAGAATGGAACTTAGAAAAATTTACTAAGAAAGAAATACTAAAGCCAACCGATCATTTAATGTATATAAACACTAGAGGAGAAACTTCAGTAAGATTCACAAACTACCAATATACAAATGAAAAAGAAACTGAGGAAGAAATTGAAGAATGTGAAAATACTAATTTTATGAATATAGAAATATTAGAAGAAGGCTTTGAAGTGAATAAAGCTATAGTAAAAGCAGAAGCCCTATACGAAATAAATAACGACAGAAAGTTCAAATGTATAGGCTGTAAAATGGGAAATCTTAATCTCGCCAAAGCTAAAGAACATTTTGTAAATTGTGAGTAAGAACAGATAATTATGGTTATACACATAAAATGGAACGAAAAGGTGAAGACTCAAAATCGATTTATAGTATAGACGGAAGTATAAAAGAATTTATGAAAAGTGCGGCAAGTACTGCAAACCCTTTCCAGAGAACAACCGGAATGCAAAGAGTAAATATAACAACAGAAAATTTACCAAGATATAGGGTATTTAGAATAAACCCAGACACTCAAGTTGAACAAGACATAAAACCTAGAGAAAAAAAAAATGTCAATAGAAGAGCCCATTAGATTATAAGAATGTGGTAATAAAGGAAAAATTTTAAACTTACCAGCTCATGATCCTCAGGCATGGAATAATGTAATAGACATATGGAAAAATATAGTTGTAGCAGACTACATACAACATATACAGGAGAATCAAGAACTAGATGCAGAAATTATGTATAGATATTTAGAAACATTTCTAGGAGAAAGTACTAAAGCACTTTGGGAAGCATATAAGACATTATTCCCACAAGATTTTCAGGAATTAATAGAACTAGGTTCAAATTTATAAAATTTTGTAAACAAAGTACATACTCTACTGACAGGAGAAGATCCCAATAGTGGAATAGTAGTATTGCAACAAAAGGCCCTAATAAATTTAGAACAACTAAGTATTAATAATTGGTCAAGGATTAAAGAATTTCTAAATGACTACTTTTATTATTGTATAATTAGTGAAAACTCGTTTGATCAGACTCTAGGAGCTAGATTATTTAATAAATTATTAGGGGCTCTAGGAAGAGAGATAGAAGAAAAATGGTCCAAAAGAGAAGGAGTAATACAAAACCCAAACAACCAATGGTCAATAGGACAAAGAATACAATATGTAATGGATATATACAAGAAAAATTGTCACGCCCCAAAATCCCATCGGGCCGGACTGGCACCCGAAGCCGAGAAGGCCCGGGAGAACCCGTTCAAATACCTATACTTTCCTTTACATGTCACCAAAAATTTGGACAGCACTTCGTTGCATATAAAAGGATCTAATTACCTGTATCAGCACAACATGCACAAATATATATATATATATAATACTTGGCCGTCGGGGCCACCACATATACAGATATAACATCACTATATAAACTTCCATGACTTTACCCTTCCTTATGTCTACAAAGCCTCTAGGATATACATGACATAACTAGGGTCGGGACAAACCCCCGCCCACACATGACTCCTGTACAATAACAAAACATAAGGAACCGACTCGAAAAACTCCGAAGAAAACTGGAGCTCACCAACAATAGCTGTATGACCTGGCTCCTATCTATGCTATGAATGAGCTGAGGTACCTGTGCCTGTAGCATGAAATGCAGGTCCCCGTGGGGGACGTCAGTACGAAATATGTATTGAGTATGTAAAGCTGTAGATAATCACATATGATATAGGAGCTCAATAGAAATTCGAAACAAGTGAATAAATCGTAATAGGAGTGGACCACACTTACTAGAACTTGTGACAACCTGTACATTGAATTTATTCAATCACTTTACCTTCGTTCTTAACATCTTTGTAATCATTACTGTACTGTACTGTGACCATTAGGCTACCTCCAGTACATATCAACTGGGATCGACCCATGCTAGGCTTATGCCCCTGGGATACCACCCATAAACACGTAAATAAGGGTCGACCCATGCTAGGCTTATGCCCCTGGGATACCACCCGATAAGAGAGAACTTCCATCACTTAGTTCAATTAATCTTTGAGATTGTTATTTCGGTCGCCACCATATTTTTGATACTTTGAAACAACGATACATCAATAAGAACCAAGTAATAGACCTTCTATACAATAACGACGTAATAAAGACTCATTGGTACATCAACAATGTGTTTCAGAATCATTAATATCACAACAATGAAATAGGAGCCTTTTGGTATATCAATGAAACATTTTGACACTTTATAGAATGGAAACAACTTCGTTGGTAATGTAGAACAATACATATTTTTGGACAACCTCGGAATCTTACTTGATGGAACATTGGTGTTTTCATGCCAAAGAACATCGTTAGAGTATGCTTTACATACCTCATTGTAGATTCGGATACCAATTCAACACAACTTCCCGCCTTTACAAATCACTTATCTACAATGAAATGTTTGGCATCAAGTATTAGCAACCCAACACCACAATTCTCTTCCATAATTCCATACAACCAATATTTGCAAAACATTCCAAAAACCAACTTGAACAATAGGTTTATGTGTATATATATATATAATCATCAATACCACATCATCACACCAAATCCCTTCACAATTCAACATAATCCAACATCATTTCCCAATCATCTTTCAACAACAATCAAATAACATACTTCTTATGCTCACATGCATATATATATACATATCCATATAAATAACACCAACATAATTTACATCCTTACCATAAAATGGCCCTTTTGATTTCAAAGTCCTGTTGGCACAAATAAGGGGTGCTTCTCGAAGCCCTCGAGACGGTGAACACAACTACGGAATCAATTTGGACTTTCTACGGTTGAATCACAAGATAATTGGAGTTGAACTTAGACTAGGGTTTCTTATTCTTCAATAATTTGGATGATAACATGATGGATATGAGGCTAAGTATATGTATATAATGACCAATTTTCGTCCATGAGGTGATGGAAAATGACCATATTGCCCTTAAAAATTTAAGTAAATCCGAATCTGTCCATGGTGGACTGTTTTGATAGGCTAAAGTAAATCGACCATAACTCTTTCCTCCGATATCGGATTTGGGTGAAATTGGTATCGTTGGATAGATAATTCAAAGATATTTCATTTCATATAAAGTAGGACACCCAGTTCGTCCTGTACAAGTAATTATGATCGTTTGAAGTTGACCCTAAAAATCTATTTTGAGAGGCTGAAGTAAAACGAGTATAACTCCTTACTCATACGTTGGATTTGGATGAAACCAATTGCATTAGAAAGAAGACTCTCGGGGATTCTCATTGATATATAGAATCTCACACAGTTCATTTTGTACAAGGAGTTATGATCGTTTAAAGCCGAGACCCAAAAATCTGTTTGGCTGCAGTACTTTTGTGTGCAGAAAATTTCTGCACATTTACTGTTCATTGCGTCCACCGTTTTCAAGTTTCGAACATTCTCTCTTATATCCGATACTCATCTGTTTTCAGAAATCTTTATATCGTTGGAAATCTAACTCGATAAACTTCGCATAGAAACTTCGACGAGCAAATTCCGGTATAAATAAAGTCGATTCCCATACACATATAATCAAACTATACACTTGAAACCATCTCAAAATAATCAATACTCATACTTAAACTCATATATACCTAACTTATGATCAATACATATACTCCAACACATATAACCATGGCTAATGCACGTAATTAAGTACTGGGTGTTACATCCTTCCCCCCTTAAGGACATTCGTCCTCGAATGTGAATGTAGTTATTTAGACGAAACAAGTTCGAATTCATAATTGATATTCACGTCATCATATAGATATTATGCATATGTAAAAACTTACTTGTTAGCGTCCCAGTTCCACTCCTTGCACTTCTTTTTCACCTTTGAACAAATAAGGGTATTTCAATTTCATTGCTTCCTCCGCTTCCCATGTAATCTCTTCCCTTTGTTGATTTCTCCAAAGTACTTTCACCGATGCTACTTCTTTGTTTCTCATCTTCTTAACTTGACGATCTAATATAGCAATAGGCATCTCTTCATAGGTAAGATCTTCTGTTACTTGCACATCTTCAGTAGAAGTAATAAGGGACGGATCTCCGATGCACTTTCGAAGCATCGATACATGAAATACTAGATGCACTGATGAGAGTTCCTGGGGTAGCTCTAATTCATAAGCAACTTGCCCACATCTTCGAATAATCTTATACGGGCCTATATATCGTGGACTCAACTTTCCTTTCTTGCCAAATCTCATCACCTCTTTCATTGGCGATACCTTCAAAAATACCCAATCGCCTAACGAAAACTCTAGCCCTCTTCTTCTACTATCCGCATATGACTTGTGTTGACTTTGGGCTGTTTTCAACCGTTGCTGAATCACCTTGACTTTTTCTATGGCTTGATACACAAGATCCGGTATGAACATAAGAGTTTCACCTGCTTCGAACCATCCTATTGGTGATCTACACTTCCTCCTATATAAAGCTTCATATGGTGCCATTTTGATACTTGAATGATAGCTATTATTGTAGGCAAACTCAATAAGAGGTAAATGATCATCCCAGATGCCTTTAAAATCTATAACACATGCTCGTAGCATATCTTCAAGTGTTTGAATGGTGCGCTCTACTTGTCCATCCTTCTGAGGGTGAAAAGCTGTACTCAGATTCACTTGTGTTCCCAAACTCCGTTGGAAAGACTTCCAAAAGTTTGCGGTAAATTGAGTTCCCCGGTCCGATATAATAGAAGTTGAAACCCCATGTAATCGGACTATTTCTTTAACATACAGCTTCGAATATTCTTCAACTGTGTAAGTGGTCTTAACGGGTAAGAAATGTGCGGATTTAGTAAGCCTATCCACAATCACCCATATAGAATCAAATTTCTGAGCTGTACGAGGCACACCTATAAAAAAATCCATGTTGATCATGTCCCACTTCCAAATTGGAAGATCTATGCATTGCATATAGCCTCCGGGCTTTTGATGTTCCACTTTAACTCGTTGGCAATTTGGACATTCAGCTACAAATTCTGGGATGTTCCTTTTCATGTCATTCCACCAATACATATCTTTCAAATCTTGATACATTTTGGTTGATCCTGGATGAATGGAATACCTTGAAAAATGTGCCTCTGTCATAATCTTCTTTCTTAGCCCGTCTACATCCGACACACACAATCGGTTTTGGTACTGAAGTACTCCTTCTCACGTAAGCTCAAATGCCTTGGTCGCACCACTCTAAACGTTCTCCTTAAGCTGTAATAAAATAGGATCTGCATCTTGCTTCTCTTTCACCTCAGCTACAAATGAGGATTCCGAGGCATTATGCACAATAAGCTCCTCGTCCGGAGTTTTGAGAAGACGAACTCCTAGACTAGATAATTGATGAAGATCTTTAATTATCCCTTGCCTTTCTATAGGTGCCATCATAGCCTTACGACTCAACGCATCAGCTACTATATTCGCTTTCCCTGGGTGATACAAAATATCAACATCATAATCTTTTAATAGTTCCATCCACCTTCGCTGCCTCAGATTTAGATCCTTCTGACTGAAAATATATTGTAAGCTCTTGTGATCAGTATATATATCAACATGAAACCCATATAAATAGTGGCGCCATATTTTGAAAGCAAAGATAACCGCTGCCAGCTCAAGATCATGTGTGGGGTAATTTTTCTCATGTGGCCTCAATTGCCTTAAGGCATATGCTATCACCTTACCATGCTGCATTAATACACATCCTAAACCAATTCTCGAAGCATCACAATACACTGTATACCCTTCTGTAAACCAATTCTCGAAGCATCACAATACACTGTATACCCTTCTGTACCTTCTGGAAGTACCAACACAGATGTAGAAGTCAACTTATTCTTCAATTCTTGGAAACTCTCCTCACACGCATCATTCCATTGGAACTTGGATGCTTTATGCGTTAGCTTGGTTAAGGGTGCTGAAATGGAAAAAAAGTCTTTAACAAACCTTCTATAATAACCGGCCAACCCGAGAAAACTATGAATCTCCGTAGGCGTTGTGGGCCTTGGCCAGTTCTTCACAGCTTCTATCTTTTGAGCATCAACCTTTATCCCTTCACTAGTTACAATATGACACAAAAATACCACCGACTTTAACCAAAACTCACATTTAGAGAACTTTGCATAAAGCTTACAATCATGAAGAGTCTGCAATTCCTGTCGTAAGTGATTGGCATGGTCCTCTTCTGATCTAGAATAAACTAGAATATCATCTATAAAAACTATCACAAATACATCCAGGAATGGCTTAAACACCTTATTCATCAAATCCATAAAAGCTGCAGGTGCATTTGTTAGCCCAAATGACATAACTAGAAACTCATAATGACCATACCGTGTTCGGAAAGCTGTCTTGGGTATATCCTTCTCTTTGACCCTCACTTGGTGGTAACCTGACCTCAAATCAATCTTAGAAAAACACTTGGCGCCCTGTAACTGATCAAATAAATCATCAATTCTTGGGAGAGGATATTTATTCTTAATAGTCACCTTATTCAATTGCCGATAATTAATACACATCCTCAGCGAGCCGTCCTTTTTGCGCACAAATAACACTGGTGCTCCACAGGGGGACATACTAGGCCTTATGAATCCCTTCTCTAGAAAATCTTTCAATTGCTCTTTCAATTCTCGTAATTCTGCTGGGGCCATTCTATACGGCAGAATGGACATTGGTTGGGTGCCTGGTATTACATCAATACCAAACTCTACTTCTCGTTCAGGAGGCAAACCTGGAAGATCTTCAGGAAATACATTAGGAAATTCATTTACCACCGAAACAGCGTGAAGAGTTGGTGGCTCTGCTTCTGTATCCCTTACTCTAACTAAATGATATATGTATCCCTTGGAAATCATTCTTCTTGCCTTAAAATAAGAAATAAATCTACCTCTTGGTGCACTAATTTCACCTTTCCATTCAAGGACTGATTCATTTGGAAAATGGAAATATACCTTTTTCGTGCAGCAATCAATTATGGCATAACAAGACGCCAACCATTCCATACCCATTATAACATCAAAATCTACCATTTCTAACTCTACAAGATCAGCCATCGTATCATGACCACAAACAGTTACTATACAGTTTCGATAAACCCTTCTAGCTATAATAGATTCCCCAACCGGTGTGGATACTTCAAATGGCTTAACTAATAGTTCGGGTATTCTTTCGAACTTTCCAGCAACCAATGGAGTAACATAAGATAATGTGGAACCGGGATCAATTAAGGCATATAAATCGAATGAAAAGATAGACAACGTACCTGTAACCACATCTGGGGAAGCCTCTAAATTCTATCGATCCGCTAGAGCATACGTATGATTTTGAGCCCCGCTAGAACCCGTGGCTCCTCTATCATCTCTAACACGACCCATTGGTTGTGCACCCCTTCCTGAATAAGGCATCGATGATGATGATACAACAAATGACCCCGTAGGTCGTGCCATACCCCCTATGTCCCTTCGTGGGCATTCCCTTATCATATGCCCCGACATACCGCACCAAAAGCAAACATTGGTCCCCAGCCGACATGCGCCCAAATGATACCTTCCACATTTATTGCATGGCTCTCTAGGAGGTCTCGATTGGCTCATATTCCCTTGCCCTTGGTACCCCACTATTCGCGAACTCTGACTCTCACTTCTATGCCCAAATTGATTTCCTCTGGACCCTTGGAACTGTGGTGGGGCACTAGCTGCAGAATAAGAAGATAATGGCCTAGGTGGTCTAGCAGAAAACTGTGGTCTGAACCCTCCTTGAGATGCCATGAACTGCCCTATAGATCTGGCCCTCTTGGAATATCCTCTTTCCGATTCCTGTGTTTTTCTCCTCTGCCTCTGATCTTCCATTTTCTGTGCAAAAGCTTGGATCCTCGCTATGTCCATATCTTTGTTCAAAGCGGCAATAGTACAATCCCTAAACAAATACGGATCTAATCCATCCACATACCGATGAACTCTGTCATCCATAGTAGCTATAACATTAGGAGCATATCTGGACAAAGAATTAAATCGAAGACTATACTCTCTCACACTTGTATTACCCTGTCGAAGATTTAAGAACTGATTCGCACGGGCCTGACGAGTCTCGTATGGAAGATAATGATCAATAAATGCCTCTTTGAACTCTTTCCATGTAGCTGGGGGTGCATCAATGCCCCTTGACCGTTTCCAGTCTTCATACCAATATATAGCCTCACCTTTGAATCTATACGCGGCTAACTCCACTATCTCTCTGCCCGATACATGCATCACCTCTAGGGCCCTTTGGATCTGATCAATAAAGTCCTGCGGATCTTCGTTAAGATCGGATCCGGTAAAAGTAGGCGGATCCATCTTAAGAAAATCCTGTGTTCGAAGACTAGCCGCCCTATCTATACCACTAGGACCTGCAGTAGGAATGACTCGCCCTTGAGCTTGCCCAGCAACTATACAAGTCAAAAGTTGCACTGCATTTCTAAGATCTTGATCAACAGCATTAATAGGTGGCTCTGGGGATATAGTTCTCCTCCCCCTTATTTCTTTCGGACTGGGGGAAGTTTCTGATGCATTCTCAGCTGGAGCCTCACTTTGATTAGCTGGTATAGTGGGTGACTTACTAGTCCCCTCTCCAGCAGCCACATCTACTTGCTTACTGGTATTCTTGCATCTGGTAACCGGCATCATTACTATAATAAGAGAAATAAACTGATTCAGTGGTCAACTATGACTTCATATACAATATAAGCTCTATCGTACGATATAAGACATGAAGAAAAGAAACAATTCCTAAATGTCCATAGCCTCCTGTTTATAGATGTAGTGCACAACACACCGATAAACAAGACTCTACGTAGACACGGCTTTGTAGACTCACTAGGACGAACCTCTCTGATACCACTTTTGTCACGCCCCAAAATCCGATCGGGCGGGACTGGCACCCGAAGGCGAGAAGGCCCGGGAGAACCCGTTCAAATACCTGTACTTTCCTTTACATGTCACCAAAAATTTGGACAGCACTTCGTTGCATATAGAAGGATCTAATTACCTGTATCAGCACAACACACACAAATATATATATATATAATACTTGGCCGTCGGGGCCACCACATATACAGATATAACATCACTATATAAACTTCCATGACTTTACCCTTCCTTATGTCTACAAAGCCTCTAGGATATACATGACATAACTAGGGTCGGAACAAACCCCCGCCCACACATGACTCCTGTACAATAACAAAACATAAGGAACCGACTCGGAAAACTCCGAAGCAAACTGGAGCTCACCAACAATAGCAATATGACCTGGCTCCTATCTATGATGTGAATGAGCTGAGGTACCCGTGCCTGTAGCATGAAATGCAGGTCCCCGTGGGGGACGTCAGTACGAAATATGTATTGAGTATGTAAAGCTGTAGATAATCACATATGATATAGGATCTCAATAGAAATCCGAAACAAGTGAATAAATCGTAATAAGAGTGGACCACACTTACTAGAACTTGTGACAACCTGTACATTGAATTTATTCAATCACTTTACCTTCGTTCTTAACATCTTTGTAATCATTACTGTACTGTACTGTGACCATTAGGATGCCTCCAGTACATATCAACTGGGATCGACCCATGCTAGGCTTATGCCCCTGGGATACCACCCATAAACACGTAAATAGGGATCGACCCATGCTAGGCTTATGCCCCTGGGATACCACCCGATAAGAGAGAACTTCCATCACTTAGTTCAATTAATCTTTGAGATTGTTATTTCGGTCGCCACCATATTTTTGATACTTTGAAACAACGATACATCAATAAGAACCAAGTAATAGACCTTCTATACAATAATGACGTAATAAAGACTCATTGGTACATCAACAATGTGTTTCAGAATCATCAATATCACAACAATGAAATAGGAGCCTTTTGGTATATCAATGAAACATTTTGACACTTTATAGAATGGAAACAACTTCGTTGGTAATGTAGAACAATACATGTTTTTGGACAACCTCGGAATCTTACTTGATGGAACATTGGTGTTTTCATGCCAAAGAACATCGTTAGAGTATGCTTTACATACCTCGTTGTAGATTCGGATACCAATTCAACACAACTTCCCGCCTTTACAAATCACTTATCTACAATGAAATGTTTGGCATCTAGTATTAGCAACCCAACACCACAATTCTCTTCCATAATTCCATACAACCAATATTTGCAAAACATTCCAAAAACCAACTTGAACAATAGGGTTATGTGTATATATATATATAATCATCAATACCACATCATCACACCAAATCCCTTCACAATTCAACATAATCCAACATCATTTCTCAATCATCTTTCAACAACAATCAAATAACATACTTCTTATGCTCACATGCATATATATATACATATCCATATAAATAACACCAACATAATTTACATCCTTACCATAAAATGGCCCTTTTGATTTTGAAGTCCTGTTGGCACAAATAAGGGGTGCTTCTCGAAGCCCTCGAGACGGTGAACACAACTACGGAATCAATTTGGACTTTCTACGGTTGAATCACAAGATAATTGGAGTTGAACTTAGACTAGGGTTTCTTATTCTTCAATAATTTGGATGATAACATGATGGATATGAGGCTAAGTATATGTATATAATGACCAATTTTCGTCCATGAGGTGATGGAAAATGACCATATTGCCCTTAAAAATTTAAGTAAATCCGAATCTGTCCATGGTGGACTGTTTTGATAGGCTAAAGTAAATCGACCATAACTCTTTGCTCCGATATCGGATTTGGGTGAAATTGGTATCGTTGGATAGATAATTCAAAGCTATTTCATTTCATATAAAGTAGGACACCCAGTTCGTCCTGTACAAGGAATTATGATCGTTTGAAGTTGACCCTAAAAATCTATTTTGAGAGGCTGAAGTAAAACGAGTATAACTCCTTACTCATACGTTGGATTTGGATGAAACCAATTGCATTAGAAAGAAGACTCTCGGGGATTCTCATTGATATGTAGAATCTCACACAATTTATTTTGTACAAGGAGTTATGATCATTTAAAGTCGACCCAAAAATCTGTTTGGCTGCAGTACTTTTGTGTGCAGAAAATTTCTGCACATTTACTGTTCATTGCGTCCACTGTTTTCAAGTTTCGAACATGCTCGCTTATATCCGATACTCATCTGTTTTCAGAAATCTTTATATTGTTGGAAAGCTAACTCGATAAACTTCGCATAGAAACTTCGACGAGCAAATTCCGGTATAAATAAAGTCAATTCCCATACACATATAATCAAACTATACACTTGAAACCATCTCAAAATAATCAATACTCATACTTAAACTCATATATACCTAACTTATGATCAATACATATACTCCAACACATATAACCATGGCTAATGCACGTAATTAAGTACGGGGTGTTACAAAAATATACAAATATAAAGACACAAAAATAATTAAAAAGAAGTGATATAGATTTTTGTAAAAACATATATACTACACAACATTATGACCAAGATTATAAAAATAAAAAATATAAAAAGGCATGTAAAAAAGACTATAGCCCTAGGAAGAAATATTACGTAAGAAGATCAAACGCAAGAAAGTCATACCTAGATAAGAATAAACATGTAAGAAAATATAACACCAGTAGAACCTACAAAAATAAATTAGAATATTTTACCTGTGAGAGTATAGAGCACTTAGCAAATACTGGTCCAAAAAGAAACAATAGTAGCCCTAGAAATGCACAATTAATAGAGGATGTAAATGAAAATTTGATAAATGTAGATGAATATATGTCAGATAATGAAAGTATATACTCCATCAGGAGTATGGAAGTTTTTGAAGAAGAAAAAGATAAATCTGATTCTTCCGATTCTGGAGAAGAGGAATTTATAAATGAAATAGGATTAGAAAAGACGAACTCAGACTATCATGATTTAGTAAATTTGATAGAAGAATGTGAACATGAATTTGAAGAAGGAAAAGGATTAGACAGTAACCAGTGTTGTTTCTGTAAATGGTTTCCAAGTAAAAACAGAATGGCAAAATATAGGAAATTCTATAAGGAAGGATGCATAAAATATATAGGAAAAAACTCAGAAATCCTAGAAATTCCAAAATCAACAAATAATTTAAATAAATTCTATATGAAGGAACCAATAACCAGAACAACAGAAGACAGAATATTAGAGTTAGAAGAAAGACTAAGAAGATTAGAGATAAGAGTATACAACAAAGAGATAATTAAAGAAGAAGATTTAGTAGAGGTAGAATTATTAAATACATCTGTTGAAAATAATAAAGGTATGCAGAAAAGATCAATGAAGATATCATTTGAAGGAATGGTATGTAATGAAGAAAAGAAAATTAGTACAGTCAAAGTTTTAGCAAGAACAAAAATTCAAGACTATGAGTTCGAGACATTAGCTATAGTAGATTCAGGATGTACAAAAAGCATTTTAAATAGTAGAATTTTACCATCAAAATTAATTAAAAAAATTCCAGAACCTCAAGAATCCATGCAAATGGACGAAACCCATAATACCTATACAAACTATATACCAAAAGAAAAGGTAAGTTTTATTAATACTTGTGAAAAATTCTACCAACCATCATATACACTCATTGGAATACTAGTTAGAGAGTTAAACATAAAAGCACACTTTGTGTTAGGATTAGATTTTATGATGCAAAATAATGGCAGATGTTTTGTTATAAAAAAATTGGGTAATATTCGCTAGCAATATCACTCACTCACCAATACAGACACAACCCCTACTAACTAATTATTATTTCCTTAAAGATAAGACAGAAGAAAAAATCGAAAGCTAAAATGATCAAATAAAATGGAAAAAACTCTAGAATATGATAAAGGAGAAAATTGTACTTGTAATGATAAAAAAAAAGGTAACAATGTATGAGGAATTACAAGATCTATTAACAGTAGAAGAAATAGAAAAAGATTTCACTTTAATAGAAATAAATATAGAATTATACTATTTTAGAAAAGGTATACAACAGATAGGGGTAATCAAAGATCAAAAAGACCTAGATAAAATAATACAAATCCTAGACAAACTTGAGATAATTGGAGAAAACCCCTTGTAACATTGGGACTCCAATCAAATTACCTGCAAATTAGAAATAATTAATCCATAATATACTATAAAAACAGCATCTATAGAAGCTACAAATGAAGACCTTAGGGTCTTTGAAATACAAATAAAAGAGCTACTAGAATTAGGGATAATTAGAAGATCCAAATCAAGACATAGATCAACAACTTTCATAGTAAGAAACCATAGTGAAATATTAAGTGAAAAAGTTAGAATGGTAATAAATTACAAAAGACTAAATTATAATACTGTAATGGATGGGTATAAGTTACCAGACAAAATAGAATTAATAAACAGAATACAAGAAAGAAAAATATTTAGTAAATTTGATTGTAAATCCGGATATTGGAAGATTAAGATGCATGAAGATAGTATAGAATAGACAACCTTTACATGCCCAGAAGGACGTTTTGAGTAGCTGGTTATGCCGTTCGGACTAAAGACAGCTCCTCCAATTTTTTAAAGAAAAACAGATAGTATTTTTAGATACTATAAAACTTTGTATTAGTTTATGTAGATGATATTCTAGTCTTTAGTGATAATATGAGAGAACATTTAGAGCATTTATAATAAATTTTTAAATTATTTGTAGATAATAAAATAATAATAAGTAGAAAGAAAATGGAATTATGAAAAAATAGTATTAATTTTTTAGGAGTAGTTATTGGAGATGGACGAATAAAACTAGAACCGCACATAGCTAAAAAAGTCCTAAAAATGCCATATAGATTAGATAAAACCAAAGATTTACAAAAATATTTAGGACTACTAAACTATGCTAGAGCTTTTAATAAAGACTTAGGAAAAGTAGCAGCACTGTTATATTCTTAAACGGGATCAACAGGCCAAAAGACCTTTAATATTGAAGACATAAAATTAGTCCAACAACTTAAGCGCATAATCCAAGATATCCTAGACTTAATGCTACCCTTAGAAACAAATTATCTAATAGTAGAAACAGATGGAAGCCTTCGCGGATGGGGAGCAATATTAAAGACAAAACTCAATAAATATAGTGACAAAAAGGATGAAAAAATTTGTTCTTATTCAAGTGGAAAATATAAAGAAAATGGCAATTTAAATAGCGTAGACGCAGAAACACTAGCAGTAATTTACGGTTTAAATAGTTTTAAATTTTATATATTAAAAAAGCCTGAAATATTAGTAAGAACAGACTGCGAGGCTATAGTAAAATTCTTTCAGAAAATAAAAGAAAAGAATAGTAGTAAAAGGAGGTGGTTAAATTTCCTAGATGCCACTTCCATTTACAATATTGTTTTAGAACATATTAAAGAAAAAGTTAATAACCTAGCAGATCAACTAAGTAGACTTATAAAAGAAGAAAACTAATAATTTTTATTTCAGGATGTATACAGGCAAAGACAAGAATGGCAGACGTCTCATCCTCTCAAGACTATTTAAAGAAACTACTAAGCAACACTCATTACAGGCCACTAATAATGTTGGAACATCAGAAATTAGAAAGACTGGTCTTCAGACCTCACAACCTCATCAGTTATGAGCCATCCAATTTGACTTTCAAACTTAGACCAGATGTAAGGATGGAAAAACCACAGGTCTACCTGATCGACAACTTATGGATTTTCTACAACAAGACACCTAGAGACACTAGATATTTATTTCAGTTCTAAATGTTTTAAGCTATTATTTTACTGAGAAAAAAAACATGAACATATTTAAATTTTATGTTGTTCTTAGGGGAAAGACACAGGGAGTATTTCAGACATGGATAAATGTAATGAATTCTGTAAAGGACTATTCAATCCCTCTCTATAATAAACAGATATAAAAAGAGTAGATAAAATTATCCAGTGAAAGAAGTAATCAAAATAGAAAAATAGATATGAGAAATAAAGTAGAGTTAGAGTGGATGTTTTACAATATGGTGTAAATTCTACTCAGTACTCCCTCCTTCGTTATCCCTAGTTCAGTGTAGTAGACAAGTTATAAAGATCAAATATATTTTCTCCCAACAAAATAAATTATATATATATATATATTTTGCGTTATACCTTGTTCATCTCTTTCTCTTTAGTTTTTGGTATTTTGCAATGGCTTATTTAATCACACCCCGGGATGATACAACAGTCCTTTTAAATCGTTATCAAAAAAATTTAATTCCCTAAGAATTTACAGATTAATCTATCATTATTGTTAAACACTGAGAGAATAACCATATACTAGGGGTATAATTATAAGTAATTTACCAACAATACAAGATTGAAAAACTAGCGGTAATCCGCACGGCCATCCAGATCTATAGTATTTAAAACACATCTACGAGTAAATACATACTAAAACGTAATTTACTAATTTTACAAGATCGGAAAAATGGCGGTAGTCTGCACGACTATCCAGATCTATAATATTAAAAAACTTCTGAAGAAAATATGAACTTGATATAATTCAAACATAATTTACAAACTAGGGAGAAAATACAATGATATATGTAATGACTACTTACATGTCTTAAGAAAAAAGTGAGGTTTTCCTTTCGGGAGTCCCCTGAAAGCTAACAGCTACCGGAATGAAGGAATAAGAGACCAATATATACTTTCCACACACACTCTCTCTTTTTTTATTTAAACAAACTTTTGAAAACTAAGAACTTTATGAACTACTTACATGTCTTAAGAAAAAAGTGAGGTTTTCATTTCAGGAGTCCCCTGAAAGCTAACAACTACCGGAATGAAGGAATAAGAGACCAATATATACTTTCCACACACACTCTTTTTTTTTTCAAACAAACTTTTGAAAACTAAGAACTTTATGAACAAACTAAGAACTTTTTCACTCTTGATTTTTCTCTCACTTCTCTCTAGCTATATGTCTTTAAGTCATCCATAAGGTGGTATTTATAGGCATTTTTGTGGACTTCAAATCCTTATTTCAAATGACTTGATAAAAACTTTAGCAAGTTGAGTGGGCCCCACAGTCACATGGTTATGTTTCCACTTTAACTCTCCTCCGTCCATTTGTTTCCCATTTATTCATCTATTATATCATTGCATACGTCTCTTATTTTGTTTTTTTATCAATATCGTCATTACTTACGTGTCCAAATTGTGTAATGCTTCTGAGTCGAAATCCATTCCTGAATCATCGTCTACATTTGGGTCTTGGGCAAATTGATTCATTGCCGAATTGTAATATCGATCATACTCGTCACTGTCTCCATCTGATAGTTCTAATCTTGTTCCTATTCTGGGTGATCTTATTTCTTCTCTTAGAATTGAGGAAATTCTGGATCTTGGCTCCGGCATTTCTGGATTCATTGCTATTTCTTTGGGCAGTTGTTCTACTAATAATTTTTTTATTGAGTCTACTACTATTTTTTCTATATTTCTTTTTTTATTTTTCATTTTTCCTAATAAAAATCCTTTCCTAGTCCTGGAAGAGCTTCCTTCGTCTGTTGTCTGGGTACCTGTGGTCTTGAAACTGGCTGGGAGTATTCTCCCTACACTTTTTGGTAAGTGTCAGCCGTTAACGGATTTAATGAGTTTTTAACAGCTACCGTTTGAGTTGGACTAGCTGTATCGTTACCCGATATAGTAGGTCTTTCTACATTCATTGGGGAATGCATACCCATTAATGGATTTGAGGAGTCTTTACCATCTACCGTTTAAGCTGGACTAGTTGTAACTTTACCCGATACAGTGGGTCTTTCTACATTCATTAGGGAATGCACACCTTTCTTTTTCATTTTTGAAGAAGATAGAGAACTCTTTGGGATTATTTGAGTCTCATAAATTTGTTGAATCTGTTGTGATAATTCAGAATGAAGAATCTTTATACGATCTTGTAAAATACTTATATGTTCTAACATTTGTCCTTTTTTATTTATAAGGTTTTCATTGTTTTGTCTTAAAATTTCATTGGCGTGATTTAGTCTTTTAAAAGATTCAGTCATGGAGGAACAATGATCACAAAATATATTTTTGTTTGTGTTTTTTTTAATTTTATATTGGGGAACTTCTTTTATATTTGATCTTAGAGCTGGAGTAATGTAATAGTTTGGCCCTAGATTTCCGCGGGCATAATCTAATGCCTCTGTTAAATTATTAAAACCTTTATAGAGAGGAGTTGTATAGTCCTTTACAAAATCCATTACCTCTATCCATGTCTGAAATACTCTCTGTGTCTTTCCCCTAAGAACAACATAAAATTTAAATCTATTAGGGCTATTTTTCTCAGTAAAATAATAGCTTAAAGCATTTAGAACTGAAATAAAATATCTAGTGTCTCTAGGTGTCTTGTTGTAGGAAATTCATAAACTGTCGATCAGGCAGATATGTGGTTTGTCCACCCTTACATCTAGTCTAAGTTTGAAAGTCAAATTGGATGGCTCATAACTGATGAGGTTATGAGATCCGAAGACCAGTCTTTCTAATTTCAAATGTTCCAACATTGTTAGTGGACTATAATGAGTGTTGCTTAATAGTTTTTTTAAATAGTCTTGAGAGGATGAGGCGTCTGCCTTTCCTTTGTCTTTGCCTGGATACATCCTGAAACAAAAATTGTTAGGTGTCTTCTTTTATTAGTCTACTTAGTTGATCTACTAGGTTATTATGTTTTCCTTTTATATGTTCTAAAATAATATTGTAAATGGAAGTGACATCTAGGAAATTTAACCACCTCCTTTTACTACTATTCTTTTCTTTTATTTTTTGATAGAATTTTACCATAGCCTCGCAGTCTGTTCTTACTAATATTTCAAGCTTGTTTAATATATAAAGTTTAAAACTATTTAAACCGTAAATTACTGCTAGTGTTACTACGTCTATGCTATTTAAATTGCCTTTTTCCTTATATTTTCCACTTGAATAAGCACAAATTTTTTCATCCTTTTTGTCACTATACTTATTGGGTTTTGCCTTTACTATTGCTCGCCATCCGTGAAGGTTTCCATCTGTTTCTACTATTAGATAATCTGTTTCTCAAGGTATCGTTAAGTTTGGGATATCTTGAATCATGCGCTTAAGTTGTTGGACTAATTTTATGTCTTCGGTATTAAAGGTCTTTTGGTTTGTTGATCCTGTTTTAGAATATAACGGTCCTGCTACTTTTCCTAAGTCTTTAATAAAAGCTCTAGCATAGTTTAGTAGTCCTAAATTTTTTTGTAAATACTTGGTTTTGTCTAATCTATCTGGCATTTCTAAGACTTTTTTAGCTATGTGCGGTTGTAGTTTTATTCGTCCATCTCCAATAACTACTCCTAAAAAATTAATATTGTTTTTACATAATTCCATTTTCTTTCTACTTATTATTATTCCATTATCTACAAACAATTTAACAAATTATTGTAAATGTCCTAAATGTTCTCTCATATTATTACTAAAGACTAGAATATCATCTACATAAATCAATACAAAGTTTTTATAGTCTCTAAAAATACTATACATTTTTCTTTGGAAAATTGGAGAAGTTGTCTTTAGTCCGAACGGCATAACCAGCCACTCCAAATGTCCTTCTGGACATGTAAAGGCTGTCCATTCTATACAATCTCCATGCATCTTAATCTGCCAATATCCGAATTTATAATCAAATTTACTAAATATTTTTCTTCCTTGTATTATGTTTTGTCTAGTAACTTATACCCATCCATTACAGTATTGTCCTTTAGTCTTTTGTAATTTATTACCATTCTAGCGTTTCCTCTTACTATTTCACTATGGTTTCTTACAATGAAAGTTGTTGATCTATGTCTTGATTTGGATCTTCTAATTATCCCTAATTCTAGTAGCTCTTTTATTTGTATTTCAAAGTCTTTAAGGTCTTCATTTGTAGCTTCTATAGATACTGTTTTTATAGTATATTCTAGATTAATTATTTCTAATTTACAAGTAATTTGATTGGAGTCCCAATGTTGCAAGGGTTTTTCTCCAATTATCTCTAGTTTGTCTAGAATTTGTATTATTTTATCTAGGTCTTTTTTATCTTTGATTATCCCTATCTGTTGTATACCTTTTCTAAAATTGTATAATTCTGTATTTATTTCTATTAAAGCGTAATATTTTTCTATTTCTTTTATTGTTAATAGATCTTGTAATTCCTCATGCATTGTTGCCTTTTAATTATCATTACAAGTACAATTTGCTCCTTTATCACATTCTAGAGTTTTTTTTTATTTTATTTGATCATTTGAGCTTTCAATTCTTTCTTCTGTCTTATCTTTAAGGAAACGATATTTAGTTAGTAGGGGTTCTGTTTGTGCTGGTGAATGAGTGATATTGCTAGCGAATATTACCCAATTTTTGGTAACAAAACATCTACCTTTATTTTACATCATCAAAATCTAATCCAAAAACAAAGTCTGCTTTTATGTTTAACTCTCTAACTAGTATTCCAATGAGTGTATATAATGGTTGGTAGAATTTTTCACAAGTATTAATAAAACTTACCTTTCCTTTTGGTATATAGTCTGTATAGGTATTATTGGTTCCGTCCATTTGCGTGGATTTTTGAGGTTTTGAGAAATTTTTCATCAATTTTGATGGTAAAATTCTACTATTTAAAATGCTTTTTGTACATCCTGAATCAACTATAGCTAATGTCTCTAACTATAGTCTTGAAATTTTATTCTTCCTAAATCTTTGGCTGTACTAATTTTCTTTTCTTCATTACATACCATTCCTTCAAATGATATCTTCATTGATCTTTTTTGTTTATCTTTATTATTTTCAACAGATATATTTAATAATTCTACCTCTACTAAATCTTCTTCTTTAATTATCTCATTACTTTATACTCTTATCTCTAATCTTTTTAGTCTTTCTTCTAACTCCAATATTCTGTCTTCTGTCGTTCTGGTTATTGGTTCCTTCGTGTAGAAATTATTTAAATTATTTGTTGATTTTGGAATTTCTAGGATTTCTGAGTTTTTTCCTATACATTTTATGCATCCTTCCTTATAGCATTTCCTATATTTTGCCCTTTTGTTTTTACTTGGAAACCATTTATAGAAACAATACAGGTTACTATCTAATCTTTTTCCTTCTTCAAATTAATGTTCACATTCTTTTATCAAATTTACTAAATCATGTAAGTCTGAGTTCGGCTTTTCTAATTCTATTTCATTTATAAATTCCTCTTCTCCAGAATCGGAAGAATTAGATTTATCTTTTTCTTCTTCAAAAACTTTCATACTCCTGATGGAGTATATACTTTCATTATCTGACATATAGCCATCTACATTTATCAAACTTTTATTTACATCTTCTATTAATTTTGCATTTCTAGATCTACTATTGTTTCTTTTTGGACAAGTATTTGCTAAGTGCTCTATACTCCCGCAGGTAAAACATTCTAATTTATTTTGTAGGTTCTACTGTTGTTATATTTTCTTACATGTTTATTCTTATCTAGGTATGGATTTAATTGTGTTTGATCTTCTTAAGTAATATTTCTTCCTAGGGCGATAGTCTTTTTTATATGCCTTTTTATATTTTTTCTTTTTATAATCTTGGTCATAATGTTGTGTAGTATATATGTTTTTACTAAAATTTGTATCACTTTATTTAATTGTTTTTGTATTTGTATCTATATATTTGTACATTTTTCTTGTAATATATCCATTACATGTTGTATTCTTTGTCCTATTGACCATTGGTTGTTTGGATTTTGTATTACTCCTTCTCTTTTGGACCATTTTTCTTGTATCTCTCTTCCTAGAGTCCCTGATAATTTATTAAATAATCTAGCTCCTAGAGTCTGATCAAACGAGTTCCCACTAATTGTACAATAAAAAAAGTAGTCCTTTAAAAATTCTTGAATCCTTGACCAATTATTGATACTTAGCTGTTCTAAATTTATTAGGGTCTTTTGCTGCAATACTACTAATCCACTATTGGGATCTTCTCCTGTTAGTAGAGTATGTACTTTGCTTACAAAATTGTATGGATTTGAACCTAGTTCTATTAATTCCTGAAAATCTTGTGGGAATAATGTCTTATATGCTTTCCAAAGTACTTTAGTACTTTCTCCTAGAAATGTTACTAAATATCTATACATAATTTTTGCATCTAGTTCTTGATTCCCCTGTATATGTTGTATGTAGTCTGCTACAATTACATTTTTCCATATGTCTATTACATTATTCCATGCCTAAGGATCATGAGCTAGTAAGTTTAAATTTTTTTCCTTTATTACAACCTTCTTGTAATCTAATGGGTTCTTTTATTGGCATTTTTTTTCCTCTAGGTTTTATGTCTTGTTCAACTTGAGTGTCTAGGTTTATTCTAAATACCCTATATCTTGGTAAATTTCCCGTTGTTATATTTACTCTTTGTATTCTAGTTGTTCTCTGGAAAGAGCTTGTAGTACTTGTCACACTTTCCATAAATTCTTTTATAATTTCGTTTATACTATAAATCAATTCTGTGTCTTTGCCTTTTCGTTCCTTTTTATGTGTATAACCATAATTATCTGTTCTTAGCTCACAATTTACAAAATGTTCTTTAGCTTTGGCGAGATTAAGATTTTCCATTTTACAATCTATACATTTGAACTTTCTGTCGTTATTTATTTCGTATAGGTCTTCTGCTTTTACTATAGTTTTATTTACTTCAAAACCTTCTTCTAATATTTCTATATTCATAAAATTAGTATTTTCACATTCTTCAATTTCTTCATCAGTTTCTTTTTCATTTGTATATTGGTAGTCTGTGAATCTTACTGAAGTTTCTCCTTTAGTGTTTATATACATTAAATGATCGGTTGGCTTTAGTATTTCTTTCTTAGTAAATTTTTCTAAGTTCCTTTCTAGTCGTGCCTAGTCTTCTGAATTTATCTTTAGGGGTTTCATTAATTTAATACCTTTATTTCCTATTAAACTTACCACATCATCTATTCTTAGTCTAAATTTTGTACTACTATTAGTGGCGAGTTTTCCTATAAATCCTACACATATTAATAAATTATTTCTATTATTCATTTCTTCATATCCTTTAGATTGGATACCTATCTTTATATATTTTTCAAATTCTAGAGAATTTATCGTATAGTCTGAACTACAATAAAAAAATCCTCCATTTGTTGACATGTCTACTTCTGTTATTCCAATTATAGATCTTTTTGAGTCTCACCATCTTTTATCATAGATTGTAACTAATACTTTGGTTCCTAGATTTTTTTTGGTTAGTCCTTTTAGGCCTACTACTACGAGTCCCATGTGCATGAGGCTCATGTTTGACTTGGAAATTTGTCTTAAAGATTCTGAACTTATTAGATTTATACAAGTTCTATCTTTACCAATTACGCTTAATTGTTCTTCTCTCTAATGTTTATATAATTGTGTCATTGAAAACATTCCTTCATTATGTAGTGTCTTTGCACTTATTAATTTTAATTTGTTTTGTTGAAAAAGATGTATATCTTTATCTACATCTAAAATTTCTTCTAGCTGTTGTCTTGGAGTCATTTTTGGTCTATTAATTATTTTAGATAGCACATTATTTGTTAAACTGTTTTGGGTAAAACCTGATCTTGGTCTGCTTGGGGATGCTAATAAAAGGTCTATGATTTTTTAGTAGAGTTTAGCTTTTCTTTCTCCTTTTGAGGAGTTAATTCTACTTTATTTAGTTGTTCTATTAATTCTTCTATACTTGCTTGTTGCTCGATTTGAGCTTTCTCTTTTTTAGCTTGTTGTTCTTGCTGAAATTTTTCTTCAATTGCTTTTTCTAGATTTTTATTAAGTTCTAATAGTAGTAATATTATAATATTATTTTGTTTTATTATTGTGGAGTCTGCTTTTTCCTGGGATTGATGATCTGATAATCCTTCGGGATTTGCTTGAATTTGTGCCGCTTTCTGTAATATTGCTAAGTAGAGTTGATCATTTATAGGGATGTTATTCATGAGAGGGTTATTTCTTTTAGCTGGCTAATTTCTTTACGTATTTCTTTTAATTCTTTTTCTATGTTATTTATACTAAGAAAATTTATATCCTTATTTGTTATTACTTTAATTTTTCTTTCTAGTTCTATTTGTTGATTTTTTAGGAAATCAAAGTTCTATTCTATTTTATCTAATAGTTTCTTTTGTTTAATTTGCAGGTTTTCCAATACTTCTAGAGTCTTTTATATTTTACTATCTTCTCTTTGTACTTCTTCTCCTAGATTTATTGTGAGATCTGTAATAATATTTATTTGAGAATCTTCTCCGTGCAAAATATATTCTCCGTTACCAAAATTCTATTTAATTAATGAATCATCTTTTATTCGTCTGTGACTCTTTTCTGCTTTTAATTGCAAATCTAGATTTCTATTTTCTTGAAGGAATATATTGTAATGTTCTTATCCTAGCCAAAAAGTTTCTTTATTGCATTCTTCTCTAATTGATTTTATTCTTATATTCCAATAATCTATACAATATACCAATCTGTTCTAATTTATTTTTTAGCAGGATTAAGTGGTCTAAAGAGCCTAAATATTTTTCGCGGTCTGAAAATATAATTGCTTCTGGAAAATCTATTGATTCTACTACTCTTATTTCTTCTATTAATTTTGTTCCTTTTTTAGAATTCGGTTAAAATGTTTTAAGTTTTTATATAAGTAATTGTATGGTCTTTGAACTTGTCTAGCAAACGGATGTGTTTTCATATACCATGATTTATCCTAAAGAAATGGCTATTTTACACTGTTATCTATAATGTTTTATTATTCTATTATAACGAAATCTAATAAGTTCAGAATCTTTATTATTGGTATCAGAGCCCTGGCGCTAGAAGGAGGGTGGCGAAGACTCAGAATCGATTTATAGTATAGACATTGTTTTTAGAACAAACCCAGACACTCAAGTTGAATAAGACATAATACCTAGAGGAAAAAGAATGCCAATAGAAGAACCCATTAGATTACAAAAAGGTGGTAATAAAGGAAAAATTTTAAACTTACCAGCTCATGATCCTCAGGCATGGAATAATGTAATAGACATATGAAAAAATGTAGTTGTAGCAGACTACATACAACATATACAGGGGAATCAAGAGCAGGTATTATGGGTTTCGTCCATTTGCATGGATTTTTGAGGTTTTGACAATTTTTTAATTAATTTTGATGGTAAAATTCTACTATTTAAAATGCTTTTTGTACATCCTGAATCAACTATAGCTAATGTCTTAGTTTTCAAAAGTTTGTTTAAAAGAAAAAAGGAGAGAGAGTGTATGTGGAAAGTATATATTGGTTTCTTATTCCTTCATTCCGGTAGCTGTTAGCTTTTAGGGGACTCCCGAATGGGAAACCTCACTTCTTCCTTAAGACATGTAAGTAGTCGTTACTTAGATCATTGTATTTTCTTCATAGTTTGTAAATTATGTTTGAATTATATCAAGTTCATATTTTCTTCAGAAGTGTTTTAATATTATAGATCTGGATAGCCGTGCGGACTACCGCCAGTTTTCCGATCTTATTAGTAAATTACTTATTAGTATGTATTTACTCGTATATGTGTTTTAAATACTATAGATCTGGAAGGCCGTGCGGATTACCGCTAGTTTTTCGATCTTGTATTATTGGTAAATTACTTATAAATATACCCCTAGTATATGGTTATTCTCTCAGTGTTTAGCAATAACGATGGATTAATCTGTAAATTCTTAGGGAATTAAAAAAGTTCGATAACGATTTGAAAGAACTGTTGTATCATCCCGGAGTGTGATTAAAGAAGTCATTGCTAAATACCTAAAACTGAAGAGAAAGAGATGAACAGGGTATAAAGCAAAAGAATAATAATTTATTTTGTTGGGAGAAAATATATTTGATCTTTATAACTTGTCTACTACACTAAACAAGGGATAACGAAGGAGGGAGTACTGAGTAGAATTTACACCATATTGTAAAACATCCGCTCTAACTCTGCTTTATTTCTCATATATATTTTTCTGCTTTGATTACTTATTCCACCGGATAATTTTATCTACTCTTTTTATTATCTGTTTGCAAAGACTCAGAATCAATTTATAGTATAGACGAAAGTATAAAAGAATTTATGAAAAGTGCGGCTGAACATTTTGTAAATTGTGAGCTAAGAACAGATAATTATCGTTATACACATAAAAAGGAACAAAGTTTTTTCACTCTTGATTTTTCTCTCACTTCTCTTTAGCTATATGTCTTTAAGTCATCCATAAGGTGGTATTTATAGGAATTTTTGTGGACTTCAAATCCTTCCTCTAGGTTTTATGTCTTGTTCAACTTGAGTGTCTGGGTTTATTCTAAATACCCTATATCTTGGTAAATTTCCTGTTGTTATATTTACTCTTTGCATCTAGTGTAGTTAATATTTTTAAATAATTACTTAAGATTAATTCTAGTTCTATTTTTTCTACTCTTTGTATTATTTCTTTGTTTAAATTCCAATATCTTTTTCTTATATTTCTAGCAAATGGATATCTTTTCATTAAATATTGTTTCTAGACTTGAGGTGCTTTATCAATTTGTACTCTAAGTCAGATATTATGGTGATTAGATTATCTAGTCTTCTCATGTAATGACCCGAGATCTCATCCCGAGATGTCACACGGAGCTTATGGACCCGAAGGACCACAAGCTAACCCTTTGCTAATATCTGTACCTGTACACTGCATAATATCTGAAATAAATGCAGAAACTAGACATAAGGTTCAACACCTCAATGAATACTTAAAATACAGAAAACTGAATACTAATACATCTGACATCTGTCTGAAAAGCCTCTAAACTGTCTGAACTATGAAGTTGATGGGACATGTCCCCAACTAACTCCGTCAACTGAAAATATAAACAAAGTCTGATGCAATAATAGTAAACAGAGATTCGTCCTCGAAAGAAGAGGACTCACGGCTATGGCTACTGCTGCTGGTTAGGACTGAACTGCCGAGAAAACTCTAGATCCTGTGCCTCTGAACCTATGGTGTCAAATAAAATGCCATAGCCCAAATGCGTCAGTACAGGACTGTACCTAGTATGTAGACGGGGTAAGGCTAAATACAAGGGCTCATGCATGCATAATATCTAAACTGAATAATTAAAAAATATCACACGAGAAAACATACATAAATGCACAGACCATAATCACAATCATCGACACTCTAAATACTGAAACTCGGATACCACTTTACTGCAGACTGAACTCAATACTGCTACTGAGATACTGAATCACTGACTCATCTGATAATGATAACTGAGGATCTGGATGCACTTACATCAAGGACTGAATTCTGAGCTTTACTGCTTTCGACTGACAGGATTAGAGATCAACCTCTCTAACGGATGATTTTAGAAACTATTATCAATGATAAGAAATATGAATATATCTGAATCTGACAACAAGGATACTCAATAGAATCTGAGACTATGAATTAAGCCTGTCTGGCGGCATATCTCTGAATATGATATCAAATAACTGTATATGAGACCAAGCCTATCTGACGGGATGGTCCATGAATCAATGAAACTATCTGAGCTCCTTATAAAGATAGATGACTGTATCTGACAGTCCTGATTTTTGAAGATTGATACTGAAGCTAAAACTGTAACTGAAACTACGGGAAGTAGTTACTTAACCGACATGCCCCGACCTACCACAGGTGGGGTTCAACCTGTAACCCCAGTTGGAAGGGTGTCAATACTATGCCACGGGTAAAGACCTCTCTCTGGTTAATCCTCTCTGACGGATGACCCTTACCAGGCAGTCGACATAAGGAAAAAAAATAGTCAAATACTCTCTCTATGGAGGTGACAACCTTTTCCTGACGGTAACTCCTGTATTCTGTACTGGATACGTAGTTCTGGAGGTCAGGGATTGCTACTAGCTACTCCGGCCTCTCTCTCTCTGACGGGAGGAGTCGCCATCCCTTCCCTCACTCGATGTTAGTTTCTACTCCTAACTGAAAGACTCTAACTGAATTCTTAACTGAACACAACTGAACTGAATCTGATACTGATCATGTTTATCAAAATATCTGATTGAGCTATGCTGAGATCACTTAGTTTCGTATCTGACGGAAATAATATTAAATCACGGTATCTGATTGACGATACACAGCTTGAATAGATTATTCTGTCACTTTCGAGATTAGAATTGAACACTTGAGTACTATTAGATCTGAGATTATTTTAGGACTGAGGCTAGATTACTAGCGATACGAAGATTACAGAGATAACTGAGATTACTGAGCTTCTTAAGTTTTGCAATTGTCTGAGGATCTATAGTTCACTAAGTTCTGAGAATCATGGCTCGACTGGAATTATCGTGAAACTGACACGGGCTCTAAACAACAGCTAAGTTGTCGGGTATAAATACCCCCAGGACTCGATAACATAAAATCAAGCATAATCATTCTTCCATCATTACAACCATTTATTCATCATCATCATCGCAATCATTTATTCATCATCACAGTCATTCATTCATCATCATTATCATTAAAGCATCTCTTCAAGTATTTAGGAAACATAACATACCTTCACCTTTACAATCATTAAGGCATCGCGTCAAGCATTTTGGAAACATCAACCTATACTAACGTTGGGAAACATGCTACTAGATTATACTTCCTTCAACATGGTCTTACCTCAAGTACTTTATACCTAAATCAGTCTTGACATGTATTTGGACATCACGTGATTTGGGGAAAACTTCATACTATCATGTCTCAACTTACTTTCTAACCACTTGGCATGTATTAAAAGCTTAACATATATCAAGGAGCACATAATTGGGGAATTTACTATTATCACATCTCCACTTGTTCACTAAAGTCCTTCAACAAACACGAGTCATGCACGGGTTCACACTTATTTGGGGATTTTCTACCATCATGGAATAATTCATTCACTAAGGCATTTTATCAAACACACTACTAAAAAAGGGCAAAAAAATGATGCAAAAAAGGCGACAGGCTGGGTCGCTTTAAAAAGCGACGAGAAAAGAGACGTTGGTCGTCGCTTTTTTAGTTTTATTTTAATTTTTATTTATTTTTTATTAAAAGCGACGACAAACGTCTTAATATCCGTCGCTTTTTTTCGCGGATTTTTGTGTCAAGTAATTATAAAATAATTTATATTTTTTTTAATAAAAGCGACGGACAACGTCGTAATTTATTAGAAAATAATAATTATTATTTTTTAAAAACCAACATAGTCCGTCGATTTTTAAATTTTATTTTTATTTTTATTTATTTTTATAAAAGCGACGGACAACGTTGCTATAATTTTTATTTTCTACAATATTAATTCGAGAAAAGCGACGCTGTCCGTCGCAATTTGTAATTTTATTTTTTTTACAAAAAGCGACGGACAGCGTCGCTTTTGTTAAAATTAAATATAAATTATTTTTTTGAAAAGCAACGTTGTCCGTCGCATTTTAAATTTAATTTTTATTTTTATTTATTTTTATTAAAAGCGACGAACAACGTCACTATAATTTTTATTTTTAAAAATATTAATTATAGAAAAGAGACGTTGTCCGTCGCAATATATAATTATTTTAAATTTTTCAATTTTTTTAGAAAAAGTGACGGACAACGTCACTTTTTTTAAAATTAAATAAAAAATATGTTTTTGAAAAGAGACGTTGTTCGTCGCTTTTTAAATTTAATTTTTATTTTTATTTATTTTTATTAAAAGCGACGGACAACGTCGCTATAATTTTTATTTTTTTAAATTTTAATTCTAGAAAAGCGACGCCATCCGTCGCAATTTGTAAATATTTTTAATTTTTATTTATTTTTTCCAAAAAGCAACGAACAACGTCGCTTTGTTAAAACTAAATTAAAAATTAACTTTATGAAAAAGACATTGTTCTTCGATATTTAATTTTTAATTTACTATTAAATAAATAATTTTTATATTAAAAAAATTAAATGTATTCAATTATTTATTGAATACATTGATATCATACGATCGATTGATAAAAAAAATATACTGTTGATGTTATAATATAATAATATAAGCTAAATTAAATGATAATTTATCATTATATATATACAAAATGTTGTATCTAATACATATTGTGAAGTTTATAGTCAATCAACTATATATATTGAATACATTGATGTCATACGATCGATTGATCAAGGTAATAATATATATTTTTAAATTATAATATAATAATATAAGCTAAATTAAATGATAATTCATCAGAGTAGAAATAAAATATGTTGTATTACGAGGTAATATACTCGTGTATGTGATGTATATAGTTAAAAGTTAGCTAATTGAGTCTATATATCCAAATACTATGAATAATACGTTAACATAATATGATCGAGCTAATAATACACTATTGAAGTTATAATAATGAAGCCAATTAGCAGACAGTTCATCATATTAATACGTTGTATTAACGTAATCGAAATCTCCAATTCAATATTTTTAACCCAATTTCACTATTTTTTTCTTGAAATTAGGGATGTGCATCGGTCGATTCGATTTGATTTTAAATATTATCGGTTTGGTTTATTGGTTATCGATTTTTAAATAAGTTAAACCAATAATCAAATCAATAAGCAAAAACCCTACATGATGTGTTTTATTTTACAAGAATCTTCAAGCTTAAATAGGTTTTCGAGAAGGTCTGCATACACAGTACCCTCCATAGACCTATTTTGTGGGACTAAATCGGTTTAATTGCGTTGACACCTAATTTTGACCTCACGATACCCCTCTCAGGATGCTATTTTATATAGTAATTTTACGTAACATTAATTCTTACATGCTTAGCTTATTTTAATATCAAAGTCTTACTATTTTTCTCGTCATTTAGGCTGCTATTTTATCAAAATTATTTGATTTCAATTGTTAATATTTTTGTACACATTATTATTATATTAAATACATATTGACGTGTCACATTCATAATTTAGAAAAATGCACAAATTATTTTGATACCATTTTCTATCATTTTTAAACTCAAAAACGACATTTTACATAATTTTATTAAATTATTTTTTTCACGCAATGGTGCACACTCATATTTTTTATAAATATATTGTCTAGTTTTTCATTATTATTATTATTATTACTATTATTATTATTATTGTTATTATTATTATTATTATTATTATTAGTTATAACATTTATTTAAATAATAGTCTAAATTAAATCAGTTTTTCTGATCTATTTATTTTCTGACCCAATTTTTTACCACAATATACCAATTTTAGCCTAGTTTTATTCAATTTATTACAATTATAGAAAATTTGTGACAAAATTAAAAATTTATGTAAATTTTGATCAAATTTTCAACCTTTAAATCTCAGTCGTCGATTAAACCTGATCCAACGACTGAGATCAAATTACCCTTTTTTTCCTTTTAAAACACATAAGCCATCTCATTATTATTATTATTATTATTATTATTGTTATTATTATTATTATTATTATTATTATTATTATTATTACATTTATTAAACTAGCAGCCACTCTTATTTAATTTTTCTTTCTTGCGTTTAATTTTTAGCCAATCTTTTATTCCAATTAGTATCAATTTTAGCCAAAATTAAATATCAATATAAATCCCAATTGACCTACTTTTAAATACCTTAATCTCAGTCGTTGATCAAAGTTGATCCAACGACTGAGATTAAATCAACCAAACTTTTCTTTTAAACAAAATATCAAACCCTATCCTCATTTTCTCCCTCAAACATCCGCCTCCCTCCCTTATACTCTCTCTCTCTCTCTAAGACTCACTCCTCAGCCTTTTTCCGGTGAAACCATGCCAGCAAAGCCCCTCAAGCCACCGCCGGCAGCTTCCTCCATTCGCGACGACCAGCCACCGATGAGCCAGCCTCCGATGCCAGATGAACCAGCCCTATGCCGAATGAACCAGCCTCTGCGCCACAAACCACCAGTCACCAGTCAACGTTGCAACCATCGACCAGAGCCAGACCCTTGGTGGATAAGTATTTATTCGATCTCTATTCAATAGTTATAAGTCAATATAGTATATAAATTCTTGTGGTTGTCCATGATAAGTGATATACCTTAAGCTTGAATTGTGATTGAAAATGCAAGGAAGATTATTAGGATTGTAGTGCTAGTACATCGAACTTATCTAGTAGATTGACTTAACCTATGCATGAATTTATGTTTAGTACCTTGCTAGTTAATGTGGTAGTGCGGATCTGAGGTATGTCTTGTTTCTATATGGAGAAGTTAGTTGTGGATTTATACTTTAGGTAAAAAAATTTAAGGAATGCCAAGTGGAGTCTCGTGTATTATCAGTTGAGTAACATATTTATTGTAACGCTCGGTGAAACGTATTTATATCTAATCTGATTAGCTGACAGGTTTGCGATAGGCCTATTTACAAAGGAAATTCTGGAAAAATCTTTTGAAAATTTTGAGAGTTAACAGAATTTTAGTACCACATAATGGATAAAATGAAGTGGAAGTTAAGTAAATGATCTCAATAAAATTTTAGGACCACATAAAGGATAAAATGAAGTGGAAGTTAAGTAAATGATCTAATGAGTGTCTTAGATAATTATAGGAGTCAAATAAGTTATAAGCATCATTCGAGGACGAAAATGATTTAATGTAGTTCTTGAAAGGTGAACTTGTGTTTTAAAATTTGTAATGTGTAATCACTTGAGAATGTGAATTCATGACTTGAAATTGGTTTAGTATTGATACTTGAAATGTGAATTCATGACTTGAAATGGTTAAGTTTAGTCTCTTGAGAAGTGAATTAGAGAGTTGAAAATGGTTAAGTGTATGTTTTGAAATGTGTACTAGTCACTTGAAAAGTGTATTAGCAACTTGAAAATGGTTTAATGTAGTTCTTGAAAGGTGAACTTGTGTTTTGAAATTTGTAAAGTGTAATATCACTTGAAAATGTGAATTCATGACTTGAAATTGGTTTAGTGTTGATACTTGAAATGTGAATTCATGACTTAAAAATGGTTAAGTTTAGTCACTTGAGAAGTAAATTAGAGAGTTAAAAATAGTTAAGTGTAGTGTTTTAAAATGTGTACTAGTCACTTGAGAAGTGTATTAGCGACTTGAAAATGGTTTAATGTAGTTCTTGAATGGTGAACTTGTGTTTTGAAATTTGTAAAGTGTAATATCACTTGAAAATGTGAATTCATGACTTGAAATTGGTTTAGTGTTGATACTTGAAATGTGAATTCATGACTTGAAAATGGTTTAGTTTAGTCACTTGAGAAGTGAATTAGAGAGTTAAAAATGGTTAAGTGTAGTTTTTTGAACTGTGTACTAGTCACTTGAAAAGTGTATTAGCGACTTGAAAATGGTTTAATGTAGTTCTTGAAAGGTTAACTTGTGTTTTAAAATTTGTAAAGTGTGATATCACTTGAAAATGTGAATTCATGACTTGAAATTGGTTTAGTGTTGATACTTGAAGTGTGAATTCTTGACTTGAAAATGGTTAAGTTTAGTCACTTGAGAAGTGAATTAGAGAGTTGAAAATGGTTTAAGTGTAGTGTTTTGAAATGTGTACTAGTCACTTGAAAAGTGTATTAGCGACTTGAAAATGGTTTAATGTAGTTCTTGAATGGTGAACTTGTGCTTTGAAATTTGTAAAGTGTAATATCACTTGAAAATGTGAATTCATGACTTGAAATTTGTTTAGTGTTGATACTTGAAATGTGAATTCATGACTTGAAAATGGTTAAGTTTAGTCACTTGAGAAGTGAATTAGAGAGTTGAAAATGGTTAAGTGTAGTGTTTTGAAATGTGTACTAGTCACTTGAGAAGTTTATTAGTGACTTGAAAATGGTTTAATGTAGTTCTTGAATGGTGAACTTGTGTTTTGAAATTTGTAAAGTGTAATATCACTTGAAAATGTGAATTCATGACTTGAAATTGGTTTAGTGTTGATACTTGAAATGTGAATTCATGACTTGAAAATGGTTTAGTTTAGTCACTTGAGAAGTGAATTAGAGAGTTGAAAATGGTTAAGTGTAGTGTTTTGAAATGTGTACTTGTCACTTGAAAAGTGTATCAGCGACTTGAAAATGGTTTAATGTAGTTCTTGAAAGGTGAACTTGTATTATGAAATTTGTAAAGTGTGATATCACTTGAAAATGTGAATTCATGACTTGAAATTGGTTTAGTGTTGATACTTGAAATGTGAATTCATGACTTGAAAATGGTTAAGTTTAGTCGCTTGAGAAGTGAATTAGAGAGTTGAAAATGGTTTAAGTGTAGTGTTTTGAAATGTGTACTAGTCACTTGAGAAGTGTATTAGCGACTTGAAAATGGTTTAATGTAGTTCTTGAATGGTGAACTTGTGTTTTGAAATTTGTAAAGTGTAATATCACTTGTAAATGTGAATTCATGACTTGAAATTGGTTTAGTGTTGATACTTGAAATATGAATTCTTGACTTGAAAATAGTTAAGTTTAGTCACTTGAGAAGTGAATTAGAGAGTTGAAAATGGTTAAGTGTAGTGTTTTGAAATGTGTACTAGTCACTTGAGGAGTGTATTAGCGACTTGAAAATGGTTTAATGTAGTTCTTGAATGGTAAACTTGTGTTTTGAAATTTGTAAAGTGTACTATCACTTGTAAATGTGAATTCATGACTTGAAATTGGTTTAGTGTTGATACTTGAAATGTGAATTTATGACTTGAAAATGTTTAAGTTTAGTCACTTGAGAAGTGAATTAGAGATTTAAAAATAGTTAAGTGTAGTGTTTTGAAATGTGTACTAGTCACTTGAGAAGTTTATTAGCGGCTTGAAAATGGTTTAATGTAGTTCTTGAATGGTGAACTTATGTTTTGAAATTTGTAAAGTGTAATCACTTGAGAATGTGAATTTATGACTTGAAATTGGTTTAGTGTTGATACTTGAAATGTGAATTCATGACTTGTAATTGGTTTAGTGTTAATACTTGAAATGTGAATTCATGACTTAAAAATGGTTAAGTTTAGTCACTTGAGAAGTGAATTAGAGAGTTGAAAATGGTTTAGTGTTTTGAAATGTGTACTATTGACTTCAAATTAATCAAGTGTAGTTACTTAAGAAGTGAATTAGTGACTTGAAAATGATTTAGTGTAGTTACTTGAAAGATGAACTTGTGTTTTGAAATTAGTAAAGTGTAATCATTCGAAAATGTGAATTCATGACTTGAAATTGGTGCACCTCCTCCTGTAGAAATAGATATTGATTCAGATTTGATTGGTCTAATTCCTAGAGATACAAACATGTTTGGTAGAGTGTTTATCGAGCCTGATGGATCTTCGTAAGTTTATGTTTCAATTGATAGGTTCATTTTTTTCATTAATAAAATATTCAAGCTTACATACTTATTATGTTATTTACAGGTGGTATCCCGCGTCAAAAGAAGTTAATGAGGCTGTAAGGAAGAGCGTTATGAGACTTTTTACATATCCTTGGCACGAGTGGTGGGATATTTCAATGGTCTCTAAACAAGCCATGTTTCAAGAGTTAAGGTATATTAGATTTAATTATTATTTAGTTAACTTTAATATATATATATATATATATATATTTATATACTAGTCATATATATATATATATACTAGTCATATAAATTCATATAACACTAGTCAATTGATTTTCAGACAATGTGTTGTTGGTTGACAAAGCACGATCAGGCCATTTCTACAATTTTTGAGAGACATGCTACTATGTCACATCAGATTGCACATCTTAGACGAGACTTTACACAGGCCGTTGCTCCTGGTTCAAGTAGTGAAGAGGAAACAGATAGTGATGAGGAGTTTGTTGGGGCTACTCGTTAGTGTTGTTGGACTTGACTTTTAGATAATTTTTAGATATTTTGAACTTAGCTTTTAATTAGTGAAAAATCTTTAGGTTTGTTTTAAGTATTTTGAATGTTGTTGGATTCATTGTTTAAGTGTTGTTGATTTGAATTGCTTAAATGATATGTTGATGTAGTGTGTTGTATGATTATTGTAATAATGTGTGTTGCATGAGAGATGTATATATTGAATTGCATTTTTATTTGGCAGGTGGGATGTAGAAAATGCAGATTTCTGCATTAAAAAAATGTAGAAAAGCGACGACGGACGTTGCTTTTTTATCCAATATGAAGAACAAAAAGCGACGACCAACGCCGCTTTTTTATTCATTATGAAAAACAAAAAACGACGATCGAAGTGGCTTTTTATTCATTATGAAGTACAAAAAGTGATGACCAACGTCACTTTTTATTCATTATGAAGAACAAAAAGCGACAACCAACGTCGCTTTTTTTAAAAAAAAAGTATTTTATTTTTCTCAAATTACGACGGACAGCGTCAATTTTTCTGAAAAAAATTATTTTTTTCAATAAAATAACGATGTCCATCGTTTTTTGTTCATCGTGTGTTCACATGATGAACAAAAAATGATGCACAATGTCGCTTTTTCTTCATCATGTGTTCTTCACATGAAGAACAAAAAGCGACGAACAACGTCGATTTTTCAAAAAATAACTAAAAAAATTCTTTTCTCCAAAAGCAAAGTTGTTCATCGTAATAAAGTGATGTAGGCCATCATTTTTAGAAAAACAACGCTCCTTTTTTAGACGAAAAAAAAGCGACGCTGGCCGTCGCTTTTTGAAATTTTTTTAGTAGTGACACTAGGCATGCATGGACTAGCTCCCAATTTGGGGGGTTTTCTGTTCAAGATACCAAATGGCCCTTATGCTTCACCTAAGCTCTTTATCAAATTTATGGGGGACATGTTTTATTCCACCATTTCTACACCCAAATGACATGAACACATCACATAGAAAACAACTTCAAAAGAGTTTATCACAAACATCACAAGAATTCCACATACTAGGGTCAAAGCTCATAAATCTTATAAACAAACATGAATTAAAACTCAACATCAGCTGGAACATCAATTTCAACTCACATGAATCATTAACAACTCATAAACATAAAATCTTTGAGTTTTAAAAAAAGATACTTGAGCTTCTTGGATGAAAGGGACCCAAGAATCAACATCTACATACCTTGGGGAAACTCTTTTCTTGAAGGCCTTTGGAAGGATTTCTTGATTTCTCTAGATCTTTCTTGTTTTTTTTTTTGGTTGGAGAAGAAGAGAGGGTTTGATTTTGGAAACCCTAGTTTTTTTTTTGGTGGATGAAGAGAAAAATGAGGCTGAGATCCCTTGGCCAGGTATTTATAGAGGCTAGGGGGAAAGGGAAAAGACCAAAAAGCCCTTGGAACTAAGCTGAAAAATTCCCAATTTTACATGCTGGCGCGACGCGCCATAATCGCGCCAGCCCACTGGAATTTGGACAATTGAGAAACTGCATGACGGCTCGACGCGGTGGAAATCACATTGCCCCCTGGGTTGCGAACTGGAACTATACCGCGACGCGGTGGAATCGTGGAGTTTCACTGGAATTTGACAATTGCCATTTTGGCTGGCTCCGCGACGTGCTACGGTGCCAGGTGGAACACTGTCTCACTAAAATGGCTCTAACTCTTCACTCGAGTGTCGGATTTGGGGAAATTTGGTATCGATGGAAAGCTTATTTGATACTCTACATGGAAAAAAGTAGAAATTAGGGAAATTCCACACGATTCAAAGTGTTTCATATTTGGGAAGATATTTCTGAAACTTTTAGACTCGGATTTCCGCTTTACTGAATACGCTCTAAGGCTCAGACTGGAAGAGAATTTTGTGGGGCATTACATTATCTTCCCCTTGGGAACATTCGTCCTCGAATGTCACTTGATAGACAGAGAATACGGATCAACTGAACTTACTCAAGGAATGGGAACATCTCAGAACATGACTACGTAACTGGAATAACTGACATACAGAGTTCTCGGCAATCATATCTGATGCATGGAATACTCGACTGAATCTACTCATAACTTAATTCTCATAACACACATGCATATCTGATCCATGATCTCATAACTGGGTTGATCTCATGAATACATGACTGAACACACGCTGACAAGCTGAACTCATTTCTACTGAATGTTCTTATCTAATGCATGAATGTCTGGCTGAGCTGACTTTCGAAAACACGACTGACAATGCAATAGAAACTGATGTTAACTTCATAAAGAAGATCTGAACATGCATCTGAATGAGCCTAAGGACATGCAAACATCGTAATACTATGGGGTATCTCCCCTTGAGACTCTATGTCCCTCTAAACATACTTTGCTGAAATACTAGGGCGGTGCGCGGGGCACCTAAAGACTAGGTCATAATTGACCAACTGAGATCTAAAACTCATGCATGACTCATGCTAGCATATAAGCTTAAAATGAAAGCAAAGGATCTAACAATGCATAGCATAAAGATGAAGGGCTCATAACATACTCGGGTCTATTTCAGGGAATCCTTCCCGATCAAGGTGAGCCTGAAGCGCATGAAGTCTACCCCTTTGAGTCAGCACTCTAGATTCTCGCATTTTATGGCCTGGCTCACCACACCTGAAGCACACATCACTACCGGCTCTACACACACCTTGGTGGCACATACCACACTGTCCACAAAGCGGATGGGCACAAACACCACTAGCACTACTCTGGGCTTTGGAGCTTGGCGCTCCCTCAGATCTGACACCCCTAAACACAGGTGCGGGTACACTAGCTAAATGGAGATGGGGCTAAAAATCTCTGACCATGCCAAGAATGACTACCACTCTGGGACCCTGCCTGAGAGAAACCACGACTACTTGTCTTGGCTCTCTTGCTCATTCTCTCTCCCTCCTTCATCTTATCTGCCTCAATCTACTGCGCATGCACCATTAGCCTAGAAAGATCCATATCTCCAATTAGCATAGTATCTCTACACTCTTTTAACACATAACTCGATACCCCAGACAAAAACTTACTCATACTCGCTCTAGGGTCAGCTACCAAGTCGGGGACATACTTAGCTAATTAGTTAAACCTAAGACAATACTCTTTCACGGTCATGAAACCTTGCCTTAGGTTCATGAAATCTTCTACCTTAGCCTCTATCATCTCTAGCGGAAAGAATCTATCTAGATAGGCACTCTGAAACTCTAGCCAAGTCACAGGAGCTGCATCCTCCCCTTTACTCTTCTCCCACATCACTACCCAATCATGAGCAATATCCTTCAGCCTATAGGATGCTAACTCAACACTCTCCTCCTTAGAAACATGTATAATCTAGGTGATCTTCTTCACCTCTTCAAGATAAAGCTGCGGGTCCTCACCTACCACTACCCCAAAGAATTTTGGTAGGTTTATTTTCATGAAATTTCTAATCCTGGCTACGGCAGAATTCCCATCATGCTGAGGTGGGACTGCAGCCTGATGATTGCCCTGAATATTAGTCACATCTTGGGCTAGCGCCTGAAAAGCTACCCGAAACTCTGCATGCGACACACTCTCATTCTCAGGATCTACTGGCTGAGGGAAATGGTCATCAACCCCATGGACAAAATCTCTGCGAGGAGGCATACTCTGTAAATGGAAGGAAGAAGTGGATTAGACTAAGAATCAACTTGAGCTCATGCTCACTCGTATGATCTGAATACTAAAAGAGGGGAAACTGCTCCTAAGGACATCCCGTATCCCCTTGTACATAAATGTGGCGCGCTACACATCCATGCACAAGACTCTACTAGATGCGGCTTTTCAGACTCCCTAGGACACTCTTGAACCTTAAGCTTTGATACCAAGTTTATAACGACCTGAGATCCCATCCCGAGATGTCACACGGTGCATATGGACCCGAAGGACCACAAGCTAACCCTTTACTGATATTTGTACCTGTACACTACATAATATCTGAAATAAATGTAGAAACTAGCCATAAGGTTCAACACATCTAAGAATACTCAAACTATAGAAAACTGAATACTAATACATCTGACATCTGTTTGAAAAGCCTCTAAACTGTTTGAACTATAGAGTTGATGGGAAATGTCCCCAACTAACTCCGTCAACTGAAAATATAAACAAAGTCTGATGCAATAATAGTAAATTGAGATTCATCCTCGAAAGAAGAGGACTTACGGCTATGGCTACTGCTGCTGGCTAGGACTGAACTCCTGAGGAAACTCTGAATCCTGTGCCTCTGAACCTATGGTTTCAAATAAAACACCATAGCGCAAATGCGTCAGTACAGGGATGTACTGAGTATGTAGACGGGGTAAGGCTAAATGCAAGGGCTCATGCATGCATAATATCTAAACTGAATATTCATGAAAATGTCGCATGAGAACACATACATAAATGCACAGACTATAATCACCATCATCACAACTCTAAATACTGAAACTCGGATACCACTTTACTGCAGACTGAACTCATTACTAACACTGAGATACTGAATCACTGACTTATCTGACACTGATAACTGAGGATCTGGATGCACTTATATCAAGGACTGAATTCTGAGATTTACTGCTTTCGACTGAAAGGATTAGAGATCAACCTCTCTAACGGATGATTTCAGAAACTATTATCAATAATAAGAAATATGAATATATCTGAATCTGACAACAAGGATACTCAATAGAATCTGAGACTGTGAATCAAGCCTGTCTAAGGCATATCTCTGAATATGATATCAAATAACTGTATATGAGACCAAGCCTATCTGACGGGATGGTCCATGAATCAATGGAACTATCTGAGTTCCTCATAAAGATAGATGATTGTATCTGACAGTCCTGATTTCTGAAGATTGATACTGAAACTGAAACTTTAACTGAAACTGTGGGAAGTAGTTACTTAATCGACATGCCCCAACCTACCACAGGTGGGGTCCAACCTGTAACCCTATTTGGAAGGGTGTTAATACCGTGCCACAGGTAAAGACCTCTCTCTGGTCAATCCTCTCTGACGGATGACCCTTACCAGGCAGTCGACCTAAGGCAATATAATAGTTAAATACTCTCTCTCTCTGGAGGTGACAGCCTTTTCCTGATGGTGAATCTTATATCCTGTACTGGCTACGCAGTTCTGAAGGTCAGGGATTGCTACTAACGACTCCGGCCTCTCTCTCTCTGATGGAAGGAGTCGTCATCCCTTACCTCGCTCGGTGCTAGTTTCTACTCCCAACTGAAATACTCTGACTGAATTCTTAACTGAACATAACTGAACTGAATCTGATACTGATCATGTTTATCAAAATATCTGACTGAGATACGCTAAGATCACTTAGTTCCGTATCTGATGGAAATGGTATTAAATCATGGTATCTGACTGACGATACAGAGCTTGAATAGATTATTCGGTCACTTACGAGATTAGAATTGAACACTTGAGTACTATTAGATCATAGCTGATTTTAGGACTGAGGCTAGATTACTAGCGATACGGAGATTAAAGAGACAACTGAGATTACTAAGCTTCTTAAGTTCTGCAATTGTTTGAGGATACAGAGTTCTATAGTTTACTGAGTTCTGAGAATCATGGCTCGACTAGAATTATTGTGAAACTGACATGGGCTCTAGACAGCAGCTAAGTTGTCGGGTATAAATCCCCCAGGACTCGATAACGTAAAATCAAGCATAATCATTCCTTCATCATCACAACCATTCATTCATCATCATCATCGCAATCATTCATTCATCATCACAGTCATTCATTCATTCATCATCATTATCATTAAAGCATCTCTTTAATTATTTAGGAAACATAACATACCTTCACATTTACAATCATTAAGGCATCGCGTCAAGCATTTTGGAAACATCAACCTATACTAACGTTGGGAAACATGCTACTAGATTATACTTCCTTCAACAAGGTCTTACCTCAAATACTTCACACCTAAATCAGTCTTGACATGTATTTGGACATCACGTGATTTGGGGAAAACTTCATACTATCATGTCTCAACTTACATGCTAACCACTTGGTATGTATTAAAAGCTTAGCATATATCAAGGAGCACATAATTGGGGAATTTACTATTATCACATCTCCACTTGTTCACTAAAGTCCTTCAACAAACACTAGTCATGCACGGGTTCACACTTATTTGGGGATTTCCTACCATCATGGAATAATTCATTCACTAAGGCATTTTATCAAACACTAGGCATGCATGGACTAGCTCCCAATTTGGGGGGTTTCCTGTTCAAGTTACTATAATGGCCCTTATGTTTCACCTAATCTCTTTATCAAACTTTTGGGGGACACGCTTTACTTATTCCACCATTTCTACACCCAAATGACATGAACACATCACATAGAAAACAAATTCAAGAGGGTTTATCACAAATATCACATGAATTTCACATACTAGGGTCAAAGCTCATAAATCTTATAAACAAACATGAATCAAAACGCAACATCAGTTGGAACATTAATTTCAACTCACATAAATCATTAACAACTCATAAACATAAAATCTTTGAGTTTTAAAAATGGTGCTTGAGCTTCTTGGATGAAAGGGACCCAAGAATCAACATCTACATACCTTGGGGAAACTCTTTTCTTGAAGGCCTTTGGAAAGATTTCTTGATTTATCTAGATCTTTCTTGTTTTTTTTTTTTGGTTGGAGAAGAAGAGAGGGTTTGATTTTGGAAACCCTAGTTTTTTTTTTTGGTGGATGAAGAGAAAAATGAGGCTGAGATCCCTTGGTCGGGTATTTATAGAGGCTGGGGGAAAAGGGGAAAAGACCAAAAAGCCCTTGGAATTAAGCTGAAAAATCCTCGATTTTACATGCTGGCGCGACGCGCCATAATTGCGCCAGCCCACTGGAATTTGGACAATTGATAAACTGCATGACGGCGCGATGCGGTGGAAATCGCATTGCCCCCTGGGTTGCGAACTGGAACTATACCGCGACGCGGTGGAATCGCGGAGTTTCATTGGAATTTGACAATTGTCATTTTGGCTGGCTCCGCGACGCGCTAAGGTGCAAGGTGGCACACTGTCTCACTAAAATGGTTCTAACTCTTCACCTGAGTGTCGGATTTGGGAAAATTTGGTATCGATGAAAATTTTATTCGATGCTCTACATGGCAAAAAGTAGAAATTAGGGAAATTCCGCACGATTCAAAGTATTTTATATTTGGGAAGATATTTCTGAAACTTTTAGACTCGGATTTTCGCTTTACTAAATACGCTCTAAGGCTCAGACTGGAAGAGGATTTTGTGGGGCATTACATCTCATATCTTCTTTTGTACTATTTAGTCTTTTATATTCTAAGTATAAACTATATATATTTATATAATGCCTCTTATGTTCAATTTTTTATGAATTTCTATTATTGTTATTCTATAATTCTTTTGATTCAAATGAATAACTTTAGTTGAAAATCTGTTAATTCTTAATTTATAATTGATTGCTTAAAAAAATAAATTTTAATAGTTGAAATATAATCATTATTGATTTTTGTTATGTTTATGTTTTTAGAACTATCAAGAAGTATGCGTGACATGAAAATTGAGAAATATAAAGGAACGTAGAAGTGAGGCAGGAAAACAAGGTAATTAATTCTAAAAGATTTATATACACAACGAGGCAATTCAAAAAAAAATTATATACACGAATAAAAATTCTGTGTTTTTTTTTTAACTTTGGAAAATAATGTATTTATCTGATTTATTTTTAAATCGTTATAAATTACAAAAATAAATATTTTGTATTTATCTGATTTATTTTAAAATAATTAATAAATACTCTACTCTTCAACTTTTAAAGAAGATGATTACATGTAATTTTTAACATTTTTTCTCTATGAAATCTAATTGTACGTCTGTGGATTTTAAGAAGCGTCTGAGTAGGTATAACTAGTTTTTCTTTTATATTTTTTAATTTTATATTCTTTTCATATAAGGATCTATCTATATATTATTTAAAAAATCATTTGTATTTTTTATGACTGCGCAAGGCAATAAATTATTTCAGATAGTAAGAAGAGATAATGGATCAAATGGGAGGTTATGTGTTTACCAATGGATGAAATTGAATATAGAACTTTATATGATGTCTAATGCTATATTCTGTAAAATGTAGTGGCATTTCAGGACCAGAGCTTCCATGTGGAGTTCCTAGATGGTAAACAAATATTGCAACTACTGATAGAGGAGTATCAACTACTTGAAAAAAATACTGACAGTGAGTGAATTGGTTGGACATCAATTCTTTTGGCAAATAAGGAAAGGGGATTCCAGTTACAACCCTAGGTGTTTTATACTGTGTTACCAGAGATTATGGAGGATGAGGAAGTAGAGATCCAACAATCTGCAGATAACCTATGATGGATGATGAAACAATTAGATCTGCATCTACCAGATGAATTAGTGCAATATATCACAATAACCATACCTCCTCTTCACATCAATAAGGTCCTTGGCAAGCCAACATGGATGTTGGGACAAAGGGCAACAAGAGTGCATAGAATTATATAAGACAGAGAAGAAAACAAGGGGTTATATAGAAATGTATGGCTAAAAGAACGACCTTTCAAAATGTCCTTTACTCTATGGGTGGACTAGAAGTTTAAGTTGCCACTGCTGCTGTAGTGAAGAGGATGGACATCAGTATGTCATCAAGTGTTGCATTGTTCAGAACAAGCATGAAGACATTATCTCATATTCTTTTAATATCTCCTATAGCTGTAAAACTGTGGAGAATGTATGTTTCTTGTGCATGGATCAATTGTGAAAGCTTACAATTGTCGCAATTCACAATCCAACCTACTAATATTCTATTCTCAGCTGGGTCATGTCCTCGGTAAGTTGAAGCCGTGCCATGTCCCGCCTAATCACATCTCCCTAATACTTCTTTGATCTACCTCTAACTCTCTTGAAACCATCCATAGTCAACGTCTCACACCTTCAGACATCTCCTTTTTACATGCATGAACCATCTTAGTTTCATTTCCCGCATCTTGTCCTCAAACGCAACCACTCTCACCTGTTTCTGATATTCTCATTTCTAATCCTATGTCTCCTAATGTACCCACATATTTATCATAGCATACTCATTTCTGCAACTTGACCTTTAGAACGTGAGACTTTGACTGGCTAACACTCCCAGGGGCGGACCTACACATCAACTTTGGGTTCTCCGGCACCCACTAAACTCGACGTGGAATAGGTATAATTACATAACAAATATATGAAAATAGGTATAAATTATATAAAAGCACCCACTAAACAAGAAGTTGGTTAGATGCACGTGATTTTTTATTTTTTTTCTGTAGTAAGCACCCACTCTCCTTAAATCTTGGGTCCTCCACTGAACACTCCGCTTATATAATAAAGTTACTCTAACTACCACCAGTGGCAAAGCCAAAATATTTACTAAGGGGGTTCATAAGTGAACATACGACCTAATCGAAGGGGATTCAACATCTAATATATATACATAAAAAATAATTTTAACCATGCATATATAGCATAATTTTTTGCTGAAGGGGGTTCAGATGAACCCCTTGGCAAAGGGTCTGAGACGGACCTACCTTGATAGTAGGGGGTGCACGTGCACCCGCTAGCTTCGAGAAAAACCCTGTATATATAATTTGTATATCTGTATATATATCAGGGTGTTGTGTTAAATATATGTTGTGCAGCCCCACAGACAATTGACTTGGCTGGCAAGATGGTTGAGCATACCAATTAAAGTCTCTTTTATTGCGTGATGACTCTAGTTCGAAGCCTAGCAACAATATTTTTTTATTGCTTTTTTTTCAAATACACTATCTTCTTGCTATTTTCTATTTGGAATTTTAAGTACAAACACACACACACACATGAGAAAATTAAAGGAAAGGTGTCATTTAAGTCTTGAATGAAGGATTGGTGACATTGACCAATTTAAAGGGTCAAACATAAATAGGAAACTTGATTAAGTTAATTGTGGACTTGAGTAATCTTTTCAAAAATACAAATCAACCCACTTTAAAATACAAATCAACCCACACCCCTCTCCTTTCCAAATCATCAACCATCTCTCTTCTCTCTATCTCTCCCAACCAACAGTTCTGTAAAATTTCTCCCTTCAATGCCCGATGATTTCAACCTCCGGCGAAAAATAGTTGGGCGAGTTTCTTTTCAACTTTCAATCATCAATCGACGTGACAGTAGTGTTCTCCGATGATAACAACTTCGAGTTCTTCGTCGTCCCATTTCTTCTTTCACAGGTAAAAAAATATGTCTTTTTTGTTATGAAGAAAAAGAGGAACTTGAGCCAACTTCTCTTCTAGTATTGGTTAACAATTTCAATATTCCTTTCTTAAATTTGAAATGTGGAATGAAGAAAATCCTAATTTCTGGCATTTTTTTCTACTCTTTTCGGTGTGAAATATAATTTTTGTTGTTATTGTAGTTCTTGTTGTCGAACTGTTGATTCGATTTATTGGTGTTTATTGAATTTTTTGAAGTTTAATTTTGGTTGTTTGTGTTTGTACATACGCAAAACAACAATGTTCTTGATTTTTTATCACTGTTGATGTTCTTAGTGTGTGTGTTGTATTGGTGTTGCTAGGTTAATTTGTTGTTTTTCTTGGTAAAAATGGTGTATTTGATATTAAACGGTAATAGTGCTGTTGTTTTATTGAATAAAATCCTGGTACTTTTTTTCTGCAACAGATGGACCATCTAATGAAATAGATGAACCATCTGATGCGACAGATGAACCATATGATGTAATAGATGAACCATCTGATGGAACAGATAGAAATTTGATGCAACAGATTAAAATCTGATGCAACAATGAAAATCTTATGCAACAGATGAACAATCTAACAGATTATTTATCTGTTATGATAGACGAATCTTCTATTTGGAAGAAACCTAAACAATATTGACAGTTGATAACAGTTCTAACAGATAACTCATTTGACAACAGATAAGTGATCTGTTTCAATAGATGAGTGATCTATTTTTATTATTTCCAATGAATTTCTCATCTGTTGCAACAGGTTGGTTATATGTTGCAACAAATAACCTACCTGGTGCAACAGATGAGTGATCTATTTTTACTATTTCCAATGAATTACTCATTCATTGCAACAGGTTGGTTATATGTTACAATAGATAACCTACCTAGTGCAACAAAGGAGTGATCTATTTTAACAAGTGAGTGAGCTTTTTTATTATTTCCAACGAATTACTCATCTGTTGCAACAAGTTGGTTATATGTTGCAACAGGTAACGTACCTGGTGTAATAGACTAGTCATCTATTTCAACGGATGAGTGATCTATTTTTATTATTGCAAGAAATTACTCATCCATTACAACAGGTTAGTTATATATTGCAACAGATAACCTACCTAGTGCAACACATGTGTGATTTGTTGAAACTATTATTTTACTGTTGTACATGTCAGATATACTGTTATCCTTTTTTAATAATGCATTAATCAACTATAATCTATTTTATGTTCATGTTAGTTTTATATTATATGGCTCCCAAAAAGAAAAGAAATCGAATCAAGTCCAAGTAAAGGAACAAGTGAAGTAGCTAGGCTACATCCACCACTCTATGAGCTTTCTTTACAAGTGATATCTCAATCAGAAGCAGGAGATAATGAACATGGAGAGGAGGAGTGTTTCAAAAGAGATGATCCAAATGTTAATATCCCTTTCACCGAAGAGTTGGTCAAAACCTTCAGCATTGATAGTTATCTTATGAGAATATTGTGCGATGGTGCCACAAATTTAATGAGTGATTTTGTGGTTAAGTCAGCCATAAGAAAATCTTTTGACGCCTTCAGAAAAATACTTCGAGAACAAAATTTGGAAGCTTATTTTAGGGACAACTGCTTTAGGCAATATCTTGATTTGCCGGAGAACAACAATGCTTGTTTCCAAATGAAAATGGTATATGATCTTCTCAAGCGTAGATTTATGTATGAAAATAAAGATAAGATGCATGAGGTGTGGATAAATTACTGTGGCATGCCTGTTTGTTTTGGTTGGAGGGAGTTTGCCATAGTTACTGTATTAAAATGTTATCTCCTTCTCCTTCTCAAGTTATACCTATTCTAACCCCAAAAATGCACCCCGCACACCCAAAAAAGACAAAGACAAGTCGAGTGATCATGATGACCTGGTGTCCCTTGTTGGTCCAAGCTTCAAAAATATAAATTTGATAGAAGCATTGAAATGTAAAAGACTTTCAAAGAAGCACAAACAATCATTGTGCTTGGTTTGGTTTGTACATAATATTCTTTGGGCGAGAGACGTTAACAACAACATATCACTTGGTTTGATAAAGCTCTCTAAGGATCTTAAGGCATTTAACAACTATCCTTGGATTTATAAAAGCTTCAAAATGACTGTCAAATATTTGTTGACTCCATTAACGCCAAAGATAGTCAACTTATATGGCATTTCATGGGCTTTCATGGTAATATTTCTCTTATTATGACATAATTTTTTTTTAATTCAATAATGCTTTTGATTTATTGGCATAATTTTATAGGTTTGGGTATTTGAAGTCATTCCTTATTTGAGACAACAAATGAACTACCAGGAAAAAGTTTCCTATCTAAGAATTCTGAGATGGTTGTCGGCCAAAACTGATAAAAATATAAAATTTCTTGATCTCTTCAAACCCCTAAAGAAAGCAGTAAGTCTAATTCTAATTAAATTTTTATTTTAATTAATGATTTTTCAAAATGATTTCATCATCATTCTAATATATGTACTAATTTATTTTAGATTGTCCATCTGTGGCTTGTTCCGACTAATCGAGAGTTGAATATACCATTTTTTATTACTTTACGATCTGTGCAAACTTTATTGGACCCTAAGGTCATTGATAGAATAAAGACGGAATTATTTGGATCAACAACCATCAGAAGAAAAATAATTTTGGAGGGTGGGCTTGTTGTTGTTGATGATGGTAGTGGTAGTAGTGTTGTTGTTGGGTTTAATGATGATCCTCTTATAGTTTTTAAAATAACAAACCATTATGATTATGATCATACTGGTTATACAGATTTTACCACTTCTAGCGAATGTTCGGCATGCAAATGTCAAGACTGCACGGCAAAACATGATGGAGTGATTAATGTTATTAATGCATTAACTGCTTCTGTAAAAGAAATGACATATAATAAGGGTGTCATTCTATCAAAGAGGATTTCATATCCATACACTCCGCTAGAGATCAAGGTGGCTAAGAGAAGAAGGAAAGAAATTTCCAAGGCATCATCAAGCATCGAAAAAAGTAAAATTACAACTCTCTATCTTTATCTTACATCTTTGATAAATATACAAGGGCTGCAAGAGAGAAACATGAGTTGAAGAAGGTGAATGTATATCATCTATTCCAATAAATAAACAGACACATATCTGTTTCAACAGATGATACATCTGCTGAAAATTATCAAATAGATATATACATATGTTGCAACTGTCGTCTAACCTGTTGCATCAGATGTGTTATCTGTTGCAACATATGTTCGTCTATTTAAGAAAAACAAAAAGGTCTTTATACTATTTTAATTTGTATCAATAGATGAGTCATATGTTGCAACAGATAAGCCATCTAGTTAAAATTATCGTAGAACTCTTTTTACCTATTCGAATTTATCCCAATAGATGATCTATCTGATGCAACAGATAGATAATCTGTTGTATATCTGTGATTAGCATTGAAAATTTGGGCTTTCCAGGTGGATGTCACAGTAGAAGCTACTGCTGAACAACATAATATCACAGTTGATAATCCATCAACTGCTTTCATAAAAAAAAAGTAGAGCCAGTCAGTTTGAGAGAATGAAAGAATTACCTGTTTGAAGGGTTCAACATCTCGGATGAGGCTCCAGAAAAACTAACAAAGTTGATCAATGACTATTCAAAATAGATTGTCGATAGGCTGTTAAAGCATCATGACGGCAGGTACATAAATCATTTTTAAAGCTATTGATTTATACAATTCTTGTTGTAAAAACATGACATTAACACATATAAATCATGTGAAAAATAAAATGACAAACACTACAAAGTAAACGATTTGAGTCTTGGTTTTGATATGTTCGACTTTGTTGTTGCACATCCCAGAATGAAGGGTTGGTTCTATTTGATGTCACAGCCCCAAACTTGCTGGAATAGTGAGGTTTAAATGTCATACATATTACTATTAATTAATACTTTATTTAATTACATCTATGTATTAATTTTATTGTCATGTAATCTAAAATATTTGATAATATGTGCAGCACATCGATGTCATTTTCTACTACCTCCAAAAGAAATCCAAGTTTCAAACACAAGAACAATACAGATACACGACGGGCAATTATTTATACAAAGTTTACATCAATAATACCTATGATAGGTTTTGTCAACAACAACCGGAAGTTTCCCTGAGGAATGCTTAATCAACATCATCAAAGGTTTTAGCATTTCAATTGGCTTACCTTGGCGTTTGGTCAATGAAGTATACATCCGAATCAATTGTGTTGATGAATTCCATTGGATGTTGGTTGTCGTCATTCTAAAAGAGAGGCCCATCTGAGTTTATGACTCGATGTCACGAAGGAGACATTCCGAGATGTCGTTTGAGATAGAAAAGCTGGCCAAAATATTATCTACTTACCTTGATATAAGTGGCTTTTTGGACCAAAAGATTCGTACTGATTGATCGATAATTGAAGCATACCGAGATAAAATGGATAATCCATTTGATGTAGAATATGTTGAAGGAATTTACCAACAACCCATTGGTAGCCTGTATGTATCATTATTTAGTTTCATTTCATAAATTTCACAACGCTTACATTAATTGCAAGATATGAATTATTCATTTTTTTAAAAATGCATCGATTATAGTCTTTTTGTTCCGCTTATGCCGAGTATTTGAGCTATGGATTACAAGTACCAAATGATGGAGTTGATACCGGATTATTCCGAAAAAAATATGTTGCTGTTTTATGAAAATACGAAGAAGCGAAAGCACAAAAACTGTATGCAAACAACATTAAAGATCCACGACGATTAAAGCTGAATTCCATAGCACTAGATAAAGAACAACTTGTCTATATTGAGTAGATTTTTTAAGCTTGAGTCTGCCAAAGTAATAACCTCTCCTTGGGAATTGTTCGAATCAAAGGTTAAAATTGTTGATTTATTTGTAGAGTAGATCATTTGTACCCATAATAATTTTTTTACATTTATTTTTTTGTTGAGTTATTTCATGTAATTTTTGAAGGCTTCGATTTATTTTATGTTATCTATGAATATAATTTAATCCTTAGTTTTAAACTTATTAATTGAAATGGAATACTAGATTCAAATATCGCAACAGCTAATACATCTGTTGCAACAGACGACATATCTGCTGGAAATTATCAAACAGATTTAGACATATGTTGCAACATGTAGGTCATCTGTTGGAAATTATCAAACAGATCTTTCTACTGTTTTGATTTTTTCCAATACATTACCTATCAGTTGTAACAGATAGACAATATATTGCAGCAGATTGTATATCTGTTGCGACAGATAGACTGAGAAATATATGCATAATACAACAGATGACCAACTCATTACAACAGATAATCAATCTATAAAAACATGTATACTATTTATTACTACAAATAGATAATCAGTTACATTATAAGAAATTCAACTTTCGTCAAACATAAAAAATTTCCACTACATGTAAAGTAAATTGGCTTGATATAAAAAATTATTATGATATTTTTCTTTGTACATCTGTTTGATAAACAAGCTCCAAACATCTAGTTAGTACCCTATAAGCCCAGACCGCTTGCATCTTTTCTACAATGGTGTTGCACAGACCGGTCATTTCTATGCTGGTCAGCAAATATTCGATGTATGCAAGTGCGTACGGCCGGCACGTGGCACCAATTTTATTTTTTTGATGGTCCATGTCCTTGTTTAGACCTTCAAAATCCCATGCTTTCTTCTTCAACAACTCCACTGGCAAATGATCCATCAGCTTACTCTGCCTCAAAAAGCTGGGAGCAACTCCAACAGTGGTTGCATGTGGGTAAAAAATCACAGTCGTCAAAGACAGGTAAGTTGCAGTCATAAACCTTAATCTTTCCCTCCTCAAGAAGTATCTCAACAACGAGAAAATATATGACTTTCACGTTTATAACTGTAAGAATTCTCTTTGCCTTGGTCCATCTCTTTCTATGTATATGGCCTATTCTCTCTAACATAGTTAATCATATTTTCATCCCATTCATACCTAGAAACTAACCAATCAAATCTCGGGCCACCGGGAGTATTAGCCAGCCTAGTGAGATCATTGTACCTATTATTGAAATTATTGTAGAAGTTGAGGTCCATTATCCTATCGACAGTATCATAAGCATCCGGGTACGCTAATTGTCTATCCCTCATGATGCAGAGAATTTCATTAACATACTGTAATGTGATATAAGAAGACAATTTTTAAATAGGTTAGTAATTGTAAAAACAAAAAACATAGTGGAAAGATGCAATGGATGGTCCATCTGTTGTAGAGGGTTCTCTGAATCTATTCACATATTACCCAACTAACGTAACTTATGCAACATATGTTTAATTTGTTGCAATATAACCACCACCAGTTGCACTAGAATACCCAGATGTTGGAAAAGATTGAACATCTATTGCGTAGCTTCTTCTTTATGGAGTAGATTAGAAGGCTAGGTTAGGAAAAGTAAACTTACCTTATCCAAGTACTACTCACGCATATTTGTTATACTCTTAAAGTCTAGGGCGTCAAATATATGAATGGTGTATTCTTGTGCAGATTTCTTCTTCTTGGCATACGTGGTCTTTCACAGTTCCTTCCTTTCTTTATCGCCAAGTGTCGCGTATATGTCCACCTTCTTCAGTGTCCCCTGAACTTCAACAACTTTTGGAGAGGGAGGAGTTGCAATTTTTTTTATTTTCATACTGGAGAGTATTTGACTAATTTTTCTTTCCTTTCTCCTAACTGCCACTGTAGGAGTGTGTGGCTCCCTCACTTTCTTGGATGGTATGACACCCCTCTTGGATTTTAATTCCTTAACAGCTTCAGCGATAGCCTCTAGTTTTCAAGGATTTTATCCTATCTGTCCTTGCACACTTTGCATTTTTAATGAGAACATGAGGGTGAAGAGGGGTGAGGGGGACCACTGTAACGGGGGAGAGGGATCGATGTAAGGGTGAGAAGGACCTGTGTAAGGGGTGATTTCAAACGTATTTATTTTTCTTGAGCATCAAAATGCTCATCATCACGACTGGCATCAGCATCAATATCAGGATGGCTTCTACCAACATTAACAACTCCACCAGCAACACCTTAGAAGAATCACCCAGATCTGTTGTAGTAGTTTGGTTATGAAGAGCTTCAACATTAGGTTGACCTTGCCTAACTACTCTTCTTATGGTTGTTGCTCCAACTAATTCCTTCTTTTTAACTCTATTGTTGGGTATGCTATTGTATCAACAAGACCTAGAGTAATAAAAGAAGTTATCCCCAACTCCTGCTTAGTAGGCACAATCCAAGGATGCACAACCTATAAAACAGATAGATACATTTAAATCATATAATAATAATTTGCAGTCAGTTGGGTTACATGTTAACATAGTCAACTTATGCAATATATGATCTATCTGTCACAATAGTTGATCTGTATATCGCAATAGGTTAATAATATATTGCATCAAATTACCCATTTGTTGCATAATTTGCAGTAGATAGGTAATCTGTTCAGTCGGGTTCAGAGAATTAGAGCAACAGAAGGTTAATTTATTGAGAAATATGGATCGTCTATCACAACATATTACCCATCTATTGCACCAATTACAGTAGAAAGGTAATCTGTTGGAACAGATGGTACATCTTTTTCAATATCTTTCTTTGAGTCAAATTATTTTACTTGAAAGAAGATGTACTGCATTATCCGAGGGTTAAAGAGATCAGCCTCCTTAATTCTTGTACTGCTCTTTGCAGCCAACCACCTAAGGATGCTTGAATAGGAAACCTCATTCCGGTAATCCTTGCCCTGCTTTCGGAGGGAAGGAATGGTTTCAAATGCCCAATCCTAAAATATGTAAACAGGATGCAAGGAAAAAAAAGTCATAATAATTATTCAATATAAAATAATGAATGAGTAAACAAATAGTGATTAAATTTACCATAAAAGACCAAGGAAAGCCGTATAATATGATCGTCTTTGGGGATAACTTTATCAGTAAATATTTGACAGACAAGTTGTAGCTGTCATATCCCCAGGAATAATCGTTGAATTTCTCAAAATCCTTAGCAAGCGCCAACAAATCATCTTCTATGACTTTGTTGACGTCTTTTGCCAATATAAAGGAATGGGCAAACTAAATTAAGAACAATTTCTCTCTGTACTTCTATGGTATGATTTTATCCTTGAGATCTGCTATCAAATCTGCCACTTTGTAGCTACGTCTAGCAATGTCCAATTACCCATCTATTTTTTCCTTATATTTGTTACTTTTGGTGGGTGATTGCTTGGACTATGCCTTCCATTTATTTGATGGTGGTAGTTTGGCTATCCTGCTTGCCTTGGACCTTTCACGGGGTGTTTCCTTGATGAGAGGTTCTTCTGGACAATCGCATCTTAAGCATGTTACTATGGCAAACTCTTTTAAGCCAAAAAAAAAGTCGGCATGCCACAATAATTGATCCAAATTTCATCCATCTTTTTACCCCCTTAGAATCTTTATCATCCCCCACGTATAATCCTGCGCTTGAGAAGATCATATACCATGCTTATTTGGAAACGGGCAGTGTGGTCCTCAGGAAGCTCAAGAAAGCATCCAAAGCAGCTCTTCTTAAAAAGTCCGTCTGTGTTTTCATTCTTCATAATATTCCTAAAGTCATCAAAAGGTTTCCCCAACTGACAATTAAGTACAAGATCACCAGTTAGTTCTGTAGGGTCATCTATCGGTATCGCAACTTGAAACTTGGCAATACTAATAGTTTTGATAGCCTCATGCTGGGATTTTGACATTAATTCATGCCCAATTGGTGGTACATTATCATCTTGTTTATCTTCTTCTTCCTCCTCACTTTTATTTTCCTCACCGGGCTCTATATGCCCTTCTCCACCTTCCTTTTCATAACTTTCCTCATCTTCATTTTTCCGTGAGTGAGATTGTTCAGGAAGTTCCTCCAAATCCATTTGTACTCTAACCTTTTTTGTTGGGTGATCAAAAGTTGATCCACTTTCAGTTTCTTTTCTTTTGGGAGACATCTTTTAACTACAAACAACAAAAAAATAAAAAATACATTACATTTGATGTCTACATAATTTTTTAAAAAAAGGTAAGACAAATTTCAATAAATTATAATACGCCACATTACAAATAAATACTCCAACGGATAACCCATCAGTTGAAACAGATGGGGAATCTGGTTGAAAACCTATTTAATATCTCCCAACAGATGTTCCACCTGTTGTAACAAATGGACCACCACCACCACCACTATTAATGCCGCCAAGACCACCAAGACCACCACCACCAATACCACCAATACCACCAATACCAATACCACCACCACCATCAAGACCACCACCACCACCACCAATGCCACCAATACCTGCACCAAGGCCACCAAGACCGCCAACACCAACACCAATGTCACCAATACTAACAGCAAGACCACCTACACCACTACCAAGACCACCAATACCGACACCACCAACAACAGCCACCAACAATACCACAAACACCATCCAATAATACCATGATAGTCAACGAAACACGACAACAAAAACTAGGGTTTTCTTAATTTATCCTGCATTTTTAGCATCAAAACTCAAAATTGTCAACCCATTCTCGAAGATAATACAACTATAAGTCTTTTTTTTATCATTAACTAAAATTCTTAATTTTTAGGATAAAGAACAAATGTAGAACTCTTCTCAAACTCTGTTACCTATGAAGACAGAGAAAATGATGGATACGAGCGAAAATAAAGTTGAAAATAACAACTATATGGTCGGAAATAGGAAGAAAATCGATCTATTTTGAAGGGCTGAGAAATATGTTGAGTAGTTGTTGGTTGTGTGGTTAAGAGAGAAAGAAAAGAGCGAGAAATCAAGATTTGAAATGATGAAATATTTTTCCAGCAAATAGATATTTGTATCTTTGAAAAAGAATGGCAAGTTTTGAAATTGTTAATTTGGTCCGAATTGATCTTAATTATTTTTTAAAATTTTAAGAAACATGAATCATTTCAACACAGAGTGATCGATCGACGACTCGGGTCGGGAGGAATGCAATACTAATATCATGCAATTGCAAAGACTCAATTGAAGTTGTAGTTGACCCTATGTACTCATCCCTACTTCTAGATAAATCAATTTAGATATTAGCTTAACATTAAGTTAATATGAATCGTTTCAACTCAGAGTGATCGATCAATGACTCGGGTCAGAAGGAACGCAATATCAATATCATTTAATTGCAAAGACTCAATTAACGTTATAGTTGACCCTATGTACTCATCCCTAGTTCTAGGTAAATCAATTTATGGGAGGAACGTAATACCAACATCATGTAATTGAAAATACTCAATTGAAGTTGTAGTTGATCATGTACTCATCCCTAGTTCTAGCTGAATCAATTTAGGTATTAGATTAAAATTAAGTTAATATGAATCATTTTAACTCAAAGTGATCAATCAGCGACTCATGTTGGGAGGAACGCAATACCAATATCATGCAATTGCAAAGACTCAATTGAAGTTGTAGTTGAACCTATGTACTTATACCTAGTTATAGATAAATTAATTTAAGTATTAGCTTAACATTAAGTTAATATGAATTATTTCAACTTAGAGTGATCGATCGATGATTCGGGTCGGGAGAAACACAATACAAACATCATGTAATTGTAAAGACTCAATTGAAGTTGTAGTTGACCTTATGTACTCATCCCTAGTTATAGATAAATAAATTTAGGTATTAGATTAACATTAAGTTAATATGAATCATTTTAACTCAGAGTGATCAATCGACGACTCAGGTCGGGAGAAACGTAATACCAACATCATGCAATTGCAAAGACTCAATCGAAGTTGTAGTTGACCCTATGTACTCATCCCTAGTTATAGCTATATTAATTTAGGTATTATCTTAACATTAAGTTAATATGAATTATTTCAACTCAGAGTGATCGATCAACGACTCAGGTCGGGAGGAATGCAATACAACATCATACAATTGTCAAGACTCAATTGAAGTTGTAGTTGACCCTTTGTACTCATCCCTAGTTCTAGATAAATCAATTTAGGTATTAGCTTAAGATTAAGTTAATATAAATCATTTCAACTCAGAGTGATCGATCAACGACTCGGGTCTGGAGGAACACAATACCGACATTATGCAATTTTAAAGACTCAATTGAAGTTGTAGTTGACCCTATGTACTCATTTCTAGTTCTAGCTAAATAAATTTATGTATTATCTTAACATTGAGTTAATATGAATCATTTCAACTCAGAGTGATCGATCGATGACTCGAGTCGGCAGGAACGCAATACCAATATCATGCAATTGCAAAGACTCAATTGAAGTTATAGTTGACCCTATGTACTCATCCCTAGTTCTAGCTAAATTAATTGCAACAAAAGACTAGGCTATTGGAAATTTTCAAATAGATATTAAGATCTATTACAATAGATTACCTATCTAATTTAATTATCAAATAGACATTTGCATCTGTTGTGGCAGATAACTGAGTTGTTGGAAATTTTCAAACAAATATTGATATCTATTGCAATAGATGACATATCTATTTTATTTTTTTTAATTTTAAAGAAATCTTCTGTTCGAAAGAAGAAAGATAAAATACTACTAAGGCAGTAAAAAATATTTCTCTGATAACTCAAAAATCTCCTCTTTGAGTAGTCTTATCTTGTTTTTTCAATGTCACCCATCTTCCTCGTGCCCCATAAGTTATTAATGAATATTTAAACCCATATCTAGAGTTATCTCTCCTTCAGTCCTAAATTTATTCATCTTTTTTTTTCTTTCTCTCATCTTTAAGGTTATCACAGTCGTTTTTATTTTTTCTCTCCTCTTTCTCATAAGGATCTTTTTGGATCTCAACCGATCTATATCTTTTCTCGACTAAAATTATTGTTTTGATCTACTTGTTTTTGACATTACAGGTATGATTTACTATTGTTCTTTCATTCTCTTTTTCTTCTTTGCAAGTTATTTAAATTAGTTATTTACATCTTCTTTTTATTTAATTACCCTTTACCCATATCATATTTATTTAAAAAATTTGAAGGAAGGGTTACTTTTAAGTCTTGAATGAACGAATCGTTGTTTTTATTAAAATATGCAAAAAAAATATTTGTTGGGAGAAGTTTAAAAGCCTTGTTGGCAGTATCATTTTTTTGTATGTATTTTATTTGTTTCTTTGTTGTTGATGCTGTTATTGATGTTGTCGGTGGGGTTGGTGTTGTTGGAACTTGTGGCGTGGTGTTGTTGATGGTGTTGGTACAAATGATGTTGTTTCTTTGTTGTTGATATTGTTTCTTTGTTGTTGATGTTGCAACAGACGAAGCAACTGTTGGAACAAATCAAACCACCAGAAAGGCTGGTTTGATGTATTTTAACTGTTTACACATCTGTTGTAACAAGATCCACATCTGTTGCAATAGGCTCCACATCTGTTACAATAGATTTACAATCTGTTGAACAGATGAGAAGCTGTTGCAACAGATATGAAGCCTGTTGCAACAGATATATAGTATGTTGCAATAGATGGATAATATTTTTTCTGTTCTTCTCTTGTTTGACATTAATTATTTTTCTTTTGTTTGTAGATATAAGGAAATGAAAGTTGAACAACTTTTTCCTGACCAACACAAGAGGATACTACAGTAAAGATGGGTTCATAGGAATAGGCTGCTTGCAGATGGAATCACTTCATATGTAAGAGGTATGTATGACTGATAATGTTATCGTGAAAACACACATAGAGTACACTAATTTTGTGAATGTTGTTTTTCATCGATTAGACATTAATCATTCAAATAAGATATTTGTAATTTTACAGTTAAGTTTTATAGGTCCGAACTGATTAAGGCTGAAGAAGGACCATAAATATAGTTCTGATACCCTGTTAAGATTAATGGCAATTATTGCTCATGCCTGTGTCAGTCTTTGTGAAGTGATCAAGTTTTAGTGGCATTGTAAAAATATTATATAGCGATTGGACTAACTTTTAGGGTGCATTAGACTCTGAGAGGGCCTTCAGAGCCTCCCACTACTTCAACTAAGAACGAAAATCAATATAGTTATTGCCTTAGCCCAAATTTATATTGTTGGGTTGCTCATGGTGATGATTATACGCCAGAAGGTGCGGTACGAGAATACCTATGCGAAAAAGGGGAGTTGATGAAGATTATATCATCTGAGAACTAATTAAAGAGGTAATATAGGATAGGAGGGAATTTGTAGCTAATCTAGCCAATGAAATTAACTTAGAACACGAGAAATCTGAATCACGTGCAAATATGAAAGTGTATCCAAAAATGAAAATCCATATGTCGTCTCTCTCAAAGAAAAATAATACAGCTGGGCACTATTTTAGGGAGTTGCAACTAGGTTGTGTGATCGGAATGATCACCTACATAGAAAATAACAGAACACCAAGAAAGCAGCTTTGCGGGCACCGAGGGTTGAAATGATGTAAATTAAGTCAAGAAAACTTGCCCCAAGAAAAACTATAATTAAAATAAAGAATCTAAGCGAAGGTGAAAATTTCTAAATTTAAATTGCATCCCATGCCTTGTTTTTTATGGTTCCGATTAGGTCCACTGCTATTGAACTAATTGGAACCACAAACAAGAATGAAAGGCAAATTGAGTATCATTACTTCCTTAGCCATATGGATATAATTGATTGTATTTTTTTTCCTTAGCATGCTTTCAAAATATCTTGGAGAAGATCAGAGGCTTCTTGTAGTATATGAATCCTGATAATTTTTAAGCTTACCTCCAACTTATTGATTAGGTATTCAAGATTGTTGTTGCCGTCTTTGAGGTTAGTATAGAGTTCTTGATCTTTTGTGAGATAGTCAATGAGGAACACTTCCCTTGAAGTTGTGGCATTGTAAAAGGCCTTCAGAAGGCTTCCAGAACACTTTCTTCAGAAGGCTTAAATTATACATGGAGAGTCGCTATGTTTGTTTTAGTTTAACGTGTTGATGCACACTCAAGTAGTGGTCCCAACAATTGAACTCCCAACAATTGAACAACTCACTTTCTTGAGCATTGTTCAATGCATCTTGTTCAACGCAACCTTCAAAGGATTTGATAGGTTAATGTGCCTAGAACTAAGTAATGTTTGATCTAAACTGATTCCACTAATCCTACAGTTAAATAAGTTATTTCCTAACATTTAAGCTATAGGATTAGTGGAATCAGTTTAGATTAAACGTTACGTAATTTCAAGCTCATTAACCTATCAAATCCTTTGAAGATTGGTTGAATAAGCTGCATTGAACAATGCTTGAGAAAGTGAGTTATTCAACTATTGGGACCACTGCTTGAGTGTGCATCAACACGTTGACCTAAAACAAACATAGTGACCCTCCATGTATCATTTAAGACTTCTGAAGAAAGTGTTCTGGAAGCCTTTTAAAGGCCTTTTACAATGCCACAACTTCGAAGGAAGTGTTCCTTATTGACGAGCTCACAAAAGACCAAGAACTCTATACTAACCTCAAAGACGACAATGACAAACTTGAATACCGAATCAAAAAGCTAGAGACAAGCTTAAAAATTATCGAGATTCACATACTGCAGCAAACCTTTGATCTTTTCCAAGATATGTTAAAAGCATTCTAAGGAAAGAAAACACAATCAATTATATCCATATTGCTAAGGAAGTAATGATACTCAATCTGCCTTTCAATTTTGTTTGTGGTTTCAATCATGTTAATAACAGTGGACCTAATCGAAACCACAAACAACAAGGCATGGGAGATAATTTAAAATTCAGAAATTGCCGCCTACGCTTGATTTGTTATTTTTACTGCAGTCGTTCTTGGTGCAAGTTTTCTTGACTTTTTGTAAATCATTTCAACCCTTGGTGCCCGCAAAGCTGCTTTCTTGGTGTTTTGTTATTTTTTATATAGGTGATCATCCCGACCACGCTTCCTAGTCACAGCTCCCCATAAAAGTGTCCATCTGCACTATTTTTCTTTGAGAAAGACAACAGACGAATTTTCATTACTGGATACACTTTTATATTTGCACTTGATTTAGATTTCTCATGTTTTAATTCAGTTTCATCGGCCAGATTTTCTAGAAGTTCCTTGGTACCCTATGTTTCCACTTCAATTAACTGTCAGATGATATAGTCTTTCATGAACTCCCCTTTTCATCGCACGTATTCTCCCACGGATCCTTCTAGCATATAATTTTCTTCTCGAATAACCCTTCCATATAAATTAGGGTCAGGAGAATTTCTATTGTTTTTCATTCTTATTTGATGCAGTGCGAGACTTTGAAGGCCTTCTCAGAGTACAATGCACACTTAAAGTTAAGTTCAATCGCTATTGAATCTCTGCAATGACACTAAATATTGATCCCTTCTCAAAACTTGACACACATAAACATGAGCAACAACCGTCATTAATTCGTAATAGGGTATCAACACCATCTTCATAGGCCCCTCGGCCTTATTAATTCGAACCTATCAAACTTAACTATACAATGTAGGATCTTGTTTGAATGATAAATGCCTAATCGGTTAAGAACTGTATTCACAAAAAATCATTGTACTTTATGTGTATTGTCCCGATAACCTTATCAGTAAAATATTACTCCGACATATGAAAGTGGATCCACCCATCTGCACACACCTTATTCTTCCTAGCCCATCTATGGCTTAATTTGAATAAACAGGTGACTAACTTGTTGCAACAGATGACACATCTGTTAAAATTATCAAATAATTATAGATATTTGTTACGATAGATGATCAATTTGTTGAAACATATGACTTATCTGTTGGAAAAATCAAACAGATATATCCATCCGTTGCCACAGATTGTCAATATGTTGTAAATTATCAAACACATAGAATATATTTTCCAATAGATTACCCATTTGTTAGATTTATTTTAAAATAATTTTTTTTCTTTTTGAAATACAACAAAGATAAACTGTTGTATTTAGATCTATTTTTTTAATTCACATATTCGAAAAGTCATCAGTTTTATTTAATTAAGGGATGTAATTATTAAAAAAGAGGTGAATAGTCGTGGCTTTTTGACTTAACCCATTCGAATTCAATTCTTTATAAATAGGTCCCTCCTTACTCGTTCATTCTACTCCACTTCTAGATATGACTGATCTAGATTTGTACAAGGTGATTCATCTCGAGTCCTTGCGGAAACTTGAAAGGCAGATTCATGAACTCCAGAGGGAGTTGGACGACTTCAGAGCAAGGCTGAGGAGGGCCCTGCTGCTGTCGGATTACGATTGGCCGGTTGACAATACTCCTCCTCCTACTACTACTACTACTAATAATGATAATAATAATAGTAGCAATAATAATTGGGTTATGTTTTTTCTTTTAGCGTATGTATTTTCTTTTTTTATATCGGATCTACCCAAGGGTATGTTATTTTATTATATATATTTGTATATAATGGATTCAAAAATCTATGTTTGGTCGACTTTGAATTTTTAATTCTTATTTAATATTTAATTTTCATTCTGTCTATTCCTTATTCTCAATATGTCGACGGTTGGAGGTAGGGATTGAGCGTTTGTGGCAACGAATGAACCATATGTTGCAACAGATGGTTAATATGTTGCGCAGATGGATCATATGTTACAACAGACGGTTATTAATAAAAAAAGATTATTGTTATTGAGAGGGTAAAAAGTCATGACTTTTCGATTATTTAATATGAAAAATGGTTCGTCAATAAATGATAAACACAATTTGTAACTGAAAAAGAACGATTATTTAATTTTAATAACTGATCGTGACTTTTCACCATTTTTGTTTTTAATTTTTTTTAATTATTTATTTATTATATAATAAAAAAGTCACAGCATTAGATTAATTAAGGTATATGATGATTGTTAAAAAAAAGGTGAACAATCGTGACTTTTTGTCAAACACATTCTAAACAAGCTAATGCATCAAATTCCCCATCTGTTGCGACTGATGAATCAGTTGTTAGAAGAAATAAAAAAAAACTCCTAAAACAGATGATCGATTTGTTGCAACAGGTGGTATATATGTTTCCACAAATGGGTTATCTGATGCAACAGATATACAATCTGTTGCCACAACTCAATAAAAATGACTATTATTTTATTAAAGAAACGATTATTGAAAACGTGTCTTCAAATTTTTAATTGAGAAAAAAGTTATTTAAATTTAAGAACAAATTAATAATAATAAACTGAAAAGTCATGACTTGTCACAATAATAAAAAAACTCACCAGCTTGATTTAATTAAGCCATTTTTTTCATAAAAAATAAATACAACAACAACATACCCAGTGTATCCCCACCTAGTAGAGTCTGGGGAGGGTAGAGTGTACGCAGTCCATACCACTACCTCAGGTGAAGTAGAGAGGTTGTTTTCGATAGACCTCCGGCAATAAGGAAACAAATGATAAACACAATTTATAATAGTAAAAAAAAATAGTTATTTAATTTGAATAATTGATGTTAATATTAAATAGGCGACAAGTAGTGACTTTTTGCCATTTTTTAAAGCTGTTTTTTTAATTTATATAATAAAAAAGTCACTAAATTTGGATTAATGATATGATGATTATTAAAAAAAAGATAGATTATATGTTGCAACAGATAGATTAGCTGATTCAACAAGTTGCCGATTTGTTGCAACAGATCATACATCTGTTGTCACAAATGGGTTATCTGATGCAACAAATATAGAATTTCCTGTCACGACTCAATAAAAATGGTTATTGAAAAGAACTAATTAATAATAATAAGCTGAAAAGTCATGACTTATCATAATATTCAAAAAAATCAGTCAACAGCTTAATTTAATTAAGTCATAACTTCTCACAGTAATTAAATATGTAATTAATAAATGGAGTTGAACAGTCGTGCTTTTTTGTCTAACTCATTCAAATTCAATCCTCTATAAATAGGTTCCTGCTTACTTACTCATTCATTCTACTACACTCTATTTATTTCTTACATCTTGTCTTTCATATTACACCTTCAACCACTTTCTCTTCCCTGACTTAGGTAAGTTTTTTTCTTGCTTTGTGTGTAAATATACCCCAATTGGTAGTATACGTTGTATTATATTTGAATTCTTTTCTTTACTTTTATTTTTATGTTTTTTGTCAATTCATGTATGTTCTAGATATGGTTGATCTAGTGTGGGACGTTGCTTTTCTGCAAGACGCCGTGTGGGAACTTCGGAGGCAAGTTCATGATCTGCAGTGGGAGTTGGGCGTCGTTAGAGCAAGGATGCTCCAGAGATCCGTAGGCTTAGGAGGACTCTGCTGCTAACGGTAGAAGATTGGCTAGCTGACAATAACAATAATAATGATGATGATAATAATAATAATAATTATTATTATTATAATTAGATTATCTTTTTCTTTTAGCCTACATATTTTTATTTGTTTTTGTTTAATAAAAAAATTTATGTTTGATCGACTTTGACTTTTTAATTCTTATTTAATTTTCATTATGTCTTTCTTCTTCTCAACTAATAGACTACATATATAATTATTAAATACATCTGGGTTATTCTGTAATTAGTTATTCTTCAGTTCTCTATATATACAGCTGTAACCCCTTCAATATTAAATGAGATCAATTAATTCTTAAATCTGTATCATGGTATCAAAGCTAGGGTTTCTTCTTCCGCCCAAACCCTAATCTCTCCTCTTTTCCGACGTGTGTGCGCCGCCGCCACCGTCTACACCACGCCGCACGGCCTCCCTCCTCCGCCGTAGGTCGGCGCCATGGACAAGGTTATTGATCCTCTGTCAAAATTACCGTCTGGAGTAAAATTACTGCTCAGGAATCTCCACAATCTCATCCCCGAAAAATTATCTGACAACAACTACCCGGCCTGGGCACTTAACGTCCGCACCGCCCTCGCAGCCAACTTGCTGCTCGGATGGATTGACGGTGCGGAGAATCCGCAGCCCGAGACAGCCGAGAAGGACGGCGTCAAGCTCCCAAATCCCGACTACCTTCCGTGGATGATCGTAGACACTCAGATCCGAGCCTGTCTTCTCGCAGTTATTAGCCCCTCTGTGCACAAACACGCCCGAGGTTTTCTCACATCGGCTTCACTTTGGGACGCACTAGCCACAAGGTACAACTCTGTGTCCACGGCTCATATTTTTCAGTTGCGTGACAAATTGCATACTCTTCGGAAGGGAACGAAGACGATGACTCAATACCTTGATGATGTGGCCTCAATTCTGTCTGACCTAGATGCTGTGAACGAGATTATTCCTGAACGAGACGTGGTGAATGCCGTGATACGTGGTCTTCCGGCTGGCTATTCCTCTCTCAAACAGCATATTCGCCTCTCGCCTGTCGAAATCACTCTGAATCAACTGTCTGGATGGCTTAATGCAGAAGAATTGAATCTAGACATGGAACACAAATTACTGCTCGGAGAAGCCAGTTCCACCCCTGGCGTCACGGCTCTTTACTCGGCTGGCAGCGGAGGCTCGGCCAGGGGTCGCGGTGACGATCGCCGTAACCAAGGGCGAGGCAGCGGCGGCGGTGACCGTCGAAACACCGGGCAGCAAGGCAGAGGCGGGCCTCCACCGAGGGACGGCTTCCAGTCAGGCCGCGGACAGGGACGAGGAAACCAGCGGATGCCCACACGAGATCTTCCGACGTGCCAAATTTGTGCTAAACGGGGCCATTCTGCGGCTAATTGCTGGTATCGTTATGATGACTCGCAGAATGTAAATAGCCAGTCCGGAGGATCAAGGGCGATGCATGCGTCCACAAACGCTCAATCTGGCGATTGGTATCTAGACACAGGTGCTAACACCCATGTGACGTCGGATTATTCACAACTTCAAGCTCCCCATCCGTATCATGGCTCAGAAACTATTACAGTAGGCAATGGTCAATCCCTTCCCATCACAAACACCGGCTCTGGGTATGTCTATACCCCAAATGGTAAATTTCATCTCTCAACCCTTCACCACGTCCCTTCCCTCACATCCAATCTTTTATCTGTTTATCGCTTTACTAAAGAAAATAACTGCACCCTCATTTTTAATGACACCAATTTCCAGATAGTGGACAATACCACGAACCGGGTGCGGTACACGGGCCGCTGTGAGCATGGGCTATACACTCTTCCATCCAGGTCTCCGTCTGTTGTGAGTCAAGCCATTCTCTCGTCAACCTGGCATCGCCGGCTTGGGCACCCATCATCCGCCATCACCAAATCCATTTTATCTTCCTTAGGTTTTAATTTTTCAGAAAAATTACATTGCGAGTCCTGTTCAGTGTCTAAATCTTGTCGTTTACCTTTTTCACTGTCTGAACACAAGGCCACTGCGCCATTTCAATTAATTCATTCTGATGTTTGGGGTCCAACCTCAGTTCCTTCTGTTCAAGGTTTTCGTTATTATATCTGTTTTGTTGATGATTACAGTAAATTCACTTGGCTTTATCCTCTGAAATTTAAATCCGAAGCTTATACTATTTTTGTAAACTTTGACCGAATGGTTCAAAATCAATTTAATGCCAAAATCAAAATTTTTCGAAGTGACAATGGCAAAGAATTTGTCAACACTGCATTTGGTGTTTTTCTTCAAAATCTAGGGGCTCTTCATCACACTTCATGTCCATATACCCCTGAACAAAATGGCGTTGCTGAGCGCAAACACCGTCACCTAATAGAAACAGTTGTTGCGCTCCTCCATGATTCCACCTTACCTGTTTCCTTTTGGGTTGATGCCCTTGCTACTGCCAACTACCTCATAAATCGCATGCCCACTCACACTCTCTCCAACTCCACTCCATATGCCCGTCTCTACAATCATCCACCCGACTATATCCATCTCCGCCCGTTTGGGTGTCTAGTTTATCCCTGGTTGCGTCCGCACACTCAACATAAACTTCAACCTCGGTCAACCCCTTGTGTCTTTCTAGGCTATCATCCCACTATCAAAGGTTACAAATGTTTCGATCCTGTATCTCAGAAAACATATGTTTCCCGTCATGTTCGTTTTGTGGAGGAACAATTTCCTTACACAAGTCTTTCCTCTACTCCATACTCCCCCAATCCACTTGGCGTTGTGCCATTATTTCCGTCCTTTTCTCACGCTCATGCTCCGGCTCACTCGGCACCTATGCCTAGTAACCGCAAGTCTATTGGGTGCAAATGGGTGTTTCGCATCAAACGAAATTCAGATGGATCCCTTTCTCGCTATAAAGCACGTCTGGTTGCAAAAGGGTATCATCAGGAGTATGGTGTGGATTATAAGGAGACCTTCAGCCCTGTTGTTCAGCAACAGACTATTCGTCTGGTCTTGTCTCTTGCTCTTCACTATGATTGGCCGCTTCATCAGCTAGACGTCAGCAATGCCTTTCTTCATGGTCATCTTGAGGAAGAAATCTATATGGTTCAGCCACCGGGATATGTTAATCCCAACCGTCCTCACTATGTTTGCAACCTTCGCAAATCACTGTATGGCCTGAAACAGGCCCCTCGTGCCTGGTACACACGTCTCTCTACTTTTCTGCAGGGTCTTGGTTTTCGCACCTACCATCATGACAACAGCCTCTTCACCCTTCACTGTTCTCGAGGGACAGTCACCATTCTTATCTATGTGGATGATATTGTTATTACAGGCAGCTCGTCATCACTCATCACTGAAATTACTGAAGCTATGCATCGTGACTTCAAACTTAAGGACCTCGGTCCTCTGGAGTTCTTTCTTGGCCTCGAACTCATCCGCAAATCGGGAACCATATTGATGCATCAGACAAAATATACCCTTGAACTTCTAAATCGGGCTGGAATGACAGACTGCAAACCCGCGGTCACTCCCATGGCAGTCCGCCAATCCCCAGGGCCGAATACTCCCTTTGCCGATCCTACACTATATCGGAGCCTCGTCGGTGGACTTCATTATCTTGCTGTTACTCGTCCGGACATCCAATATGCAGTCAATCGAGTCTCCCAATCAATGCATGCTCCCACAGAACAACACTTTCAGGCCTTGAAACGCATTCTGCGCTATCTTCAAGGTACTCTTCACTGTGGAATTTTATTTCAAAAGGGCTCGTTTGATATATCTGTTTTTTCTGATTCGGATTGGGCTAACGACAAAGATGATCGAAAGTCCACTACTGGATATATTGTTATGATGGGACCGAATCTGATTTCCTGGTGCACCAAGAAGCAAACGCGAGTGTCCCGTTCCTCCACAGAAGCAGAATATCGTGCCATGGCTGCGGGTGTTGCTGAAGCCATGTGGTTACGATACCTTACGGATGCACTTGGCATTCCCCCGACGAAACCACAGATTTATTGTGACAATCAGTCCACTATTTGTGTTACCAAAAATCCAGTCCTTCATGATCGTATGAAGCATGTTGGGTCTGACTGTCACTTTGTTCGCGATGAGGTACTTGCAGGAGCAATGGCCACGCACTATGTCCCATCTACTGACCAGCTTGCTGATATTCTCACCAAGCCTCTTCCGTTACAGCCTTTTCAGTCTCTCTGCTCCAAGCTGCCCCTCGTTACCACTGATCAGCTTGCGGGGGGATAATAGACTACATATATAATTATTAAATACATCTGGGTTATTCTGTAATTAGTTATTCTTCAGTTCTCTATATATACAGCTGTAACCCCTTCAATATTAAATGAGATCAATTAATTCTTAAATCTGTATCATCAACAAACATGTCGACGATTAAGGAATAATTTGAATCCAGTAGCAATAGCAAGAGTTGAAATATATTGGTTATCTATAAGGTTTGTGGCAGGAGTTGTATTGTGTTGTTCCAAACAGATTACTCATCTGTTGCAACAGAATAATTATTATTGCAATAGATAAATAGTCTGTTACAACAGATAAATATTATATTGCAACAGATTACTCGTCTGTTGTAACAGATAAGTAATATGTTGCAACAGATAACTAGTCCGTTGCAACAGATAATTATTCTGTTGCAAAAAATTACTCATCTGTTCGATTCATGTTACGGGCACTATAGGATCATAAACATGAATCCAACATATGAGTCTTCTGTTGCAACAGACTTAGTGTTCTATTTAAATTGTGGGCTCTTATGTTGTATTCATGAATAAGTTCTATCCATTGTTGAAAAAACAACAGTAGCAGTGTCATCTAAAAATTATAATTTTATTTTCCAAAGTCGCCTATGAAGTAATGATAAAGTGGAAAGTGATGTACGAAATAAAATTTCACCTAAAAATTGGTCAAGTAGCAGCAGTAGCGGTAAAACACAACAACAGTGGTCGACAAAAAGAAAATGAAGATGATAATGAAGTAGAAGATGATGTTAATGAAGCAGAAGTTGATGAATAAAGCAGCAACAACAATGAACAACAAAAATCGCAAAGAGAGAGAAAACAACAACAGATGAGAAGAGAGAGAAACACGTCTTTTTTTCTCCGTTTTTCGTTATATTAACAAACATTTGGATCAAAATATAAATTTAGAAACTTGTGGGTTATTTTTAAATTTTTCCAAATTTCTTAATCCATAATAAAGTAATTGTCACATCTACTCAATTATTAAGAATTGAGTCACCTACACCTCATTTTCAAATTATTTTGTCACTTTTAGCTCAAAGTCCCCCTCCCCCCCCCCCTGCCCCCCTATATTATATATATGTCATTTGATTAAAAAAAAAAATCCTACTTAGTAATCATTTATTTTACACCTTTTCTTTTTTCTTTTATGTATTGCGGACATTGTTGACGTATTTTTCATTTTATTTCAAAATAGAAGCTTCCCTCCAACTTCAAAATGTAGATATTTTCCCTATCTTGTACTGTAAATGTTTATTTTCTTTTATATTTTGATCATTGACTTATTTTTTATTTAAAAAATTAGCAGTTTGAAGTTTGAGATTGGGTTGAATCAAACGTTTCCCGTACAAACATCTAACAAACAAATCTCTTGAATTCCATATTTTTCAAAAACTTTTTATTATTGTTTAAAATATAAAAGTGCATTGAATTCAAGTATGATGGACAACACACTTTTGTCATATTAAATCTAATTAATGATATTCACTAATATTAAAAGATTACTTATAAAATACTATAATTAATAAGTTTTCAAAGAATGTCGAATTTTGACACTATTAAATATAGAGGTACACCGGTCAAGCTCAAAGCCTGAGTTCGCCTCTGAAAAGGGTAGCTCACCCCTTTCTACCACTATGTAGAATTTGCTTTTAAGTTTTAGTAGTACCTTCTTATCCCATATTAGTTTATCATGTGAATATTAGCATATGACAATTGGCGAAAATAAAATTTCCAAGACTGAGAAAGATACCAATAGAATCGCCAAATATAGTGGAGTACTTAGACAATTACAATCGAACAATTCAATATAAGATGGTTCATTAGAAGCCACCACCAACAGGATCATTTAAATGCAATACTGTTGGGTCTAGCAGGGGCAATCCCGAAAAGAGTTCTTATAATTTTGGTATTCCAAATCATACATGTTACTTGATTTTTGCGCAGATGACAGACACCACAAATACAGAGGCGGATATAGTAGTAATTAGAGAAGCCATGACTTTCTGTGTAGCTAAGGGCATAGCAGAATGCATCCCGGAAACTTTATCCTTGCTAATGAAAAATAGAGGTGTTCATGGGTCGGTTCGGTTTGATTTTGTGCATTATTGATTCGGTTTATCGATTTTCGATTTGTAAATACGCTAAACCGATAATTGAACTAATAAGATACTCATTATCAATTTTTGATTAATCGATTTTTGATCTTTATCGATTCAGTTTTCGGTTTAATCTGATAAGAAATACTCCCTTAGTTTTTTTCTTACTCTCTTATTTTTATTTGTTCTACACTATTTTCATTTAAAATCTACACAAATTAAAACAACTAAGACTAACTATAAAATACAAAAGACAATAAGATATGTTTATATAATCTAAAACCACTATTTTATAAGTGCCTATAAAAATATAATTAGAATATAATCTTATTGGGTTATCGGTTTAACCATTAACTAAAGGGTAAACAACATAAATCCCAACACTTTACTACCTAATCACTCTCTCTCCCTACTTTTATAATATTTACATAAAATTTCAGATATGATACATTAGTTAATGTCATGATACATTAGTTTATGATACATTAATAAATCTTTAATTATGGTTAAAAACAAAAAAAATGATAATTAAGCCTACAGTTGAGCAATTAATGCGCTCAATCAAAGAAATTACTGTTTAAATTACCTAATATATGTCATTTAATAACTTTTGATAATAAATATCATAAGTTTTCCTATTATGTAAAATAAAACTTATGATATATTGTATTATGATAACAAATATCTCATTTAATAACTTTGACTTCATGATATACTACAATTCATGACACATTACATTTATTTGTGGTTACTAATACATTATTATATTTTTTGCTTAATACTTTATATGTGTAAAAATTATCTGATACATTGTATTAAAAGTTAAATATCTTATGATACATTACTTTATATGCAAATACAACAACATTATAACTACTATTGTATTGTTAATTTAAGTTTCTGATACATTAAATTATTTGGTTGAGATACATCACTGTAATTAAGTTTGCATTATACTTGACTTATTTTTGAAAATATATGATACCTTATATAATTTACATTAAGATATAAAACTACAATTAGCTTATATGATACATTGCTGAAGAGTAAAATATCCTTTGATGCATAATAGTCTAACAACGATGGACGAAAATTAATTTATAAAAATTGTAATAAAAACAATCAAAAGTTTTGCTTAAATATCACAACCATTTTGTCCAGAAAGTTTTGATATTTCAATCTATTTTCACGAAAATCAATGTCGTTCATATCATAATGAAATGGTGAAAATTAAAAAAGAAAATTAATGGTAGAAAGATGGAGTTGTTAGATCTAATTAAGTAGTAGATGAGAACATGATGGAAATTCAAAAGAAAGTTAATAGAAGTTGTAACTTGAATGTTGAAGTTGAAGATCAAGATGAGAACATGGTGGAAATTCAAAATGGGTGAGTTGAGAAAATCGTAGGATATATTTCCTGATTTTTGGGCTTGATTTGCGGCACAATAAGGGGATGTGGGTGAATTTTTTTTAGATGTATCAGAAAAGAGACAACTATTTTGAGTAAAAAGGGACTTTTCTAATTAGTTTAGTTGGATTAGATTTTAAGTAATAATAGAAGTATAAATAACATAAATACCAACTTTTTAAAAGTAATTACTCTTTCTCTCACTTTTTTAATTACTTTACTCTCTCTCCCTATTAATATACATAACATAGCCGACATATACATAACATTTTGTGTATATGTGGAATTTTTGTAATATGTTTAGGAAGTTGAAATTTTTTGTAATATTGAAAACATAAGTTGTGTATTTGTGTAATTTTTAGATAATAGAAACTTAAGGTGTGGTTATAACTAATTTATCCTTAACTAAAACCTTAAAATTGAAAACCGAACCAATAGCCCAATAAAAAAGTTTACAAAACGATTAATAAATCATTAACCCAATAACACAATATTAATAAATCAATGACATTTTTTATCGATTCGATTTATCGATTCAATCGGTTTTTCACACCCCTAATGAAAAACGTTGTGGAGGAAAAATAGGTGATACGATGACACCTTCTAACAATAGTGGAAGTTACTAATAGACTACATATATAACTATTAAATACATCTGGGTTATTCTGTAATTAGTTATTCTTCAGTTCTCTATATATACAGCTGTAACCCCTTCAATATGAAATGAGATCAATTAATTCTTAAATCTGTATCATGGTATCAAAGCTAGGGTTTCTTCTTCCGCCCAAACCCTAATCTCTCCTCTTTTCCGACGTGTGTGCGCCGCCGCCACCGTCTACACCACGCCACACGGCCTCCCTCCTCCGCCGTAGGTCGGCGCCATGGACAAGGTTATTGATCCTCTGTCAAAATTACCGTCTGGAGTAAAATTACTGCTCAGGAATCTCCACAATCTCATCCCCGAAAAATTATCTGACAACAACTACCCGGCCTGGGCACTTAACGTCCGCACCGCCCTCGCAGCCAACTTGCTGCTCGGATGGATTGACGGTGCGGAGAAGCCGCAGCCCGAGACAGCCGAGAAGGACGGCGTCAAGCTCCCAAATCCCGACTACCTTCCGTGGATGATCGTAGACACTCAGATCCGAGCCTGTCTTCTCGCAGTTATTAGCCCCTCTGTGCACAAACACGCCCGAGGTTTTCTCACATCGGCTTCACTTTGGGACGCACTAGCCACAAGGTACAACTCTGTGTCCACGGCTCATATTTTTCAGTTGCGTGACAAATTGCATACTCTTCGGAAGGGAACGAAGACGATGACTCAATACCTTGATGATGTGGCCTCTATTCTGTCTGACCTAGATGCTGTGAACGAGATTATTCCTGAACGAGACGTGGTGAATGCCGTGATACGTGGTCTTCCGGCTGGCTATTCCTCTCTCAAACAGCATATTCGCCTCTCGCCTGTCGAAATCACTCTGAATCAACTGTCTGGATGGCTTAATGCAGAAGAATTGAATCTAGACATGGAACACAAATTACTGCTCGGAGAAGCCAGTTCCACCCCTGGCGTCACGGCTCTTTACTCGGCTGGCAGCGGAGGCTCGGCCAGGGGTCGCGGTGACGATCGCCGTAACCAAGGGCGAGGCAGCGGCGGCGGTGACCGTCGAAACACCGGGCAGCAAGGCAGAGGCGGGCCTCCACCGAGGGACGGCTTCCAGTCAGGCCGCGGACAGGGACGAGGAAACCAGCGGATGCCCACACGAGATCTTCCGACGTGCCAAATTTGTGCTAAACGGGGCCATTCTGCGGCTAATTGCTGGTATCGTTATGATGACTCGCAGAATGTAAATAGCCAGTCCGGAGGATCAAGGGCGATGCATGCGTCCACAAACGCTCAATCTGGCGATTGGTATCTAGACACAGGTGCTAACACCCATGTGACGTCGGATTATTCACAACTTCAAGCTCCCCATCCGTATCATGGCTCAGAAACTATTACAGTAGGCAATGGTCAATCCCTTCCCATCACAAACACCGGCTCTGGGTATGTCTATACCCCAAATGGTAAATTTCATCTCTCAACCCTTCACCACGTCCCTTCCCTCACATCCAATCTTTTATCTGTTTATCGCTTTACTAAAGAAAATAACTGCACCCTCATTTTTAATGACACCAATTTCCAGATAGTGGACAATACCACGAACCGGGTGCGGTACACGGGCCGCTGTGAGCATGGGCTATACACTCTTCCATCCAGGTCTCCGTCTGTTGTGAGTCAAGCCATTCTCTCGTCAACCTGGCATCGCCGGCTTGGGCACCCATCATCCGCCATCACCAAATCCATTTTATCTTCCTTAGGTTTTAATTTTTCAGAAAAATTACATTGCGAGTCCTGTTCAGTGTCTAAATCTTGTCGTTTACCTTTTTCACTGTCTGAACACAAGGCCACTGCGCCATTTCAATTAATTCATTCTGATGTTTGGGGTCCAACCTCAGTTCCTTCTGTTCAAGGTTTTCGTTATTATATCTGTTTTGTTGATGATTACAGTAAATTCACTTGGCTTTATCCTCTGAAATTTAAATCCGAAGCTTATACTATTTTTGTAAACTTTGACCGAATGGTTCAAAATCAATTTAATGCCAAAATCAAAATTTTTCGAAGTGACAATGGCAAAGAATTTGTCAACACTGCATTTGGTGTTTTTCTTCAAAATCTAGGGGCTCTTCATCACACTTCATGTCCATATACCCCTGAACAAAATGGCGTTGCTGAGCGCAAACACCGTCACCTAATAGAAACAGTTGTTGCGCTCCTCCATGATTCCACCTTACCTGTTTCCTTTTGGGTTGATGCCCTTGCTACTGCCAACTACCTCATAAATCGCATGCCCACTCACACTCTCTCCAACTCCACTCCATATGCCCGTCTCTACAATCATCCACCCGACTATATCCATCTCCGCCCGTTTGGGTGTCTAGTTTATCCCTGGTTGCGTCCGCACACTCAACATAAACTTCAACCTCGGTCAACCCCTTGTGTCTTTCTAGGCTATCATCCCACTATCAAAGGTTACAAATGTTTCGATCCTGTATCTCAGAAAACATATGTTTCCCGTCATGTTCGTTTTGTGGAGGAACAATTTCCTTACACAAGTCTTTCCTCTACTCCATACTCCCCCAATCCACTTGGCGTTGTGCCATTATTTCCGTCCTTTTCTCACGCTCATGCTCCGGCTCACTCGGCACCTAACCCGGTACCCCACTACACCACTACCCACCCGAAACCCCAAACCTCCCACCCGAACACCCAGCCGACTGCCACACAACCCACCACTTCCCTACATCATACTCCTAACACACATACAGCCACCCCATCCACCGCTGCACATCCCAGCTCCCACGGCAGCCCCACCCAACCCCCGCTCACGCATCATACAACTCCACCACCCCTTCCTAATCACCCTCCACTCAACACTCATCCTATGACAACCCGAGCCAAGGCCGGTACCTTCAAACCCAAAGCCTACCACACTCAAATACCCTTTGATGCACATCCCACAACTGAGCCTACTACCTACAACCAAGCCTCCAAAAATAGTTTCTGGTGCCAAGCTATGGATGAGGAATTTCAGGCTCTGAATGAACAACGTACATGGGATTTGGTACCTCTGCCTAGTAACCGCAAGTCTATTGGGTGCAAATGGGTGTTTCGCATCAAACGAAATTCAGATGGATCTCTTTCTCGCTATAAAGCACGTCTGGTTGCAAAAGGGTATCATCAGGAGTATGGTGTGGATTATAAGGAGACCTTCAGCCCTGTTGTTAAGCAACAGACTATTCGTCTGGTCTTGTCTCTTGCTCTTCACTATGATTGGCCGCTTCATCAGCTAGACGTCAGCAATGCCTTTCTTCATGGTCATCTTGAGGAAGAAATCTATATGGTTCAGCCACCGGGATATGTTAATCCCAACCGTCCTCACTATGTTTGCAAGCTTCGCAAATCACTGTATGGCCTGAAACAGGCCCCTCGTGCCTGGTACACACGTCTCTCTACTTTTCTGCAGGGTCTTGGTTTTCGCACCTACCATCATGACAACAGCCTCTTCACCCTTCACTGTTCTCGAGGGACAGTCATCATTCTTATCTATGTGGATGATATTGTTATTACAGGCAGCTCGTCATCACTCATCACTGAAATTACTGAAGCTATGCATCGTGACTTCAAACTTAAGGACCTCGGTCCTCTGGAGTTCTTTCTTGGCCTCGAACTCATCCGCAAATCGGGAACCATATTGATGCATCAGACAAAATATACCCTTGAACTTCTAAATCGGGCTGGAATGACAGACTACAAACCCGCGGTCACTCCCATGGCAGTCCGCCAATCCCCAGGGCCGAATACTCCCTGTGCCGATCCTACACTATATCGGAGCCTCGTCGGTGGACTTCATTATCTTGCTGTTACTCGTCCGGACATCCAATATGCAGTCAATCGAGTCTCCCAATCAATGCATGCTCCCACAGAACAACACTTTCAGGCCTTGAAACGCATTCTGCGCTATCTTCAAGGTACTCTTCACTGTGGAATTTTATTTCAAAAGGGCTCGTTTGATATATCTGTTTTTTCTGATTCGGATTGGGCTAACGACAAAGATGATCGAAAGTCCACTACTGGATATATTGTTATGATGGGACCGAATCTGATTTCCTGGTGCACCAAGAAGCAAATGCGAGTGTCCCGTTCCTCCACAGAAGCAGAATATCGTGCCATGGCTGCGGGTGTTGCTGAAGCCATGTGGTTACGATACCTTACGGATGCACTTGGCATTCCCCCGACGAAACCACAGATTTATTGTGACAATCAGTCCACTATTTGTGTTACCAAAAATCCAGTCCTTCATGATCGTATGAAGCATGTTGGGTCTGACTGTCACTTTGTTCGCGATGAGGTACTTGCAGGAGCAATGGCCACGCACTATGTCCCATCTACTGACCAGCTTGCTGATATTCTCACCAAGCCTCTTCCGTTACAGCCTTTTCAGTCTCTCTGCTCCAAGCTGCCCCTCGTTACCGCTGATCAGCTTGCGGGGGGATAATAGACTACATATATAATTATTAAATACATCTGGGTTATTCTGTAATTAGTTATTCTTCAGTTCTCTATATATACAGCTGTAACCCCTTCAATATGAAATGAGATCAATTAATTCTTAAATCTGTATCAGTTACAAACGCTTTAATGGACTTTTGTAAAGCTAAGATACAACACACATGCAGGGAAGGAAGGAAATGCAATAGCTGACTATGCAAACTCGGCTTTGGAGAGATCAGACAGAAAGAATTCAGCTTCACAGAGATATGGCTAAGTATGTTAAGGTCCTAATCAACATGAACAAAGTCTAATCTCCACAATTAGGTTCAACAATAAGAGAATAACAAATAGATGACCACAAAAATACAAGATAAAAGGCAACCAACAAATCTGGTAATAAGTATTGACGATTTACCATTGCGATTAATTAAGAACATCCAATAGAGAGTACATAATATAAAAGAAATAGCCATAGATTACACAATATACAACTTTATCCAATTCTAGATGGACAACTTGCTCTATTCTTAAGTTTTCTTATTTTAGCTAATTCCAATTTTAAACACTTTTTGAATACTTATTCTTTTTATATAATTATCAATAAATCATTTTAAACACTTTTGTAAATATTAATTCTTTTTATATAATTATCAATAAATCATCTCATCACATTCCATTAATTAACCTCAAATAAATTCAAGATGGTAATTATTCGACAGAACCGACACAATTTCTAGATTGTTCTCAAATAATCTAACAGTTGTACTTAGGTGATCATATTTTGTAAATATGACTCAAAACTCGAGCTCACAAAATACAGCTCAACAATATTAAAAGGCAAAACATTTCAATAATAAGGCCCCATTTAGCCATGAAATAATAATTTTTTTAAGTTGGAATTGGAGTTAGAGTTGATATTGTGTTTGATTACTACTTTCTCTATTTCGAAAAGAATTATGTATTTTTCTTTTTAGTTTGTTTCAAAAAGAATAATTCTTTTTTTATAATATTTTAATTTAACTTTACAGCTAATATATTTAAGATCACAAAATTAAAAAATATTTTGATACATTAATATAACTTTAATTTAGAAACACAAAATTTTAAAAAATTCTTTATTTTCTTAAACTATACATAAGTTAAACTAGATCTCCACGTTTTCAAAAATTAGTTCGCTGCTTTAAAGAGCGCGTGAGCACCGTAAATATCCCTTCCTCCGTCCTCTAACGTGCAAAGGTATAATTTGAAATCAGCGCATAATTTTTTCAAAAAATACATTTGATTAATTTTCGGCAATGGGTGCATTGCGTAATTGCAATTGTTTTTATGCTAGATCTACTAATGAATCACTCCAATGCCGCTCCATTATGTATCATATATATGGTTGAAATTTGCAATTTTTTTATTTTTTTTGGTTAACTCATTTTTGTGATTAATTGTGTGTAGAAGAGGTGTGTGGATATTGAGTCAATCAAAATTTTAGTGGACACTTTGTCGTGATTATTCAATGGCCGCACCACCGGCAAGGGTACGAGCAGATTACGATTACCTCATAAAGCTTCTGTTGATCGGCGATAGCGGTAAGTGATTTATGATATCTTCCTCTCTCTCTATACCCTTTATCTATCATTGGTACACTAGACTTACCTTGCATTTCTGCTAGACACTGTTTTCATAACTCAAACCCGAGACCTCGGTACTTTACTAGACCTCCGTACTTTATCAGTTACACTCAGGCTCCCCTTCATCTATCACATCTTGGTAAATTTCTAAATTATTTTTTAATTGGATTAGCGTTTTAAAATGTTGATTTTTCTCCATTTTTGGCTGTATTGAGATTCACATTATTGACTTCTATACCAATAAAACAACAACATACCCAGTGTATTCGCAGAAAGTGGAGTCTGGGGTAATGTGTACGTAGTTTATACCACTATTTTAGATGAAGTAGAGAGGCTGGTTCGGGTAGACCCCTGACTCAATACAAATAACTGTATAACAAATAAAAAATATAAAAGCAACCCACAAAAAGAGATATCACATTGCTAGATAATAAAGGAAACAAGACACCCACAAGGTAATACTATAAACTAGCTATTCGAAATCATAGACATCACCAAAACACCACACATAGAAACAACAAAGCACTCTTTCCTACTATTACGGGCGCATTCCTACCTACTAACCCTCTACGCTAATCCGCGTCCTCTGCACCTTCTATACGAATCAAGCATTTAAATCAAAAGTACAACTTTAAGTTTATCAGATTTGGTAATTTTGTTGTATTCTTCTCTGTGGTACTTTGCTACATTCTCATGACTATGCAAATGATTAACCTCTAATGGTCTTGCCTGCTATTTAGCTTGATCTTTTTTTTTTTTTTTTGCGTTATTTGTCCCTGGTTGTAACTTGTTTATGAAACATATTAAAGAGTATATGCTGCACCAACAGCGCGTGCAGCTAAGTTGCTCGGACTTTTCGAAAATGTCATGGGGTGCGTGTTAGATCCTACAAAAGTAGTGCATTTTCGAAGGATCTGGCATGGGTGCGACAACATATTTGGAGAGTTTGAGCAACTTAGGACTGTAGTAGGTTAATGGGGGATACTGAGGGATGACTTGTCAAGTGACCAGGATATGGCTTGTGAGTGTAGTGGTGGGTAAATATACTGTACACTAGGTGGAACTAGGATAGTCAAGCAACATTATTATCATGGTGGGTGATATTTTCTCGAGTCTGTGGAGTAGCTTATATGTTTTGTTTACCAGTTTCTTTATTAGAGATGTCAATATCCTAAATAACATAATTATCTTGCTCCTCCTTATATGGAATTCTAGTTATGGTACTTTAGGTAACTCTATTTCAATACTAAGTTTGTTTCTTATCACATAAGTAGAGTTCAGATGTAGAGGGTAATAGAGAATTTGTGTTGCAACACTAATCAGAAAAAGAATGTGGCAAATCTTTCCCTGGAGGCAGTGTAGAGATGATAAGGCTTTGAAGGGTATCAGGCATTATATTAGTTATCCCCCTGATCTATGTTGCTCGGACTCTTCAAAAATTTCGTTGGGTGCGTGTCGGATCCTTCAAAATTAGTGTATTTTTGGAGGACCCGACACGGGCATGACAATATTTTTGGAGAGTCCGAGCAACTTAGCCCCTGATTCAATTTGGTTGTTTTACTTTCCGTTTTAGTCCATTTCAAAAAGAATGTTCCTTTCCTTTTTTGGCAATTCTTCAATTTCAACTTTCCACATGACATGTTTAAGACCACAATATTAAAGGACCTTTTGGTACATTCTAGTTATCTTTTGTTTAAGATCACAAGATTTTAAAGTCTTAATTACTTAAACTCACTAGAAAAACAAATAGAAACAGAGGGAGTACTTGTTTTCATAATGTAGTTCATCCTGCACCATATAGTTTAAACTCCTTTATTAAATGTCTTAGATACATGAGTAGAGGATATAGGTAGGCTGCAGTCTGCTGCCAAATGGGAGCTGTATTGTCAGCTTTTCTTTGCAATTAACTATTAGAGTACGTGCCCTACTGATTACCTTATTTTAACCCAACAGTTTCCTATTAATGGGACATATTAACTAACGCGTTTCTATCTGGCTAAAACAATAAGTAAATCACATAGTGATGTTTACGTGGAAAACACCTGGCTCAAAGAGGTGTAAAAAAACACGACCTGTACCTCTATAGGATTTAACCCAACTCCACTAAAACAACTGAGCCTCAACAATCAACAAATTACAAGACTCTTGTAAACTAGGAATTAAACTCTAACTCCTATTTCTGCAAAACACAAACCTTCCCCAAGGTGAGTGTTCCCAAGTCTTCGAGTTCCCCAACTTGAAGACAATATTCGTACCTCAGTTCATACTCCACTGAGACTAGGATTGAACTCACAATACAACTCAAAACCAATCCTAATACATAAAGTCTAAGACTCTTTAATTCTAAGTATTTGGGATAGGTTCAATGATGATATCTTCAAGATGGTGAACTGCACAGATAATTTGTCGATGTGTTGCTTTCTTTGTAAGTGCATGAGAAACTAAGTGAGTCACTCCCTTGATATAAAAACAACTCTGCAAAGAGTCTTTCAATGTCATCAGTCTTCTATCTTCCTTTGGACTCTTCACTTAACAGAGTTTGTTGATTATTCAAAGTCCTTTTTCAACCCAATCTCCTTAACTGAGTGAAACTCTTTCTTCATCTTATCTTCCAGTGTTTTACTCAATCACCACTTCTTCTTTCACACGTGATCAATCATTACGATTGTATCAATAGAGCTTATCCATTCCTGACTGTAAGCGAACTTGCCTGTTTCCCCTAGTGAGATCTGGCCTCTGTCTTCATGTGATTGGACCAGCTGAGTAACATGTTTCATTTACATGTCAATCATCAAAACTTCACTGATTTAACAAATTCCCCCTTTTTTATGATGACAAATCCTCTTCCTTGATGCAACCATTATAATCCCTGAAACACTTAGTCAAGAGAAGGCACTAAAATGAAACATTAGTCATTAGGTTATAAACGTTTGCACAACTCATCTTCCCTTTTTTTACATCATCGAAAAGCTGGTACAAGATAAGCCAAGAGCAAAAAATAGACGTTTAATAATCCATGGCCACTGGGGCTATCACTAAAACAAGTAGAACATGAAAGAAAAGACAAATAATGCATAAAAGTGTACAAGGATTGAGGTTAACGAGCAAAAGAGGCGACGAACAGTTTCAAGATTTTCAGTGCGTTCACAAGAAAGATCAGCTTGAAGAGAATTGATTTTGGAAAGAAGCATTATTCTCTCAGCCTCATGATCAGCCCGAGCTGTTACCAGAGTAGCATTCTTCTTAGCAAGAACATTTTGGAGAGCAACAGTTTGAACAAGGAGCTCCATCTTTTCAGTATTATGAATAGCTCGAGCAAATATCAATTCAGATTGAGCAACTTCTAAGTCAGTAGGCTGAGCATTTTTAGATGTTTGGTGTTCAAGGTTGATACGGGAATTCCTAGCTCGAGACCTTTCACACGAAGCTAAGCACGTGAGTTGCAACGACTCCAAGCCTTGTTCACATTCTTGGCCATGTGTGAGGCCCTTGTGAGCCCATCTAAGGGACTATATTTAATAAAATGTAAAGAGGCCCACCAAGACACCCCAAACCCACCCACTTAAATGCCAAGGGTAATTTGGTCTTTGTCCCTCCTTTCTAAGTGACTATATAATCCATGTAATAGGGCTAGTCTTGCTTTAGTTCATTCCTATTATTCAAGAAACAAAGACTTGTAAATTTTTGACTTCTCTTTCTCATCATTTGGAGAGGCCAAAACCAAATTCTCACTAGTAGAGTGATACTAGTGTTGTATCTTGGCTAGAAACTAGGTTCTTGAGGTTCTTTGAGTTCCTCTTGGTCCAAGTAAGAACTTGGTATTGATATTTATTAGTCTTAGGGTCCTTTCTGTTGTTAGGGTTCTTAGATTAATGAATATTGTGTGTCAAGTTTCTATCTCTTTCTTTGTAAATCTTGTTAACATTGTGTTGTTGAATATAAAAGTCTAGTGAAGCCGTGTGGGGCTCTTTCGATTCACTAGCAATATTGTCTTTGTTGTTCTTGTTGTTAAACTCACTTTTCTAGTTCAAACAAGTGTTGCAAGCCTAGTGAAGCCGTGTGTGGCCATTTTCGATTCACTAGCACTTTGTTGTTCATCTTGTTGTTCTTGTGTTGGTTGGAATCTCTTGATACACACTTAGCATTGTATCAAAGGTCCTCTTCCAGTTCTGATTTAGCAAGTATATTTCTCAACCTTTGCATAGGATTAGCAAGACTCCTTATTGAACCAGGTAGTGCCATATGATTCTCTTGATGATTGAGGGTCTCAGGAGTTTCCTCAATCTTAAAGTTTGTATCTTGCTCTGTGAGTTTCCTCAGAATTGGAGGAATCAGAAGGAACAAGTTTTGCAACCTATTTCTTGAAAGGAGAGAAGGATTTTGACTAAGCGAATTCTGAAGAAGATTTAAAAATAGGATGTTCCACAGATTTGCCCATTCTCAGAGAACAACGCAACACGTCTGAAGAAAAAGAGGTAGGGGTAGGAATAGGTGTTGCAACACGCTTTTTTTTGTTGACGTGAAGAAGATTAGCAGGGAATATGGAGAACGGGTTTCGAAGGTTAGTCAGACAGAAAAATTTGAAAGCTTGCCGGGGATTGTTGGAGAAATGTGACTGGTGGTTTTGGGAGGAGCATGAGGCACCAATTTGGTAATGTGAGATTCGCTAGGTGGTTTGGATTTGGTTGTATCGGAAGAAGATGAAGAGAAAGTCATGGAGAAAGAGGGAGAAACACACTCTGTATGAAAAGAGAGAGATCAGTATGAGTGTTGACTTTTGGGTGAGGCAATTTGTGGTACATAAGGTGTGACGATGGAATTGTAGTTGAAGCAGAGGTCTAATGGGAGTATGTTTGTAGTATTTTGAAAAATATAGACTCTTGGGACTTGGTTGTTACAGACTTGAATAGTTTAGGGATCAAATAAGCTTAGTTGTTTCATCAAACTGATTTTAGAAAAGATTAATTAAGATCATACCTGGTGAGTTTCAAAACACAACCAAAATCACTTGTATGAACCGGTATCTCTGCACAATTAAATACACAATTTAGTCAAGTCCTTTAAAATTCTGGAATTAGGACACAACTTAATGTGAAAAACTGAATTACTCAACATTTTAGTTAGGACATAGACAAGAACTGAGATTTCTAGTCAATCATCGAGGGGAGTTTATGCAATCTTAATCATCCCTTATTCTAATCTATTCTTTTCAAAATGCTCTCTGCTCAATGTCTTAGTGAAAATATCAGCTATTTGGTCCTCAGTAGAACAGAACATGATGGATATAAGACCTTTTTCAATATTATCTCTAAGAAAATGGTGTCTAATATCTATATGTTTAGTTATTTTATGTTGCACAGGATTCTTTGCAATATTGATGACACTTGTATTATCACAAAAGATAGGAACACAACCTACATCCATACCAAAATTCATGAGTTGTTGCTTGATCCACAACAGTTGAGTACAACATGAACCAGTAGAGACATACTCAGCCTCAGCAGTGGACAAGGCTGCTACTGAACTTGTTTCATAGCGGACTAGGTAATTAGAAATGATCCAAGGAAGTGTGTCATACTTGTATTGCTTTTTTGTCCACTAAATAACATGCATAATCAGTATCAGAGTAACCTACCAACTTAAAGTTACTCCCTTTAGGGTACCACAAACCAAGATCAGTGATTCCCTTGAGATATTTGAAGATACTCTTCATAGCCTTTAGATGAGACTCCTTGGAATTTGCTTGAACATTACACATAATCCTATACTAAACACAATATCAGGCCTGCTTGCTGTGAGATATAGCAGTGACCCAATCATCCCTCTAAACAACTTTTGATCCATAGATGAACCTGTTTCATCCATACCCAGCTTAGTGGCAGTGGTAATTGGAGTGCTGATTTCCTTGGCTTTTTCCGTGGAGAATTTTTTTGAGAAGTTCTCTCACATACTTTTGTTGATGAATCAAGGTTCCAGAAGGTGATTGTTGGATTTTCAGGCGTAAGAAAAAGGTTAGCTCTCCCATCATACTCATCTCAAATTCACAACTCATGTGTTTGGCAAAGTCATGAGTCATGTTGATGTTTGTGAAGCCAAATATGATGTCATCAACATATACCTGCACTATCAATAAATCTTTCCCATTAGTTTTTAAAAAGAGAGTTGTCAAATTTACCTCTAGTATGTCCATGCTCCATAAGAAATTTTGACAACCTCTCATACCAAGCTCTTAAAGCTTGCTTTAGTCCATACAAAGCCTTATCAAGCTTGTACACATATTTAGGAAATTCCTTACTTTCAAACCAGGAGGTTATTTCACATAAACTTCCTCTTTAAGAATACCATTCAAGAATGCACTCTTGACATCTATTTGGTAAAGTATGAATTCCTTATAAGCAGCAAAGGCCACAAGAAGTCTGATAGCCTCAAGTCTTGCCACAAGTGCAAAAGTCTCATCAAAATCTATGCCTTCTTCCTGATTGTATCCTTGGACCACCAATCTGGCCTTGTTCCTTGTAACTGTTCCATGTTCATCAACTTTGTTTCTGTACACCCACTTAGTTCCAATCACAGTTCTGTCTTTTGGAGGTGGAACTAAGTGTCAAACCTTGCTTCTTTCAAACTGATTGAGCTCTTCTTGCATGGCTATGATCCAATCGGCATCAAGATGTGCTTCATTTACCTTCTTTGGTTCAATCACAAACAAGAAGGCTTTGAAAACACACAGGCTCCTCAGTCCTGATCTTGTGGTAATTCTCGAGGTGAGATCAGTGAGAATATTTTCTATAGGATGAGATCCTTGATACTTGTATCCTTTTGGGATCAATCCTTGAGAGCTGCTAGGATCAACATGATTAGTTTGAGCAGGAGTAGATGGTGGTTCAGTTCCCCCTGTTGAGGTGCCTCCAGATTCGGTTTCTCCAGTTGATGGACCAGGTTGTGCAACTTGTTCCATTGACTGTTCTTCAGAGTCACTTTCTTCCTTCATGTTAGTCTCAACACTAGATTCATCAAATACTACATGCACACTTTTTTCAACACAATTTGTTCTATTATTTAAGACCCTGTAAGCTTTGCTATGATGTAAATATCCTAGGAAGATTCCCTCATCACTTCTAGCATCAAATTTTCCTAAATTCTCTTTGTCATTATTATGAATAAAACAGTTGCAACTAAAGGTTCTAAAGTGAGAGATATTAGGCTTTCTTCCTTTTAGTAATTCATAGGGAGTCTTTTCTAGAATAGGCCTGATCATGCATCTATTTATAATGTATGTAGCAGTACTGATTGCTTTAGCCCAAAGATTTTTTGCAAGATTTCCTGCAAGCATCATTGTTCTGGTCATATCTTCCAATGTCCTATTTTTCCTTTCTACTACTATATTTTGCTGAGGTGTTTTGGGAGTAGAGAAATTATGATCTATACTATTTGTAGAACAGAATTCTAAAAACTTTGCATTTTCAAATTCTGTGCCATGATCAGATCTCATAGAAATTAGGGAAGTGCCTAGCTTCTTTTCCATTTTCTTAATGAATATGGAAAAGACATCAAAAACATCTTCTTTGGAAGCTAAAAAGAGTGTCCAGGTAAACCTGGAATAACCATCAACAATCACAAAGACATCTTTTTCCACCTCTGCTTTGAAGTCTCATTGGTCCACAAAGATCCATATGGATCAGGTCAAGGCACCTGACTATGCTGACATGGTTCTTTGATTTGAATGAGGACCTTACCTTCTTCCCTCTTACACATGCACTGCAAACTTTCTCATCCTTGAACTTAGTTTTGCGCAAGCCCAGCACCATGTCTTTGGAAGAGAGTTTGTTTAATTATTTCAGACTTGCATGTCCAAGTCTTTTATGCCATAGGAGGGGATCATTTTCTATTGCACTCAAACAAGTCAGCCTTGTTGCTGGCATATTTATTATATCAACTTTGTACACATTCTTGTGTCTTTTTGCAGTAAGTACAAGCTCCTTGGTATCTGCCCTTTTTGACTTTAACACCTGTTGAAGTAAAAATGACTTTGTTACCTTTATAATAAAGTTGTGATATGCTAAGCATATTGTGCTTCAGTCCTTTCACAATGTAGACATCTTCCAGTTCCCTTGATTTAAAGGTCCCAATTTTCTTAACTCCTGTAATGGTTCCTTTTTTGCCATCACCAAAGATACTCCCCCTCCACTTATTTTGGAGAGTGAAAGAAATTTTTTCTTATCACCAGTCATGTGTCTTGAGCAAGCACTATCCAAGTACCAGTGCTTCTTGCTTCCTTTCACTTTCTCCTGCAAAAAAAAATAAAATATTCAGGGGTTATATTTTGGAACCTAGACAAGCTTGAGTCCTAGCCCATCGAGGCAACAGGTTGTGTGATTTATTCCTCTGACCAGGTCTGTTGTTCATTTTATTTGTCTGGATTTTTATGAAGTTAGATTTCATTGCCAGCCTTGTACTCCTAGATCTGCTTTTAGCAACAATTGGACATTCAGTAGTTGGGTTGGGTGATCATGGTTACCACATATATAACATAGATCCTTAGTAACACAGTGGCTCTTATAAAATCCTAATCCAGCCTTTTCATTGTGATTTTTTTCACCCAATTGATGAACAATTCTTGAGGAATTTGTCCATCTATTAGCCATTTCAAGATCAAGTTTCAGTTTTGAGATTTCTTGATTTAACCTCTCTACCTTGTCCTTTTCATCACTGCACTCTTGTTTGACCTTGGTCAATTCAAAATCAATTTATTCTTGTTCAGCATTTTTCATTCTTTTTCCTTTTTTCAGAAAGAGTTAGTTTTAAGATTTCAGTTTTTAAAATTAGATTTGAAGAATCAAGTTGACTAACTTGTTCCTTGAGAGTGTTGTTTTCTTTTTCAACAGTGTTTTTGCAAGTTTCCATATCAATTAGGTCAAACATGAGACTTGCAAGACTGTTGAATAACTCATCCCTATTAGAAGTTACTTCTTGGAAGTCATCAATTAAAGCACTCATCAGAGAAACAAGCTTTTCTTTAGAGAATAAATGCACCTTATTTTTAAGTTCAGGAGCACTTACCTCAGAGGTATCATCTTCTTCTTCCATGTCTGAATCTCTAATGGGCATGAGAGCAGTTTCATCAATCTCTTCCTCATCTGATCCTTCTAAGTCAGACCCCAAAGTAGCTACCATAGCATATTCTTCCCTTTCCCTTTTCTTAGCTTTTTCTATCTACTCCTTCTTAGTTCTTTCTTTTCTCCATTCAATTTCCCAAACAGGACAATCTCGGATTTGATGATCAGTCTTGCCACACTTGTAACATCCAGTAGGATTATTGTTGGACCTCTTTTTGCTACTTGTTCCATTTTTCTTTTTGAAGACTGTTGAAGTTCTTGGTTATAAATGCCACCTGTTCTTCAGTCAATTCAGGTTCTTCATCACTTTCAGAAGCCTTTAAGGCCAAAGGGTTTTCAAGAGTTGCCCTTTCCCTTTCCCTTTTTGCTTTTTCCTTCATCAATTTGCATCTCATAAGTCTTAAGATTTCCTACAAGTTCATCCAAAGTCATTCCAGCAAGATCCTTTGCTTCCCTAATTGCAGTAACCTTAACGTCCCATTTGGACTTGGGTAAGACCCTTAACACCTTTTTAACTTGTTCCTCAGTAGTAATAGTTTCTCCAGGGATGTCAACTCATTGGTTAAGGCAGTGAGTCTTGACATCATCTAATGAAGAGATTCAATCTCCTTCATTTTAAAAGACTCATATTCAGTGAATAGTAGAGCAATTCTGAATTTCACTTGAGTGGTACCTTCATGTGCATTCACCAAGGTATCCCGAATTTGCTTGGCAGTGGTGCAGGTAGATACCCTGTTGTATTCAGCAGGACCTAATCCACACACTAAGATGTTCTTAGCCCTTTAATGCAACCAGATCATCAACAGTAAACTCACTTCTCACCTTCTTGACTTATTCTCCATCAACTAAATTCATTGGAATAGTTGGACCATCAGTAATTCTGTCCCACAATTCATAATCTTTACCTTGGATGAACACTTTCATCCTAGCTTTCCACCAACTGAAGTGAGAGCCATAAAAAAAAGAGGCCTAGTAGTGGATTGGCTTTCACTGTGACTAGTAGGAGGTGCGGAATTCATCATAGTGATCTTTTCTTAGGTGCTAGCCTTATGTAAGACAACCTCGCTCTGATACCACTTATTAGAGTACGTACCCTACTGATTACCTTATTTTAGCCCAACAGTTTCCTATTAATGGAACAGGTTAACTAACGTGTTCCTATCTGGCTAAAACAGTAAGTAAATTACACAGTGATATTTACGTGAAAAACAACTGAGTCTTAATAATCAATAAATTACAAGACTCTTGTAAACTAGGAATTAAACTCTAACTCCTATTTATACAAAACACAAACTTTCCCCAAGGTGAGTATTCCCAAGTCTTCGAGTTCCTCAACTTGAAGACAATATTCCTACCTCAGTTTATACTCCACTGAGACTGGAATTGAACTCACAATACAACTCAAGATCAATCCTAATGCATAAAGTCTAAGACTCCTTAACTCTAAGTATTTGGAACAGGTGCAATGATGATATCTTCAAGATGGTGAACTGCACAGATAATTTGTCGATGTGTTGCTTTCTTTGTAAGTGCGTGAGAGACTAAGTGAGTCACTCCCTTGATATAAAAACAACTCTGCAAAGAGTCCTTCAATGTCATCAGTCTTCTATCTTCCTTTGGACTCTTCAACTCAACAGAGTTGTTGATTATTCAAAGTCCTTTTTCAACCCAATCTCCTTAACTGAGTGAAACTCTTTCTTCAGCTTATCTTCGAGTGTTTTACTCAATCACCACTTCTTCTTTCACACATGATCAATCATTACGATTGTATCAAGAGAGCTTATCCATTCCTGACTTTAAGCAAACTTGTCTGTATCCCCTAGTGAGATCTGGCCTCTGTCTTCATGTGATTGGACCAGCTTGAGTAACATGTTTCATTTACATGTCAATCATCAAAACTTTATTGATCTAACATTAACTGTTGCTTGAATCATAAAAAGAATATGGCATTGATTAATGTGTGTGCTTGGATTGTAGAGTCTTTATTATTGCTCGGAGTTATGTATGCTTCTGCAGGCACCTTTAGGACTAGAAGCAGCATGCATATGTCTGAGTTTTGGGTATGAGGGGTTCAAATGTTCTTGATTATGAAGAGAATGAAAATATGTGTGATTTTGGCTGGTTGCTTTTTTTTGTTAGTTTTAATCTCGGTATTTGGGCCACTTGTTTCTGCAGGTGCTCAGTTGAACTGCCGTAATTTTTGTTGTTCTCATTGATTCATTCTAGAAAGCATGTTTTATTTCAGAACAGGAGATGAGCTCTATTAACTTGGACTTATTAGTGCTGATGAGATCATGATTTAATATGATTGGCTCAATAGCCAGGATATAATTCATGTCGATGGCAAAATATTCTTCTGTGAAATCATTAGCATGCATGCTTTCTTTATTGCATCTATAGTTAGTTATACCCTTGATTACACAATTATATCGAGATTTAGATGTTCCTTTATAACTGAAACATGATTTGAAGGCTGACCTAACAATGTGGCCAATTTTATTTGTATTTAGTTCTTTCTACTTCACTCAGAACTGGAAATATTAGTTGCTCATCAGGAGTAGATGAAATACTTTACCACCTTTTGTTATTAGCAGCAGTGGTAATTTCTCAAAAAAAAAATAAAAAAAATGAGATTATTACTGCTATCATAAAAGGTGTAAAGTATTTCATCTATTCCTGATGAGCAGCTTATATGACCAGTTCAAATTAGCACTATTATCTCACTGCACCTCCTCTTCGCTAACTGTACAAGGATATATGTATTTCTTTGTTGTGGATAATTTTCCTCACTGCAATGTAGTGAGTTTTCCACACACATCGAGTGCACCGTCTTTCTTTTTGTAAGGACTAAGGAGATTGGCCCTGGGTTGAGTGATGATGTTTATTGCTTGACGTGTAAGTGGGGTGTTAACTTTGCATTATTTTTTTTTTCCTTTTCCCTTGGGAAGCGGGGTGACAAGGGAAGAAGTTCAATGCTTACAGTTTGGTAGGATGATTTTATTCTTTCACTAGCATAACTCTCTCATGAAGAAAACTACAATATCCAAGTACATTCTTCATTTGAACAAACTTTTTCCGCAGAAATATTTTTTTGCAGTGACCTTTTTCAGAAAATTGTTCAGTCTGAACAGGTTTCTATTATGCGTCTTCTCCATTGTGATTGGAGACTATCTAATTCTCTGCATCATTTGGTCGATATAGAAAATGATGACTGAGTTTTCAGCTGAAAATTGCTTATTTTTATCATGCACTCTACAGGTGTTGGTAAGAGTTGCCTTCTTTTGCGTTTTTCTGATGGTTCCTTTACCACAAACTTTATAACCACCATTGGGTTAGTTCTCTCCTTCTGGGTGCTATAAACGTGGTTTGTTTCCATAAATAAATGCTTCTCAAATTTGAATGAGTGTTATTTTTCCTGTCAGTATTGATTTTAAAATACGGACCATCGAGCTCGAAGGGAAAAGGATCAAACTACAAATCTGGGATACAGCCGGTCAGGAACGGTTCAGAACAATCACCACTGGTAAGTTTTATGTCTGTTAAGCAGAAATTTTTTCATAATATAGAATTAAGGTCATCAACCTTCATTTGTTTTCGTAATTAATGTTTCGTGTTTTTTTTCTTAAAAAAAGCTTACTGTTTGTCATGTCATTGCCCCGTTTTGGTTCATCCCTACGGATCAATGTGATCCTTTATCCCCTGGTCTCGCTAAGTACGAAGTTGATTATAATGTACCTCGTGTATCAAGTTACTAGAAAGTTGAAGAAAAGCTTAATAAAGAAAAAGAAGAAAGCGATCAAGTTTGGAAATGTTTATACATTTTCCTTTTCTTCATAATACTTGATCTTGCTTTTGTCTTAGAAAAACATTTCGTTTTAGATCCTGCATTATGGTTTTACATGTGTACTTATTTGGCTCCTTTTTTGTGCTTACAAATTTCTCCAGCTTACTATCGTGGAGCTATGGGTATATTGTTGGTTTATGATGTTACTGATGAATCGTCCTTTAACAGTAAGGTTCTTTTCCGTGCTACTCATGTCATCTAAGATTTAGTTCTGTTAGAGCTCACCTTTCTTTTGACCCTGGTGAATTTTCTGGATGAGTCCAGATAACTCCGTCAACAGTTTCTTATGCAGGAGAATGTCTTATTTTTTTTTATTTTTTTTTATGTTTTCCTTCCCCCTTGTGGATGGAGTATAATTGTCTTGTACCTGTTTGCAGACATCACAAACTGGATTCGTAACATTGAGCAGCATGCTTCAGACAATGTGAACAAAATACTTGTAGGGAACAAGGCGGACATGGATGAAAGCAAGAGGGTAGATTCTTGTTTGGCTCAACTATTTATCAGTCACCTTACATAGTCTGCCCTCCCACCCCCTTAAAAGGGAAAAATACCATAAAAATGCAAGACAGCAGAACCTGAAAACAGGAAAGAGCAAGAAAATGGTTGATGCAGTAAAAAATAAGTTTGGATTTGTAAACGAATAGTAAGTACGAGCCTCTTAAATCTAATATTCTGCTGCATTGTACTTTTTTGTAGGCTGTCCCTACCTCTAAGGGCCAAGCACTTGCCGATGAGTATGGTATTAAATTTTTTGAAACTGTAAGTATGGCATGAGAACCTACGGCAAGAATTACTTGTTGGTCTGCCTGTACTAAGAGATTGTTTCCATGCAGAGTGCAAAAACAAATCTTAATGTGGAACAAGTTTTCAGGTCAATAGCAAAGGATATAAAACAAAGGCTTTCAGAGACAGACTCCAAAGCAGAGGTATGGTTGAATTATTAGGAATTTCTCTTAACCCCCTCCCCCCCTCCCCCACTTCGCCCCCACCCCACACACAACCCTATTCAACAGAATAAAAAGGAGGAGTTGCATGGAGTGGGGTGAGAACGGAGAAAGAAAAACAGATAACCTTTTATCCATATGTTGAAGGCTAAGAGTTGTGCTGTTGCAGCCTTCAACGATCAAAATTAATCAACCAGACACAGGAGCTGGAGCTGGTCAACCTGGCCAAAAGTCAGCTTGCTGTGGTTCATAAATGGACTTATCCCTACTAGGAGCACGTGCACTCATTGATCTCCAAAACACCAAGAAGAGCAAGCAAAAGCTAATTTTGAAGGAAATATTTTGGGGATTTGTAATACTTTTTATTGTTCATCCTTTTGAAACTTGTCTCAGAGTGTGAAGGATAGGATGATTACAATTTGAGAAGTCAAAATTGTTGCTAACACCATTCCTATTCCATTTTCTACTTCAGTAGCTCAAGGATGTAAATGTGATGACCTAACGTTTTCTCAAGTTTACATGTAAGAAATACTACTTCTATAATGGATATATGTTTTTTTTTTGTTGGCAGATATTAAGGAGGGTTTCTGCTAGAGTGTTGCAGTATTTTATTCATTAGAAGATATGGGTTAAGGATTGTGGGGACAGAGAAAAAGAGGTGAAACAATACATTAGTTTTTAAAAGGTCGAACACATCGACATGCCTCTCAACTTGGCTGATACAAGACAAACAAGGAGAACACAAAACACACTCCAAATCAGTCCACTAATCTTAAGGATCCGAGGACCTTTTTGGAGACCACTCTCGGATTCGCTACCAACAAGAAGAATACAAGATTCAATGATGTATATAACACCCAAAACAGCATCAACACGTGAAGAACAAGAGGATTACAATAATAATAACCAACGGTTTCAACAACACAAGAAGCAACACCAAAAGATTACACTAAACAAAGGGATAGAAAGATAGACTACATGAAGGCAGAATCTTAAGAACCCAAGAGCATATTCCACTCTTGGACCTTTAACACTACACACTACAATTCACCTATCTCTTACGTGGCACAAGAGGGACCTCGATCTCCCAAGCATCCAACGTTTCCAAGCTTGAATCCAACACGAGTGATTCCACACTCAAGTTGAAATCCCTAGTTACAATGTTTGGCCATGGGGCCTTTCTCACAAGAGAGAAATGTCTAAGTGTCTACAACTTTCAATATTCATCAAAATTAAGACTAAAAACCCTAAGAGGTTCTATATATAGTGTATTACAAAATAGAATACAAAATGACCAGAATACCCTTCATGGGTGAGGTGCCCATCAAGTGTAACTTAGGGGCTGTTTTTAGTGCATTTAGGCCCTCTTTTACACTTCACTTGTGCACTTCCTTGGACGGATTCAATATGCACTCGTTCTCGTCCATCCTCGTGGTCGTACTCGTATCATCCTCCCCTTCTTGAAAAAGATTCGACCTCGAATCCATACCTTGCAAATCAAGAGAAGACAAACAAGTACACATCCTCATGACATGAAGGGTTAGGGTTAGCAAAATACACACATCACATGCCATGCCAAGGTGGGACAAACTTGGAGTATACCCTCTAGTCCTTTGTGTTGAACATGAAAACCTTAGTATAAATGACACAAAGGAAGAGGTCATCATCAACAAAAAGAGACAAGGAAGAACCTTGCCTTCCTTCATTAGCACCCACAATCAAACATTGCTTGTCGTCTTGACCAAGCATCAAGTAGGAAGTGTAGAAATTCCCACATCCGGGAGGGTGCCGGGGTCAAATGGGAGAAGTAGCCAAGGGTCTAAGCCGAGGTTAGACCTTCCTTCCCCTAGAATGTCACTCCCACAACCACGGATGACATTTGCCTTTAAGAGAAGACTAACATTCAAGAATATAGAGACACGGCCTAGAAGCCCTACCTCAAAAGGATATATGCCATCATTTACAACATTTCCATACACATGATCTCTATGAACAAAACTACTAGCAAGGCTTTTACCACACAAGATGTTCAAAAAGTCACGTGCACCATCAAGATCAACTCTATAAACACCATCACTAACTTGAGATTTTTTAAGCACGCCACACATATGCTCAAGTAGTGGAATACATTCATGAGTAAGTTGATCTTCATTCACATCCTCACTAGTTGTTGGCAACTCACATACCAACGTAGACTCACCTTGGTTCGCACAAGGGTCAACTAGTGTGTGAGTACTCTTGTCAATTGGTAATAGAACCTTGTTCAAGTTATAAAGGCTAACACTAGATGGACATAAATCATTCTTACAAGAAGAATCAATTTCTTCATCTAAAGGATCAACTAATGCTTGCGTACTTACAACAAGAGTTTGTTCCTCACGTAACCTAACATCACCAAGAGTATCACCATAGGGAGACTCAAACATCTCTACTCTAGGTAAATCCGCAACTACATCCACTTGGCCACTACTAGCCACAACACAACATTCTAAGTTCATAGGAGTGTAGGGAATAATGTTTTTACCTCGTAGCTCACATGAGTTATGGGCTTCCTCTTGACGTGTGTTCGGGCAGAACACTTTCTCCCTTTGACCTACCATACGATCCAACCTTTCATTTTCCATAGCTAGGTCTCGGGACATAGTGTCAAGGTAGGTCAAAATGTCATTGGTGGCATTGTTGTCCATGGGTTGAGAGGTGGAAGCCGCGTGTTCCCTTGTAATTGTACCTAAAAAAAAAAAAAGAACACACCTACAAAATAAAACACAAGTTAGTTCGAAACAACCTCACCACACTCTCACTCTCAATGTTTACCTCACACTTGGTTTCACAAGTGTTGAAAGCCGGCTTGTACTTTGCGAGTGATTGAGGGTCGGGTCTAGTCTTGTCCGGAATAGATTTTTGTTTGAGTTGACTCAAAGAAAATTTGTTTATGGACTTGAACCAACAAGATACAATGAATTCACAAAAGAGAAAAGCACACAACAAACGCTTCACACGAATGAACGAACACAAAGACTAACTAACAATCTAGTAGATGAGTACTAGTTTCCTAATTAGTATTGGAACCAACGAAATTGAAACTAAGGAACAACAAAAGGAAACTAAGAAATATAAAATTTGAGATTAAATATGTTGTGTGAACAGTAAAACGTGATGATGTGGCAGCCACGTATTGGTCTCGGTCCCACACAACTTTTGCTGTCCAATTTCAAGTCTTGGTCAATTTTTCAATTTGAACTTTGGTGGAATTTGTTTAAGGAGGGAAATTCAAACAAGTCTTGGAGCCCTTTTCAATTTCAAGTTTTCAAGACTTGACTTTCTTGTACTTCTCCTTAAAACATGGATCCTTAAATCATGGAAAAGTGTTCAAAAGTGGTTGAGACATGATTGATAGGTCCTTGTTGGTTGTAGTGTCTTTCAAGACTAACAAATAATACTCCCTTTTCCTTCAACTTTTTGGATTTAGCATTCACTTTATCTTCAACAATATATGAAAGTGGTGATGAACATCAAGAACAACAACAACAACACCAAGAACTATAACAATAATCTTCAAGAACACCAACAATTTTCACACGGCCACTCCCAAATTCCATAATAACAATATCTCCAACACTTGGCCAAGACAACTACAACTTCAATAAAATGGTTCTCAAGCCATCAATTAACAACAGTATCACGTGGTCAAGCTTAGAACATCAAGGAGAAACTATACGGCCAAAACAATCCACCACAACAATGTTCAACAACAATGGGTCAAGCTTATGTTCACAACAACAACATCAAAATACAAGCTCAAATTAAGATATAGACTCAATGTGTTAGTGAGAAACAAAACTAACACTTAGAGACAACAAAGACAAGTAAAAATCTCGGCCAAGACACAACAAAAACACAATTTTCAGCCAAGAACACAAAATGGACAGATTGCTCTCTTCTCTGGAATTTTTAGTTTTCAATTTTTTTTTTCAACTCTCAAGCCCAAGATTGATCTTGTTAGAAAAAAATCAAAGATGGCTTTGATACCAAATGATACATAACAAACAAGGAGAACACAAAACACACTCCAAATCAGTCCACTAATCTTAAGGATCCGAGGACCTTTTTGGAGACCACTCTCGGATTCGCTACCAACAAGAAGAATACAGGATTCAATGATGTATATAATACCCAAAACAACATCAACACGTGAAGAACAAGAGGATTACAATAATAATAACCAACGGTTTCAACAACACAAGAAACAACACCAAAAGATTACACTAAACAAAGGGATAGAAAGATAGACTACATGAAGGCATAATCTTAAGAGCCCAAGAGCACATTCCACTCTTGGACCCTTAACACTACACACTACAATTCACCTATCTCTTACGTGGCACAAGAGGGACCTCGATCTCCCAAGCATCCAACGTTTCCAAGCTTGAATCCAACACGAGTGATTCCACACTCAAGTTGAAATCCCTAGTTACAATGTTTGGCCATGGGGCCTTTCTCACAAGAGAGAAATGTCTAAGTGTCTACAACTTTCAATATTCATCAAAATTAAGACTAAAAACCCTAAGAGGTTCTATATATAGTGTATTACAAAATAGAATACAAAATGATCAGAATACCCCTCAAGGGTGAGGTGCCCATCAAGTGTAACTTAGGGGCTGTTTTTAGTGCATTTAGGCCCTCTTTTATACTTCACTTGTGCACTTCCTTGGACGGATTCAATATGCACTCGTTCTCGTCCATCCTCGTGGTCGTACTCGTATCATTGTCATAATCTTTTACTTTGACACCTAAAGTGAATGTTGTTCATTTTAAGTGTCTAAAGTAGCGATAAACTATGTTATTTTAGCACCTTTCGTTGACATGGCAAAGTGAGTATAGGGCACACGCTTTTGGGTGCGTGATAACGTTATTTTAGCATATTTTTCATTTAATTTATCAACTTCTTCCTATTTTTTCGTCCCACTATCTTCAACCATTTTTTCAAGCTTAAACTCCTTTATTTGAATATTTTTTTTCAAACCGCTTCTAACAATATGATTTAAAAAGTGAAGAAAATAAAAATTTATCCAAAAATATATCTATGAAAAAAAAACTAAAATTGAGTCATTAATTCAAACACGAAGAGTAATATATTGTATCATATGATAATTAACTCTTAAAAATATTATTAAAATACAATTTGGTCTCCAAGATTCACTTCCAAGCACCCTAAATTCAACTCCCAACAGAACCCATGTTTTTTTTAGTAGCTTAGTGTACGTGCTTTGGACGTATGAGTCACATCGATCACTAAAAATATATTCATAAGAAGAACACACTATTAAAAGGTAGCAATTAACGTTAACTTACATTCTATATGTACTTAAATAATAAAAAAAATTAATTTAAAAAAATTAATTTGAATCTCAAAATTTTAATTATACCACGCAAATTGAGACAAAGGAAATAATTTCAAAAATTATAAATCTCTAAATAATTTTTTTTCCCACAAGCTTATATCTTTTTGCATTAAGGTCAGGAAGCGCAATAATATCAACATTGAATATATCTCTATTGCTCATTGTGAGTTTTGACTAGTTAAGCAATGGTAAACTTTGATATTGCTAGAAATTACTACACGGTTGGTTATAGAATTGGCTGAAAAATAGTTTGAAATCTTATTATAACTTTTCATGGCTGAAAAACTGATTGAAATCATCACAAAAATTTAGCACATAATCTAATAAAGTTGAAAAATAGGATATCATGACGAATAAAAAACATACTATGTTCCATCACTAATCTTGGGGAGGAAAAATTAGCTAGTCCTACATATTATATTTATGTTTAAGTCTGCAATTTATAAAGAAGGAAAGGTGTTTTAGTTGATGTAAAAAAGGAAAAAAAAATGTGGAGGTTTAGAACTGAAATAGGATTCAAGACCTATTCAAGTTTTATTTCAATTATTTTTTTTTTAAAATAAAGAAACTTTTTAAAAAATAGCAAAAAGACAATTTTGTCTATTGTGAAGTTTTTTTAATGAAGGGCAAAAAGTTCAAATCACTTTCTAAGGGCTTTCACACTTTTAATATATTATTATAGATATAGATTAATTATCTTTTTAATTTTCTAAGAAATTAAGGTTTAGACAAGTCAATAAAGCTCAAGAAAAAGAGATTTCGGCAACGCCATGACTGTAAATGTCTTAATTAAAAAAGCTCATAAAGGGAATAAAAAATTCAACCTCCATTAATGGAGGTTCAAGAAGATGGATTGGGTGGGGAAGATGATTTTGACCTTTTAAAAAAATTAAAAAAAATTGTGGGTGTATATAATGATGTGACGATTTAAAATGAGTTGGCACAAATTAATTGACCGTTTAATTCATACCGGAGCAAGTGCACCCCACACACTAGATCTGATGCAAAAAGGTGTCAAAATGACAGTTTACAGCTGATTTAGATGTTTAAAATGAACAATGTTGATTTTAAGTGTCAAAGTAAAAAATCGTCTCAATTTGAGAAATCTGTCTATTTGTTTGACCTTTTTAAAACTACGCATCAGTATTTCATGAACGAAAAAGTATACTGGGAGCTAGGACTCTGATTCTAGGGACCTTAAATCTTATGTCCTACCAACCCTCACCCCCACCCCCACCCCCACCCCCACCCCCCTTGCACTCAAGTAAAAAGAAAAAAAGATCTTGCCAAAAGCAAATGGCTTTCCTTCGTTTAATGGATGTGTATAGTATCTCAAACTTTTGTGCTAAGATTTTACTCATGCTACGTAGGTAGTTAGACCAGAACTCAATGAATTTTTATTATACCTATGTGTTTAGATCAATTCTTAAGTGTTGGATGCAAATTAAAGTCATAAGAAAGCTCTACGAAAAAGTTGAGTTGAAAGGTTAAATTTTCATATAAGTTGTTTCTACTAGGGTCGACTTGAATCAAGCATTCTTACTAGAATATGAAGAATTATGTGATCCATAACCTACCAAATTAAAGATATTCGAATCTAATTTTTAGTGCCATCGACCACATATCAATTTGAAATATGAGTAAAAAGTTATGACCATTACCGTGCTGCTCCAACCCCAAAACGTTAGAATGTTGACTTTCTGCAGGTTGGCGCGCAAGGTGGTGTGTTTGTCCTTTCTGAAACTACGCATCAATATTTCATGAAAGAAAAAGTATACTGGGAGCTAGGACTCCGATTCTAAAGACCTTAAATCTTATGTCCTACCTACCCTCACACTTCCTGGAGGCGAACCTAGGATTTGAAGATAGAGGATGCACTATTATCTTTAACATGGTTATGTCTATTAACTACATAATTTGGCATATAATTTTTTTAAACTTAAAAATTACAAAAAAAAATTATGATGAAAGTATAAACTTCAAAATGATTAAATGACGTTAATTTAGTACTAATATAACAAAAATAGACTATTCTTTCATACTAGATATCGACGCGTTTTCATATTCTGAAAACGGTCAATGATTGTATCGTTGCTTATATTTACAAATGCATCCTTCTCAATGTAACAAACTAAATAATCAATTAAAAAATGCATCACAAATACTGTTACGCAACTCATTCTTGATATGCTTCATGGATGAAAAAGCTCTCTCTACAGTTGCAGTAGCGAGAGAATTGAAAAAGCTATCTGCTGAGTGTGCGTGTTCTAACGTATATTTAGTAGTCATTTGGTCATGAAAATTATTTTCTTTTTTTTGAAAAATTATTTCACTTTAGTGAAAAAAGTGAAAATAAGATGAGTATGACCATCAAAATTTCAAATATAATTCTGAAATTATATTTGGAAAAGTAAAAATAAGTTTTACTTTTTTTCACTTTCTTCATTCATATTTCTCTCACAAAATTTTAAAAACAACTTTAATTTATATTTATGGTCAAACACAACTGTAATTCCAACTTCAACTTCAACACTAACTCCAACTCCAAAAAATTATGATTTTCATGGCCAAACGGGGTATACTTGGCTTGAAGAGAACTTAGAAAAATTGTAAATTTTAAGGATTTGATGTTGTGGGCTTGACAGTTTTGGGTTTGGGATTGGAGAATTGCCATGACCCATGGGTTTATTAAATAAAAATATACATTAAATTAATTTAAATGGCTGGAGCATTAATTGAAAAGACAAAAACAAAAAAGGGATGCTTGCCAGGAGTCAAACCCGCGACATTTCGGGTCAAGAAACCTTTCATCTGCTTTCTAGATCAGTGCACCCAAATGACATTTGATATTATGGGTGCACAATTTAATATATTACCATGTTTTTACAGTATCTATACATATATATATATACGATTTTTTAAAAAAGTTACCGGGTGCACATGCACCCTCACAGATCCACGTGGGTCCGCCTTTGCCCCCTCCTCCCCAACTCACCTAAAAAAAAAGACCTTGCCAAAAGCAAATGGCTTTCCTTCGTTTAATGGATGAGTATAATATCTCAAACTTCCGGACTAAGATTTTAATCATACTACGTAGGTAGTTAGACCAAAACTCAATGAATTTTTATTGTACCTGTGTGTTTAGATCAATTCTTAAGAGTTGGATGCAAATTAAAGTCACAAGAAAGCTCTAAGACAAAGTTGAGTTGAAAGCTTCTCTATCGATTAAATTTTCATATAACACTACTAAAAAAAATAAGAAAACCGACCACAGCTTGTGTTCGAAACAAACCGACCATATATGGTCGATTTTTTATTTTATTTTTTTAAAAGAGACCACATGTGGTCGGTTTTATATTTTAAAATTACGAAATAATCATTTGAATAATTTTTATTTCTTTTAAAAATAAAAAATAAAAAAATCGACCACTTGTGGTCGGTTTTATTTAAAAAATATAATTAAAAAGTATTTTTAAAAACCGACCACTTGTGGTCGATTTTTTTAAATAGTTTTTAATTATATTTTTAAATAATATCGACCACAAGTGGCCGGTTTTTATTTTTTTTTTAAAAGAAAATATTTTTAAAAAACCGACCACTTGTGGTCGGTTTTATTTAAAAAATATAATTAATATTTTTTAAAAAAACTGACAACTTTGAAATTAAAAAAAAATAAAAAATAAAATAATTTTATAAAATCGACCACTTGTGGTCGGTTTTATAATTAAAAAAATATAAAAAATAAATTATTTAGAAAACCGACCAATTGTAGTCGGTTTTTATTAAAAAATAATTATCTGTTTAATCTAATATATTATTTTTTGAAATTACACTGATCCACTTAGTCGATAACCAATATAATAATAATAAAAATCAATCAATCTTAGATTTTGTAAAAATATTATACTAAAAAATATATCAAATAAAATAAAAAAATTACTTTAAACATAATCTTTATCTTTTACTTATGTTTCAATATATAAAATAAATATTTTCCATTGTATATACGTTAAATGACGTTAAACATGCATAATCTTTGTATAATGAATATGTATATATATATATATATATATATATATATATCATACCGTTGAAATAATGATATTATACTACTATTGCAGTTATAATAATATAATGTACATATATAACCGATAATTCAGCAGAATATTATGATTGTATTCTATTATGAGGTAATATACGATGTGATGTATATATAGTACGCATTCAAGAGTTCATATATATAAATATCTTTTTATACATACATACATACATATATATATATATACATACACATATATATATACATACACACACACATATATATATATGTGTGTGTGTGTGTGTGTGTGTGTATGTATATATATATATATGATGTAGTGATCGATCGATGAACGATGTAGTAAAAAACTAGTAGAATATATCCAAACATATTGAATACCTTGCTGTACGTTGAAATTATATTGATGTAAGCTAATCAAATTAATCGACAACTCATCAAAGTATGTATATGAAATACGTCGCATTATATTATTGGATAATATACTCGTGTATGTATGTGATATATATAGTACGTATTTAGAACTTGATATAGGCGATAGTGTGTATATGTGTGTGTGTATGTATAGGTATACTAGTTTATGTGTACGCGCCTTGCGCGTGTACCGTACTTTAATGAGTTCAAACATTATATTAAATATGATATTTGTGTAAATAATAAAAATAAATATAATAATTAAATTTAATATCTCTTGAGTATGTAAGGATGGAGAATTTATTTATTAAACTCAACTTTACAAAAATATTTTTAAAAGTCGATCGACATTCATCTACCATCTGTAAATTGCAACAAAACAATATAATGATAGAGACATCAAAATAATACAAGTAAATCTAATCTTTACACACAAAAATTTTCTCAAAGTCATCCGACACTCATCTACCACCTGTAAATAATAATAAAATAATATTAAAATAATACAACTAAACCTAAGCTTTACATAAAAAAATTGCTCAAAGCCGATCAACATTTATCTATCACCTGTAAACTGCAACAAAATAATACGATAAAAGTGATATCGAAATAATACAATTAAACTTAAATTTTACACACAAAAATTTCTCAAAGCCAATCGAGATTCATCTACGAACTGTAAACTATCACAAAATAACAAACTAATAGAGATATTACGATAATACAATTAAACCTAATCTTTACCTAAAAACTTTTTTCAAAGCCGACCCACATTCATCTAGCATCTGTAAATTAAAATAAAACAATAGGATAATAAAGTTATCAAAACAATACAACTAAACCTAACCTTTACACAATAAATTCTTCAAAGCCAACCGACATTCATCTACGACCTGTAAACTATAACAAAATATATAATAGTGATCACAAAGCTTCGATTTTGATCCAACTAATTCTTGTCTGAGCGAAAATTTTGACCCTAAAGAATGATTTTGAATGAAAACAAAACACACACACACACACACACATATACATGCATGTTGAATTCTATTTTGCTGACAAAAATAGTGAAAAATTTGAGGATTAGAAAATCATGCATCCACCAATCTAGACATGCCATTGAATCAAGTTAGATGAGCATCAATCATATTCTCCCAATAGGAAAACCGGTTTGTTCTCTTGTTTAACGTACATCTCAATATTTAATTGAACAGTAAAAAGAAAAATATTAATTAATTCTCTTACCATATATTTTAGGAGTCTCATATATTTTAGGAAGTCTAGTAGAAAAGAAAATATTAATTCATTCTCCTACCATATATTTAAGGAGTCTCACCTATTTTAGGAAGTCTAGTTAAATAAAACATAATTAAATAACAAATTAAAAAAATAGTGTAGAGACGGTTTTGTCTATAAAGAGTCTTTTAATGAAAGGTAAAAAAATTAAATCACTTTTCTAGGGTCTTCACACTTTTAGTATGTTATAGATATATAATATATACATATTATATAATAAAGGTATATTAATGACATAAGATAAACTAACCGATAATTCATCTGAGTATATGTGAAATACGTTATATATTATTATGGGCTAGTAAAATCGTGTATGTGATGTATATAGTATGTATTTGAAAGCTGATAGCCAATTGAATATATTTATATACACGTATATCTCGTGTAGTGACGTATAAAGTAATCGAAAGCTCGATAACAGAATCTATATATCAAAATATTTTTGAATAATACGTTGATATCATACTATTGAGGAAATAGATATACTATTTTGTGTCAATGTAGACACGCATATATTGTTGAAGTTGTAATAATATAAGACAAGTAATCGATAATTTATCTGATTAACATGTTGTATTATGAGGTATATATATATATAATACCGTATTAAAATCTAATTAACCAAAAATTTATTGTAATTTGCAAAATTCATTGATATTATTATACTATTGAGAAAATATTCTACTCGTGTTAATGTGATGATAAAATAACTAATTATCTAATTTATATATATACGAATTGTATTAAATTATTTAGATGTTGTTATAAATATTATAGAATTTATTAAAATTTTAATTTTTTAAAAATTAATTTTAATTTATTAATTTATTTTGTAATTTATTTTAATTTCTTAATTGTAATTTATTAAACTTTAATTTGTCAATAATTTTGTAAAAATCGACCACATGTGGTCGGTTTTTAAAAATATTTCTAGAAAACCGACCACATGTGGTCGGTTTTTCTATTAATTAAAAAAAATTATTAAATACATTTAACTCGACCCGACCCAACCTACAAAACAAAACAAAAACACACACACACCCAACCAACACAACAAACTCAGCAACACCCACCAACACACGTGATAAACATACACAACACACACATCACGATCTGGTGACGACAGTGCGGTGAACTGGAGTTCCGGTGACGGTAGCTCGGCCAGCTTCTCTGACGACTCCAACTCGTGAGTTGTTTTCTTCTTCTCTAACTTCCTCTTTCTCTCTCATTTACTAAATAACACACACAAAATCCTAGTTTCGATTTTAAGTCTTAGAAATATGAGTTGTATTACTAGGAATTTGTTTGATTTAGCTGCAGGAGCAAGACCTTAGCTCAAATTTTCATAATTCATTGTCGTTTTTACTATTCCTTTTTGATTTTTTTTTTGGGGGAAATCTTATTCCTATTCCTTAGCTTAAGATTTTGCTTGTGGTAATTTGAGTTTTGGTATAAAAGGCCAGCATTTTGACAAAATAAGGAAAAATGTTAATTTTATCTATTAATTTTAAATTATCAACAATTAGTTTTAAAGTCGGAATAGTAGTAGTGCATTGTCCGGTCCTTCGATTTGTGTTATTGTTGTTGTTAGTCGGAATGAAAGTCATAAATGTGATATTGTTTACTAAATTATTGCAATTATTTAAGTGAAATATTATTCTTTCTAATAATTTTACTGTTTGACAGAATCCGAATTCGGGAAAATGATTGCTTTGCTAGTTTTTTGGTGACCGCTTATATCTTTTTCTTTAATCTAGGCCAAGCAAAGGTAAGTTGATTTCTCTCTATTTTCTTATAATGAAGTCTTCAAATGTAGTTTAGTTTGGGATTGTTCGCTGTAGAAGGCTTTGAAAGACATAAAAATTTTGTGATGATTATATGGTGCGAGAGGGACATGCAACGCCTCTGCGTATTTGCTTTATTACACTTGTTAAATTGTTTGACTTATACTATAAATGAATATGTTACTTGAAAGTGATTAAGTGTAGTTACCTGAAGGTGAACTTTTATTTTGAATTTTGTTGAAGCGTAGTGTAATACCCCGTACTTTTTCTAGCTTGAAAAGTTTCCCAAGAATGTTAGAAGCTTTCTTTGAAATATGAATCCACTTTTGTACACGTGGTATTTTCAAGATTTTCACTTTTTTTTCATGTGGAAAATTCAATAAGCTTTCCATCGATACCAAATTTTCCCAAATCCGACACCCGAGCGAAGAGTTAGAGCCTTTTTAGTGATACAGTGTATCATGTAAGCCTTTAGCTCAAATGGAAATTGTCAATTTCCAGTGTTGCTCCACGATAGTGGTACGTCATGCCAAACTTTCAGGTCGTAGACAATGTGGCAACGCGATAGCTCTGCGTCGCGCCACTGTGCAACTTTCTATTTGTCACTTTCCAGTGACTTGGCGCGATAGTGGCGCGTTGCGCCAAGGATGAAAATCAGAAAATTTTCTTAGAAATTTAAATACGTTTCCTAAGGTTAAAAGGGTCAATTTCCCACCTTATATAAGCCTTATAACACGAGATTTGGCCATAATTCAGCAACTTATACTCAATTACTCTCAAAAACTCTCAAGAACAAGCCCTAGAGTTTTCATAGAAGGTTCAATTCCAAGGGAATTCACCATCAAATTTCATGAATTTCCTTCGTCAATATTCGTTTATTTACGAACCAAGGTATGCATAGTGTTCATTCATGGACTATTTTCGTCTATGAAGCCCAAGAATCTCCTTTACAACTTCAAGTTTATGGATTTCTTTATGAGTTTCATGTTGGGTTTGTTTTGTTCAAGTTGAGAATGATTAATTGAATTTTAATCCATGTTGGGTGATCAATTTTATGTGAAATTGATTAGTATAGATGTATATTTATGTGAACTTACGATTAAACCCTATAATGATGAAATTAGAATTGAACCATGATGTCTAATTGTTGTACAATGTTGTTTACATATACTATGCCTACCATGTGTTTGATTGAATGCCTATATGAAGGAAAAGTGCCCAACTAGCATGATATTATGAAATCCCCATTTATGTACAAGTTTATGCATATCACCTGTTTGATGAAGTGCTTCAATATATGAATTATGAATTGTGTTGTTGGTCATGTGTTCAAGTAAGTCATGTTATGTCAGTTTCTTTCCATCGAGTCCTGGGGGTACTTGTACCCGACAACTTAGCTGTGTGCCTAGAGACATGTCATGTTTTCACGATACTCTCAGACAAGTCAGGATCCATAGAACTCAGTCAGTCATGTGACTCAGGAAATCTCAAAAATCTCAGTAGTTCAGTAACCTCCGTGATCTCAGTATTCCCAGTAAGTCTCAGTAACTTCAGTACTCTCAGTCAGTCCTCAGATCTTAATAGCATTTCATCAGTCAATGGAAATCAGTAAATTAAGTTTTAGCTCCGCTAAACGCTACCATCAGTTAATCAGTTTAGTTCAGTTAAATAAGTTCAGTTTAGTTAATCAGTTCAGTGTTTATTCAGTTGGGAGTAGGATTCAGCACCGAGTGAACCCAAGGATGGGGACTCACCTATTATTCAGTGGAGGGTGTGATCCTTAGAAGCAATCATTGTGTTCCAGAACTACGTAGCCAACGTAGGTTGAGATGCACCCTACGCGTTTAGGGATATATATATATATCTCATTTGGGTTACCTACTAGGAGGGGTTGACGGAAGAGCTCCCTGTCAGCGAGGGTATACTCACAGCAGGTCTTTACCCATGGCACGGTATTGACACCCTTCTAGATGGGGTTACAGGTTGGACCCCACCAGTTCAGTTTTGGGGCATGTCAGTTAGATGATTACCTCCCACAGTCTCAGTCTCAGTCTCAGTCTCAGTAAAAGAACTCAGATAGTTCTTTAGATTTTAGGACTGTCAGCTATAGTTAAATTCAGATACGGTATGGAACTCAGCTAGTTCCATCAGATTCAGGACTGTCAGATACGACACCCATGTTATCAGTTATATTAGTTCTCAAAACTTATGTTATCAATATTCATCTTCAGGACTGTCAGATACAGTCAACCAGACCAGTTCTTCATCATCAGAACTGTCAAAAACAGTTATTCATGTATCAGTAACATAGTATCAGTCCCTCAATATTCAGTAATACAGTATCAGTATTTCTCACTTATCAGCGACTCAGGGGTCAATATCAGTAGACTCAATATTTAGTCCTATTACGATCTTAGTTACTGTTACGTAGTTATGTATGTATTCTCACGTTCATGTTAGTCAGTCAGTTAGTATTGTTCATGCATATGAACCATTTGCATTCAGCTTACCTCACTTGCATACCAGTACATTCAAAGTACTGACCCATTTGCACTATGGTGTCTTATACCATAGGTTTAGAAGTACGAGCTCCAGAGCATCAGTAGCATCCCAGTTCAGCAGTCAGAGTCAGCTGTGAGTCCTCATTCTTTGAGGACATGATGATTACATTACTATTTCATCTTTCAGTTTAATTCAGTTGTCGGAGTTAGTTGGGGACCTGTCCCATCAACTCCTTATTCAGACAGTTTAGAGCCTTTCAGACCATAGCATGTTAGATAGTTACTTCAGATTTGCTTTGGTATTGTTATACCATTTTCAGATATTATTTATCAAATATTCATTCAGTTTTGAACCTTATGGCCATTCAGTTCATGTTTCCGCATATTTACAGTATATATTTTAGTGCTCAGTTACAGATATTAGTCATGGGTTAGCTTGTGGTCCTTTGGGGTCATGGGCACCGTGTAACGTCTCGGGTACCATATTTGGGGCGTTACACGTAGGTACTTGAAATGTAAACTTTTTATTTTGAATTTTTCTATGCTTGGTAAATTGATTAAGTGTAGGTAGTTGAAAGGTGAATTTTTTTTTTGAATGTGGTTTAGTTTGGTAACATGTGAGATGACTTAGTGACTTGAAATTGATTAAGTGAAGGTACTTGAATTTTGAATTTTTATTTTGAATGTCGTTTAGTTTGGTAGATGTGAGGTGACTTAGTCACTTGAAATTGATTAAGTGTATGTAGTTGAAAGGTGAATTTTTATTTTGAATGTGGTTTAGTTTGGTAGTATGTGAGGTGACTTAGTCACTTGAAATTAATTAAGTGTCGGTAGTTGAAAGGTGAATTTTTGTTTTGAATGTGGTTTAGTTTGGTAGCATGCGAGGTGACTTAGTCACTTGAAATTGATTAAGTGTAGGTAGTTGAAAGGTGAATTTTTGATTTGAATGTGGTTTAGTTTGGTAGCATGTTATGTGACTTAGTGACTTGAAATTGATTAAGTGTAGGTACTTGAAATGTGAATTTATCATTTTGAATGTGGTTTAGTTTGGTGACTTGGGTGGTGACTTAGTGACTTAAAATTGATTAAGTGTTGGTAGTTGAAAGATGAATTTTTATTATGAATGTGGTTTAGTTTGGTGACCTGGGTGGTGACTTAGTGACTTGAAATTGATCAAGTGTAGGTACTTGAAATGTGAATTTATCATTTTGAATGTGGTTTAGTTTGGTGACTTGGGTGATGATTTAGTGACTTGAAACTGATTTAGTATAGGTACTTGAAATGTCAATTTATCATTTTGAAGGTAGTTTAGTTTGGTGACTTGGGTGGTGACTTAGTGACTTGAAATTGATTAAGTGTAGGTACTTGAAATGTGAATTTATCATTTTGAAGGTAGTTTAGTTTGTTGTTTTGGGAGGTGACTTAGTGACTTGAAAATGTTGAAGTTTAGGTACTTAAAAGGTGAATTTTTATTTTGAAAGTGGTTTAGTTTGGCAACATGTGAGGTGACTTAGTCACTTAAAATTGATTAAGTGTAGGTAGTTGAAAGGTGAATTTTTATTTTGAATGCAGATTAGTTTGGTAATTTGTGTGGTGACTTAGTGACTTAAAATTGATTAAGTGTAGGTACTCGAAATGAGATTTTTTGTGTTGAATGAAGTTTAGTGTGGTAAATTGGGAGGTGACTTAGTGACTTGAAATTGATTAAGTATAGGTACTAGAAAGGTGAATTTATCATTTTGAAGGTAGTTTAGTTTGTTGTTTTGGGAGGTGACTTAGTGACTTGAAAATGTTGAAGTTTAGGTACTTGAAAGGTGAATTTTTGTTTTGAATGTAGTTTAGTTTTGTAACTTGAATTTAGGTACTTTTTCATTTTGAATTTAAGTACTTGAAATGTGAACTTTTGTGACTTGAACTAATTAGTTGAATTTGATTGATTGTGCAGATGGAACCTGATTATAGCTGGATATATCAACGGAATAATGATAATATGTCACGACCCAAAAATGAGGGTCATGATGACACTTGTCGCAACATACCTTGACAAGTAAGCCTATCACCCAAACTGATAAGAAAGATGAAAAAATAAAAATATCCCAAGGTAAGGCTTCTAGAACGAAGCCGAACCATATAAGTAATCATAACAATGCGGAAAGAACTTATCCAAAATACCAGTCATGCCCAAAACCAGGTGTCAATAATGTAAGAACTACGAATACAATCCAAGAGTCAAATACATAAAAAAAATAACCATAAAAGGAATAATATCTGTCTCTGAATACTAATAAAGACATAATTACTTTAGAAAGATAGGGGTGAACTTCGGACGCATGAATATCCAACCGCTACCTTGGAAGCTCCAACAATCGCCCTAGTCAAGAAATCTGAGGCACACTCAATTTAGGACCTGCACCGAAAGGGCGCAGTAGGCATGAGTACGGACCACTTGTACTCAGTAGGTATCATAGGATGACCAAGCAAAGTAGTAAATAAAGCATACAAAATATGCACTAAGGGCACGTCACATGCAATCAAAAAATATCCCACAACGGTAGCCCACACCGCTTGCACTAATAGTTCTAATATATATCACATATATTACAATGACACACCAAGATATAGAACACAAGTATACATTATGTCATATATAAATAGAACAATAGAGAATATGTAGATATAAGATCATCAAATACAATTAAAGGAAGATAAGACAAATACACAAATGACAAGTCAATAAGGAAATACAACACAACATAAACATAATAAAGTAAGTGCAATGTATGTGGTGATGATAATGATGATGATGCACGAGGTCATCGCACAACCTCCGGGATCATCGCACAATCCCCTTATACACCTACGAAGCTAAAGCTTCCCAACGTAGGACCCATGGGGGGTTCGTTAACTGATACACCCAAATTATACCTCTCTTACGAGAGAGTAAGTGGTCATTGTAAAATATATAACCTAACTAGGTTGGGGTCGAATCCCATAGGGAATATGGGGTTAATTTAAGTTACTTGTGAGTCAATCAACTGATAGTAAGTAGTTTTCGGTAAATGGGGGTTTTATGAGATTAGTTAGAATGTTATTTATCACTTCAATTTCACCACTTGCAACTAGTGTTTCAGTGTTTTAGATCAATGTTACGGGAAAACTAGAATTGTGTTCACTATGGGTGTTGATACTTGATGTACACTAATTGTGATTCAAGACTCTTGTGACAGATAGGAATAACAGATTATCAATATCAAAGTGTTGTCTAAATATCTCTCAACCTATTTAGACTTTCGGCTACCCAATTCTTTCGAACTGAGGAAATTCGTCTAATTAATCAGATCCTATCTCAGGTTAATTAACCTTGTTACAACGTTACTATTAAATGAAAGTTTAACCCTTTAAAGTCCCTGTTGATAATTCCCTTCCTACTAGATCGACTTCTTCTTTCAAGAAAGTCAATACTTTGGTGTGGTCTATTGTTTGCAACCAACAGACAACATGCATAACAGAAGAATTACCAAGAAGTTCTTACTGCCTTAAGAATCTTGATTGGCTAGTGAACGTACAAGACTAAACCCATAGATCCCACAATTTGGGTTAAGGAAATTAGCTACTCATTATGTAAGAAGCAACAACACATACTGAATTCATGATTCAATAAATGATAACTTACAGAATGATGAAGGTATATAATTGTTTCTCCTTCGAGATCACAGTAGAATTTTCCTAAACTTAATTTGCAAAAATACAGAGAAAAGCTAGTCAGAGATTTTCCCTCTCGTGAGTTTCCTATTTAATAAAAACCTAGAACTTGTCCTTAAATGCCTAGGCTAATTTTGGAATCAAATTACAAATCACAGAAAATCTCTCGCACATGTGATGGCTTATCAGGAGTCTGACGACTTATCAGACAATGTCGTCAACTCCTTTTTAAATTCCATGTTTGCTTCCTTCGTTTGACGACAAGTCTTGATGACTTATCAGGATTTTGACGGTTTATCAGAAAATGGTCGTCACTTCTCCACTCTAACTCCCATGCACTCTCTTTGGATGATGATATTCCTGACGGCTATTCACAAAGTTGATGACCTCTCAGACAAGTCGTCAACTGTACTCTTCATGGATGCTTACTCAAAATATATCTCTTTTGACTCAGTTGTTGTTGGTTTTCATACATCTTAGCTCACCTGCACAATCACAGAGAAAATAATCAAAAACAACAAAAGTTGCTTAAGAATTTACAATTATTCCGAGTTAAAACCCTTAAATGTGCTAGCATCAAGCTCACAAATCAACACCCTCAACATAAAATAATTGCTTGTCCTTAAGAGACTAACACATTATAGTACCACAGTGTTTAACCAAGGGAATGTAAAGCATATATAGCAGTCAATCTTCAATGTTAGTTCAAAACATATCACCCTCTCCAAGTTCAAGCACTTTAACCTTAACTGTGTATAGTATTGAAGATCCACAATGCGACACAAAGGAATCAAGATATGACATCAACTTAGCAACAATAACCACACATATACACAAGTTACACAACCCAGATAAGCAAGCAACTATCAATACAACTCGTGTGCCCTTACAACAACAAAGTCCCTCTTCACTCATATATGAAATCAAGTATGTCATTATAGGGACAACCAAGAGACGCTCACTCTCAGAAAGAAGTTCCAGTCACTGTATGCCAAATACCATAGGCTTGCCCTTATTTTCGATATCGAGGTTTTCAGACAGGTGAGTTAAGATCACTATAGTTTTTTTTTTGGCTTGTAATGTATGCTTGGGGATGGTATGATATGTAAGGATATTTAAAGTGACTAAGACTCCTTGACACTACAAAAGTTTCAGGGGTCCTACTTATTGACCTTTTCTTTATTTCTCCCTTTCTTTATCGCAATAAACTCAAGATGGGTGCGGTCTTTTAGTCTTTTTATTTTCCCATTTTCACAACTTTTCTTTTCTTTCTCTTTTTCAACCACACCTAGCTTTGCTATTTTTTTCTTATTTTACCTTTCTCCGTACTTATTTTTACATCACGCACCCCTATAATAGCCACCCTCAACTTAGGCGATTTGCCTAAGTCAAAGTGTACAATGCCCAAGGAGGACCAGGGACAAAATAGGTTCATTGTGTACAAATGGGTAGGTGATAGGTATAATTAAAAGAATAGGCATTCAGGCTCAAAATCGGGATCAAGGGATATTATTCATACATGGAAGGTCATATAGGATAACAGTGGACTAATATAAAAAATGGCCTATGATCCTTTCCTAACTGCTCTGCTACGACCAAGGCAAGACCAACCAGATAAGTTCTAGATAAACACACAATGGGAACTAGGTAGTATCTCACACACACATGACACATAGTTACATCAGAAGATGCTAACTATCTAGTTCATGCAATTGTTAGTGTTATTAATTATTATATCCCTAGTATTAATGACAAACTAAGATTCACAATCATCGCATGTCGACACATATCACACAGTTGCACTATACACATTCAGAGAAATGTTCAATCTTAAAAATAATGATGACTGCCATACGAACTCTCCTAGTTAAACATAACACTGAGCAAACCACCTGAGAAAATAACCAACACAACCAATAAACAGATACCCCACCCCAAAAGAAAAGAACATGCATTGTCCCCAATGCATATCTAAAAATAAATCAAAATCATAGGGGTTAGGACGTACCTGCAGTGGCTCAAATGCATGAATCATGGGTAGTTGATCCTGCCGCTACATCATCAGCTGCCTCATCCTCATCGGGAATCTTCCTCCATTCTGATACATCTGGCCTAGTAGTTGTTGGTGGCCCACTAGTTGAGGCACCTACAACCCTCGCTCGTAGGGCCTCTTCCTATTTTTCATTGTCTGTTTGGGACTCTTGCATCACCTTTTTCATCTCCACTTCCTCAGCTTTCTTTCTCGCCTTCTTTTCTACTTTTCTTTCTTCATTGCTATCATGCCTTTTTCTCTTACCCTTATCTTTCTTCTCGCCCTTCTTCTTTCTTTGATTTACTGGTTCTTCAGTGATGTCAAACATCAATATCTCATCTCCATACTCATCAACAATCGGGTCTACAGAGATCACGAGTTGATGCTGCTGTAGTACTACAACATCAACTTTTACCTTATCTAAGGATGCTTTGAAAAGTGCGAGATCTGGTGCTGACATCTCCCTTAACCGTGGGTCCAGACAACTTTCCACTGCCTCAACCCTTCCGTGAAAATATTGGAAAGGCTCAAGGGCCACTCTAATTCTCTTGCCTACAACACAAACAAATTGGTCGACAAATAATTTCAACTGTGCCTCGCACCTCTTTGCTTGTTTTGCCACCCTCCTAAAATTTAGAGCATTAAATGTAAACTCCGATACCTGAACTGCTGTTGTGGGGATTGCTTAATTCTCATGTACTGGGTCTACCCTCACATAGGATGTTGGATGAACAGCTTCGAAAGTTTACACCTCCATATCTGGTGCTAAGTTAGTATCCAGAACAGATGTTTGTAATTCAACAACCGAATCTGGTGCAACCCCTGCTTCTTTGTCTAGCACTAGCCTTGGGTGGTTTTCATCGTACCTCATGGGGTCGTGGGTCCTCTTAGCCGAGAGTTCTTGATCTACCCCTACAATCTCTGGTACATTAGCAGCCTGGCACAGCTTCGTGATGAGATAAGGAAATAGATATGCAGTGTTGGGTCTTGATACCCGAATCTTAATATCATCAGCAATAATTTCTCTGAAGTTCAAGGGAATCTTAGACACAAAGCTTGCGACAAAGACTGCTCTATCATCACCAAGAATATTGTCCCCCGTTGTTGGCATCAAGCGAGTGCACACCACACCCAACCAAAATCTTGCCTTCTGAGTAGTGAGGCTTTAAAGATCCTTTGACTAACATTTGTCAACAACTCCGGTTCCCCTTCTACTATGATCTTGGCCAACCAAGGATGCTGTTTTGCTCTATTCTTCATTATGAAGTAGAATTTTGGTGAAGTGGACAGAGGAGAGAAGTTGGGTCCATGGAGAAATCTTTTTATGGTACTATCAGAAAGATCTACGATCACTCCCCTCACTGGAACTGTCTCTCGGGTAGGCATATCTGCTGCTTTCTTTTCGAGTTTGCACATGTTCTCCAAGGTATCCTGGTAGTTTGCATAAAACTCCCAGACTAATGTGGGGAAAAATAATTCACCTCCTGTTGTGGTCCAAGTCAGACCATACTCCTTGAATACCTCCTCCATTAGGGGATATCTGCTTATCCCTTTGGTAATGATCCTCGTTTTCTCATAAATTAGCCTCTTAACCATTCTTCTTTTTGTTCTGATAAGTCCATCATAGAAAATCCTTTTTGCTCCTGGGACTTGCCATCTGGCACTTTCTTAAACACTGGGATTCTTGCACTTGATCAAATCTCCCCGTATCGGGGAATCTTTACTGGTCGATTGTTGTTCAGAAGAAGGATTCTCTGAGGAGGGTTCTTCAGAGTTAGGCTGTGCAGATGATGTATGTTCAGAGGTGGAGTTTGGTTCCTCAGAAGCTGTCTACTCAGAGGGTGTATATGTAGACGATAATGGTACTTTAGTCTCACTTTATTCATCCACCTCTTCCTCAGATTGTAGAGGAGGTGTATCTACTTTTGGACTCTTCTTCTTTCTTTGTCTTTTGAGTTGAGGCTCCTTTTTTTCATAGTCAGATTCTTCAAAGAGTCTCCGAGGCATGCTCCTCTTAGATACCTTCTTTGCTGCTTTAGTTGATTTTCCTTTTGGTGGCATAGTGAACTCCTATAACAAGAGAAAACCAATACTCAGTACTCAGGGGTAAAAAACACAGGCATGCTAATCAATTTCAAATCCCCTGAAAGGGTTTATCAGTGCCTTTGAAGAAAGTTGTGACGACATGGTCTGATAAGCCATCACATTTGTGATAACTTATCAGACATGACGTCATCCAAGACAGAAAAAGGCCAATTCTTACACACTTATTATGACATTTTTTGATAAGCCATCACATTTGTGATAGCTTATCAGATTTGTCGTTAGCCCAAAACTTGATTCCCAGCTTATTATTAACATATTCCTCATTCCAAATCTTCCTCCCCAACACTTTGCAAATACATTCTTGGGCTGAGATTTCAGCTTTTAGTGCTCGAGGCATAATTGCAAACCCTAGTTTCAGTTTTCACATCAATTCTTAGCTAAACTTGACTCAATACCCACGGAAAACTAAGACTTAATGGACTTCAAAGAGGAGATGAACTTGGAGTATACCTGTTAGTCGACTTAGAGGAGATGAAGAACTTTCCGGTACTAATGCTTGATTGAGGTAGGCAAGATGGAAAAGGGAGAAACACACTTGCGTTTGAACCCAACACCAATGGGAAACAGGGGAAGGTATTACCTTATTTTATTGATAATAAACTAACCCAGGCAAGAAAATACACTAAAAATGGAAAGGAAATACAATAAAGAAAAATAGGCGCAGGAAGGTGAGGAGACTTAGGTCAACAGAGATAGGCCTGGTTGGATTTTCTCTTTAGGGCCCAGTTTTATGTGACGGCTTATCAGAACTGCGATAGCCCATCACATACTACCGTCACCTAAAGGAAGAGTGTGACCTTATTATAGCTCATCTGATGATAATGTTTGATGGTTTATCACAGGTGTGATAGCCCATCATATATGTCGTCAGGTCAAGACAGAGTGTTGCCTAATTTCAACTAATCTGAAGACAAATCCTGACGGCTTGTCACAAGTGTGATAACTTATCAGGTTTTGTCGTCAGCACTTGGTTGACAACAATAATTTCACCTCGATCCCTGTATGCCTCATCAATTCAGTACAACCACTCTCTTTAAACCAAAAATAAAACTAAATAAATAAACAACCTACATTAAACATAAAAACTTTGGGTTGCCTCCCAATAGCGCCTGATTTATTATCGTGGTACGAATCAGTTATCTCGATTACTCAAACTTTATCGAGATATATGGAGTCTATACACTTTATCGAGTCCATTGGAATAATGTATAGCTTCACTCGCTACCTATTTACCTTAAAGATACTCCCGTCCTCATTCTCGAGTTTAACTACTCCAGATGAGAAGACTTGAATCACTTTGAATGGGCCGGACCACTTTGATTTCAACTTACCTAGGAAAAAATTTAGTCTGGAGTTGAAGAGGAGTACCAAGTCACCTTTCTGAAAGTCTCGCTGTGCAATCCTACGATTATGGTACTTTTTTATCTTCTCTTTGTAGAGATTTGCTCGTTCATATGCGTTTAGATGAAATTCATCCATATCATTCAATTGCCCTAGCCTCAACTCCACTGCCTCATTCTAGTTCAAATTGAGTCATCTGAGTGCTCATAACGCCTTATGCTCTAATTCAACTGGCAGATGGCATGCCTTACGATAAACCAGTTGGTATGGTGACATGCCGATAGGCATCTTGAAAGCTTTTCTATATGCCCAAAGCCCATCATCTAGCTTCCTAGACCAGTCTTGCCTGCTAGCATTCAAAATTTTAGCAAGGATGGCTTTAATCTCTCTATTTGAAACCTCCACTGTCCCACTAGTCTGTGGGTGGTATGGAGTTGCCACCTTGTGTTGCTTGACACCATACTTTGCTAAGGCAGCTCAAAATAGTTTGTTACAGAAGTGGGACCCACCGTCACTTATAATGGTGCGTGACACCCTAAATTGAGAGAAGATGTTTCTCTTGAGGAATGCAACGACTCTCTTCCCTTCATTATCGGCCAAAGTGACGGCCTCAGCCCATTTATAGACGTAGTCTACAACAACCAGAATATATTTCAACCCATATGAGCTTACAAAAGATCCCATGAAGTAGATGCCCCATACATCAAACAACTCTGCTTCCATCATCTTGGATATCGGCATCTCATGATGTTTGGAGATTGACCCTTGCCTCTGATATTGGTCACATCTACGCATGAACTCATATGCATTCTTGAATAAAGTTGGCCAATAGTAGCCACTCTGAAATAACTTTCGAGCAGTCCGACCACCAGCATGATGACCTCTAACAGGAGAAGCATGGCATGCTTCCAATATACTCAACATCTTTACTTCTGGAACACACCTCCTTATGATATTGTTCGCACATCTCCGAAACAGATATGGTTCATCCCAGAAGTAATAGGTCACATCATAGAGAAATTTCTTCGTTTGGTGAAAGGAAAGATTCTCCGGGATCAATTCGCTCACCACATAGTTTGCAAAATCAGCGTACCAAGGCATTTTCTCCATAGCAGCAGCCAATATCTCCTCATTAGGAAATGCATCATTTATCTCAATTTCATCTCAGAATGTTTTCTCCCTCTCAAGCCTGGATAGATGGTCTGTAACTTGATTCTCACAGCCCTTTCGATCTTTGACTTCAAAATCAAATTCTTAGAGCAGCAGCACCCATCTGATCAACCTTTATTTTGCATCCTTTTTAGCCATCAAGTATCTCAAGGCTGCGTGGTCAGTATGGACCACCACCTTAGTTCCTAGAAGATAAGATCTGAATTTCTCAAAAGCATAGACTATAATAAGGAGTTCCTGTTCAGTGACGGTGTAGTTCTTTTGAGCTCCATTCAGAGCTTTGTTGGATAATAGACTGGATGAAATAATTTTTCCTTCTTTTTCCCCAACACATCTCCAAGGCCAACACCACTTACATCACACATGATCTCAAATGACTTTGACCAATCCGGTGCAACAATGATAAGGGCCTCAACCAATTTTCCTTTAAGGCTTTCGAATGCCTTCAAGCAATCTTCATCAAAGGAGAATTTAGTTTTCTTCTCCAAAAGTTTGCAAAGTGGATTTGCAATATTTGAGAAGTCCTTTATAAACCTCCGATTAAAACCAACATGACCAAGGAAACTACGAACTCCCTTCACTGAAATGGGAGGTGGTAGCTTCTCAATAACTTCAACCTTAGCTCGATCAACCTCTATCCCTTTTCCTAAAATTTTATGCCCGATAATAATGCCCCCCTTCACCATGAAGTGGCATTTCTCCCAATTAAGTACCAAGTTGAATTCCATACATCATTGCAGAGCCCAACTCAAATTCTCCAAGCACAACTCAAATGAATCTCCTACCACAAAAAAATCATCCATGAACACCTCCAGGGTGTCCTCCACCATATATGAGAAAATAGACATCATGCACCGTTGGAAGGTAGTGGGTGCATTACATAACCCAAACAACATCTTCTTAAATGCAAAGGTGCCATACGGGCATGTGAATGTCTTTTTCTCCTGATCTTCAGGAGCAATATAGATCTGATTGTAACCAGAATAACCTTCCAAGAAATAATACCACCCCCTTCCTGCCAAGCAATCAATTATTTGATCCATGAAGGGCATTGGGAAGTGATCCTTTAAGGTCCATGAGTTTAGTTTGTGATAGTCCATGCAAACCCTCCACCCAGTCACAGGTCTGAGAGGAATCGACTCATTTTTTTCATTTGCAATAACAGTCATGCCCCCTTTCTTAAGCACACATTAAACTGGGCTTACCCATTTACTATCGAAAATAGGATATACCACTCCTGCATCTATCCACTTAATAATTTCCTTCTTAACCACCTGTTGCATCGGTGGGTTAAGTCGGTGTTGATGCTCAATGGTTGGCTAAGGGGGAATGCCAATTATATCTGTAATAGTCCAGCCTATTACTATTTTGTACCTCTGAAGCACCGAAATAAGTTCCTCCACTTGATGATCGCTCAAATCAGCTACAATTATCATGGTTAGCGTGTTTCCATTGCCTAGAAACACGTACCTTAGATGCCCTGGCAGTTTTTTTAATTCCAACATCGGTGGCTCTTCGATGGATAACTTATCCAGTGGTGTTGGTCGATTAGCAAGATCAAGATCTAGCTTAATAGGAGCATAAGAGTATGAACCCATTCCTAACAAAGCACAAACAATCTCTTCGTACTCCTCAATGCCTTCACAATCAAAATTCATCAGAATTGCGGCTAAAGGCTCGACATCAAGTTTCTCCTCTATTGACACCTCTTGCTCATCCTCATAATATACATCAATAATTGAGAACACACTCATTTATTTATGCTGCTTTATTGATTGGCACACATTAAATCGTACCACTTCATCATTCATCCTAAATAAGAGCTCATTAGCTCGCAAGTCAGTCAACATACTTTCGGTTGCGAGAAAAGGTCGACCCAAAATTATGGTCCCCTCGAAGTCCACTTCACAATCCAGTATGATGAAATCCACAGGAAATATGAAGCTAGCCACCTTCACCAACATATTATACAAAATACCAACAGGTTATTTTACCGACCTATCCGCCATCACAGGTCGCATGTTGGTGGGTGTGGGGTCTCCCAAGCCTAAATTTTTATAAACAGCTAGCGGCATCAGATTGATGCTCGCTCCTAGATCACATAAGGCCTTAATAATTTCCAGAGACCCAATCGTACGAGGAATAGTGAATGCTCCTGGATCTACTTTTTTCTGTACCAAGGACCTTATAGAAATAGTACTACAATGATGGAGATTATCCGCCAGTTCATAGTTCACCGCTCTTTTATTCGTCATAAGATCCTTCATAAATTTAGTATATACCTCTACCAAAGGCACATTCAGTGTCAGCTGCTTCAATATTTCCATGAATTTATTAAACCTTGTATCATCGGCCTTCTTTTTCAATCTCTGAGGAAAGAGAGGTGGTGGTTTTGGGAGAGTATTAACCACTACTTCCTTTTCCTTCTCTTTTCATTTTTCCAACACATAAACCTGTTGATGATCAGAAGGGATATCAATGCCATCCAACTTCTCAGATTCTACTGGATTACCTTCTTCAAGCTCAACATCTTCTCCGGTCACCTCATCATTCACAGTATTGCCCAAAGAAGGGCCTGATAATACTTTACCACTCCATGTAGTAATAGCCATGCATGAACCATCATTTTGAGGGTTCTAAATTATATCACTTGGCAGCGTTCCACTCTTTCTCTGATTCAATGCTGTAGAAAGTTGGCTCATTTGTTGTTCTAATTATTTGATTGAAGTGGAGTGCGAGTTTACCAACTGACTCATAGAGGACAAATCAGTTTTCATAGTAGTTACCCCAGAGTTGGTAGCCTCAACTCCCTTTAACAATTTCTCCATCATGTCCTCTATATACATCTTGCCATAGCTAGTTGCAGCATTATCTCTGCTTCCGGGAGGTACATATAGCCCAATCCTATCATTCTTGTTTTTTTAGTTTCCTCAATCTCTATCCTTGTGTCCAGCCTTGTCATAATAAGTCTGACCTTGATTTCCTTGGATATTGCCTAAAAAATCCCCCTAGTTATTCAAATAGTTGGCCTCTTCTTCCGAATCAGAGTCATCTATACCTTGTGATGCAACAACTTTCAATTTTCAGTCTTTGCAGATAATACATGCTTGGTTAATAAATCCATCTGCGACTTCAAGTGTGCTATGTCTTGATCGTGTTCTTCCTCTTTCTTACATTGTTCCGCAGTCATTCCAACAGACACAGTAGAATGCATTCTTCCTCTTTCCTAATGTTGAGAACTTTTTTAGGAAAACCTCTTTGAACTGCCTTCAGTTGGTTATAGAATCAGGCGTTAGCTCATTTAGCCACAATGTTGCCACCCCAGACAGAGACAAAGGAAATAAGCACAAGCGGATGGCATTCTGTCCCACTCTCGGGTTATCAAACGACTTGCAAATGGTAACAAAATTCACCAAATGCATGTTAGAATCATCTCCTGGCAGACCACCGAACTGCCCCTTCAGATGAAGGAGTTAAATCATTGTACTGGTAATGTTGAAATTAGCTCCTGGTGCTAAAGGGTGAGGAATAATAGCTCTAGTATTACCAACTCCATCCATTCCATCATCAATGTTATTCTGATCATACTGCACAGGTTGTCAAACCAGTCTCACTCGGAACAGATGATTTCTATTCACATTTTGGTTTACCGGTGCGGCTATATTCTCTATGTGCCTTGGGTTGGCAGGATTCAACAATTCTTCATCTCTCAAATCATCATCATCAGGATTTGGATGATGCGCCTGAGGCCCTTTGTTCTGTTGATTAAGCTGGGCTCTATCCAAAACGGCTAGTCTTTAGGTTTCCTATCGGTCTGCCATTCTGCCGATCAGTTGAGGTTCCGGATTGAAGGGTAATAATGGTTCTCCTGAACTTCTAGTCCTTAACATAAACAACCCTAAACCTGAAACAAACAAAAATAACAAGCAAATATAAAATTAGGAAACCTGACTAATAGTCAATTAGCACACATAAACTTAATTGACAACCGTATTCCCCGGCAACGGTGCCAAAATTTGATACACCCAAATTACACCTCTCTTATGAGAGAGTAAGCGGTCGTTGTTAAATATATAACCCAACCTAGTTGGGGTAGAATCCCATAGGGAATATGGTGTTAATTTAAGTTACTTGTGAGTCAATCAACTGATAGTTAGTAGTTTTCGGTAAATGGGGGTTTGATTAGATTAGTTAGAATGTTATTTCTCACTTTAATTTCACCACTTGCAACTAGTGTTTCAGTGTTTTAGATCAATGTTATGGGAAAACCAGAATTGTGTTCACTATGGGTGTTGATACTTGACATGCACTAATTGTGATTCAAGACTCTTGTGACAGACAAGAACAACAAATTATCAATATCAAAGTGTTGTCTAAATGTATCTCAACCTATTTAGTCTTTTGGCTACCTAATTATTACGAACTGAGGAAATCCGTCTAATTAATCAGATTCTATGTCAGGTTAATTAACCTTGTTCAGCGTTACTATTAAATAAAAGTTTAACCCTTTTAAGTCCCTGTTGATAATTCGCTTCCTACTAGATCGACTTCTTCTTTCAAGCAAGCCAATACTTCGATGTGGTCTATTGTTTGCAACCAACAGACAACATGCATAACAGAAGAATTACCAAGAAGTTCCTACTTCCTTAAGAATCTTGATCGACTAGTGAATGTACAAGACTAAACCCATAGATCCCATAATTCGGGTTAAGGAAATTAGCTACTCATGATGTAAAAAGCAACAACATAAATTGAATTCATGATTCAATAAATGATAGCTTACAGAATAATGAAGGTATATAATTGTTTCTCCTCCGAGATCACAATAGAATTTCCCAAAACTAAATTTGCAAAAATACAGAGAAAAGCTAGTCAAAGATTTTCCCTCTCATGAGTTTCCTCTTTAATAAAAATCTAGAACTTGTCCTTAAATACCTAGGCTAATTTGGGAATCAAATTACAGATCACAAAAAATCTCTCGCACATGTGACGCCAAATGTGACGGCTTATCAGGATTCTTACGACTTATCAGACAATGTCGTCAACTCCTCTTCAAATTCCATGTTTGCTGCCTTTGGCTGATGACAAGTCTTGATGGCTTATCAGGATTTTGATGGCTTATCAGAAAATATTGTCACTTTTCCACTCTAACTCCCATGCACTATCTTTGGCAGACGATATTCCTGATAGCTATTCACAAGGTTGACGACCTCTCAGACTAGTCATCAACTGTACTCTTCATGGCTGCTTACTCAAAATCTATCTCTTTTGACTCAGTTGTCATTGGTTTTCATACATCTTAGCTCACCTGCACTATCACAGAGAAAACAATCAAAAATAACAAAAGTTTCTTAAGAATTTACAATTATTCCGAGTTAAAAGCCTTAAATATTCTAGCATCAAGCTCGCACATCATCAATCCATATACAATCCACATATCTCATATCTCCTTTCCGACATATCCCTCGGAAAGGGTTTTATAAGGTGTTACCATATCTTTTAAAAAGGTGTTGCCAGTGTTTTTCAGATGTTGCCACGGTGGTACCAATGTTTCATGAATGAGTATGATATGAAGATGTAATGCTCACAATCAATCACAATGACTATTTCCACAACTAACCACAGGATATATTTCCACAACCAACTACAATGATACATTTCCACAACCACATGAGCCAATATTCACTCATTATTTTCGTTTCATCCATGAATTTTCATATGTCACATATGCCAATAAAGTATAAATATAATCACAATACACCAATGGTACCACATTAAAAATTTTAACAACACAATACAATTATTCACATATATTCAAGGCTATTAATGTCACATACGATGCCACATGGTCACACATATCACATAATACCTCAATTTTGGCAATTACATCACATATAGGCCCTCACACGGGCACAACACATAGATAGATATTTTTCATGATTAGTTCTCACCCTTAACATGTATTTTGTACCATCATTTACTACGCAACCTAGTCCGAAAGAGTTAAACCACAACCTACCTCAAAAGCCGAAAACAGTCTGCTACAGTTCGAACCCACGACCTTATTTTCCATGAACGATCCCGAACTCCACTAAAAATATCAAATATGAAATCTGCGCGTCAAAACAAAACCAACGACACTCATGTTGACTACTTTAGGTTCGGGGTCAAAATGAACCCCCCAAACGGATTTTCAAAAAAGAAGGGCAAAATTGTAACTTTACTTCAAAAACATATTTTCCATATTTTTAGGAACCTACAGCTGAAAATCCAAGTTAAATCGAGTAAAAAATGGGGTTCAAATAAAAGAAAAACCATTTTTGAACTTTACCGGGTAAAATCTTTGAAATCCGGGTTAAAATCAAGAATCAGAGTTGTTTTGAAAGTTAAATTGATGAAAAACTAGTAATTACGAGATAGAAATATTATTCAAGTGAAAACAGTAAAGTTTTGGTTTAAAATCATGCCCTAAGATTTTTGAGATTTTGAGAAATTTATCAAGAAATTATTAAGAAAAGTAGTGAATTCTTATCTTAAATCCGTAGTAAAACCAAGAAATAGATGTTAATCTATCATCCCAAGCCCCCACAAGCTTCACTTTTAAGCTCCCAAACTATTTAGGGTTTAACTCTCAAGAGGCAAGATGAAAAATAAGCAAAATGACCCAAAAACTATTTATAAGTGCAGAAAATCTGCACTAAAATGAACCAAAAAGCTGCAGTTTTTTGTTTGTTAAAGTCCACTCCGGACTTCGACAGGGTGGCTGAAATTCATTCGGAGTCCGATACATGCAAACGAACTATGCAACCATACTAAATTTGACGTTTCGGACGCGATGGCTATATCATATTTTAAAAAAAATATCATTTTCACAGAGTTGACCCCGAAACTCGAAATTATAATTTTTTAAACCGAGGGTCGAAATGAGATTTAAAAGCCGTAAAATCATACCAAACATGCTAACACCCTAAAATCGACATTCTTGATCTGCTGGCGAAGTCGGATTTTCCATCCGAGGTCGTTTCGATCAAATGTGGGTCCCACACTCATATTTTCAGTTTTCCAACTTTCCAACTAATAGGTTGAAATGAGCACGGGTGCACCGGGATCCGATCAAAGGTCTACCTAGCCTAAAATCGATATTATGAAGCTGTTGGCGCAGTCCGTTTGCCCATCTGTCGCATGGATCAAAAGATATCTACACAGGTCCAAAATAAGGCTCTCGAAGCCATCAAAAACCACAATATTGCATAAATGATACCAAAATGCATCGAAAATCATGTCAATCACTCCCACACCCCAGAAATATCATAATGCAACTACGGGGAGGGTTAAAATAGTCAAATCACACAAAATAAAAAATTTCATATATTTTATCAAAGTTTTAGGTCGTTACATCATCCACCACTAAAAATCTAGTTCGTCCTCGAACTAAAGCAAAGAAATACCTGAATCAATGAAGAGCTGAGGATAAGAACTACGCATATCAGACTCGACCTCCCATGTAGCTTCATCTACAGGTCGATGTCACCACTGAACCTTAACCACAGGAATCACTCTAGAGCACAACTGCTTAATATCCCTAGAAAAAATGGAAACTGGCTCCTCAGCAAAGGACAACCGGTCATCTAACTGAACTGACTCCCCACGAATGACATGAGACTCATCAGGAATATAGCAACGAAGCATAGAAACATGAAAAATAGATGAATAACTGATAGATCAGGGGGAAAAGCCAACTCATAAGCCACATCACCAACAGTCCAAAGAATCTCAAATGGACAGATATACCTATGGCTAAGGTTGCCCCTCTTCCCAAACCTCATCACACCCTTCATGGGTGAAACTCAAAGAAAAATACGATCACCAACACCAAATTTCAAGGCACGAAGTCTACGATCAGCATAACACTTCTGCATACTCTGAGTCGCTCTAAGTCTATCCTGAATGACCTGGACTCTATCCAAAGACTCACAAAGAAAGTCCATACCTCGAGGTCTCACCTCTGAAACATCAAACCAACCCACTGGGGAGTGATAACTCCTACCATAAGATGCCTCAAAAAGAGCTATATCATTACTAAAATGGTAGCTATTATTATATACAAACCCTGCTAAATCCAAATGCTGCTCCCACTAGCCACCCAAATCCATCAAGCATGCGCGGAGCATATCCTCCAAAACCTAGATAGTCTGCTCTGACTGGCATCAATCTAGGCGTAAAATGTTGGGGTAAGATCAACCCAAGTACCCAACTTATCCTGAAGAGTCTTCCAAACGTGAGATGTGAACACGGGACCTCGATCTGAAATAATGGACATCAACACACCATGTAGATGCATAATCTCCTGAATGTAGATACGGGCCAACCTCTCAGCACTGAATGAGACCTGAACCAGAATAAAATAAGCTAACTTGGTCAATCTATCCACGATGACCCAAAAACTATCAAAACTATGAGATGTACGAGGCAAACCAGTCATAAAGTCCATGATGATGCGTTCCTACTTCTACTCAGGAATGGGTAACCTCTGAAGCAAACCACTAGGTCTCATATGCTCGGCCTTCACCTGCTGACAACATAGGCAACGAGCCACAAATTCCTCTATATATCACCTCGTACCACCCTACCAGTAGTGCTGTCTCAAATCATGATACATCTTAGTCACACCTGGATGGATGGAATATCTGGAACAATGGACCTCCTCCAAAATCAACCTAATTCGATCACCATTCTCGGCACACAAACTCAGCCCCCAATTCTCAAAACTCCATCTGAATTAAGTGAGGCTTCCTTAGCCTCCCCACTCAATATCTTATCGTGAATCAACCTCAATCCAACATCATCAAACTGATGAGCTCGAATCTACTCCATCAAAGAATATCTAGCCTTCACAAAAGCCAAAACACGCCTCGGTGTCGAAATATCAAGTCTAACCATCTGGTTAGCTAAAAACTGAATCTCTAAGGCCAAAATCCTCTCGTGGGTCAAAAGATGTGCCAAGCTACCCATGCTAGTCAACTTCCGGCTCAAGGCATCCGCAATCACATTAGCCTTGCCCGAATGACAGAGAATAGTCAAGTAATAATCCTTAACCAACTCAAGCCAATGACTCTGCCTCATATGAAGATCTCGCTGGTAAAGAAGTATTGAAGGCTACAATTATCTGAGAAGATATCACAACGGACTCCATACAAGTAGTGCCTCCACAACTTCAAGGCAAATACAACTGCGCACTACTCCAAATCATGGGTAGGATAATTCCTCTCACGAGGCTTCAACTGATGAGACACATACACAATTAACTTGGCCTCCTGTATCAACCCAACACCTAACCCAACACCTAAAGCATCTCAAAAGACAGTAAAGCCCACGGTCTCCTTAGGCAAAGCTAACTAGGAGCTGGAGTCAACAAATCCTTGAGCTTTTGAAAGCTTACCTCACAAGCATCGGACCACTGAAAAGAAATCTTCTTCTGGGTCAACTTGGTCAATGGAGCTACAATGGATGAAAAACCCTCAACAAAACGTCGATAATACCCGGCCAAGCCAATAAAACTTTGAATCTCGATGGTCAAAGTGGGTCTAGCCCAATCACGAAATGCTACAATCTTGGCTAGATCAACCATAATACCTTTCTTAGTCACCACATAACCCAAGAAAGAAATAGAATCCAACCAAAACTCGCGCTTAGAGAACTTAGCATACAAATCTTCATCCCTCAATCTCTGAAGCACAATTCAAAAATGCTCCTCATGCTCATCCTCACTCTTGGAATACACCAAGAAATCATCTGTAAACACAATAACAAAGAAGTCAAGACATGGTCAAAACATTGGATTCATCAACTCCATGAATGAGGCAGGGGAATTGGTCAACCCAAACAACATGACCAAGAACTCATAATGACCATATTGAGTCCGAAAAATAGTTTTTGGAATATCCAAAACTCTAATCCTCAACTGGTGATAACCAGACCTCAAATCAATCTTCGAAAAAACCGCAACACCCTGGAGCTGATCAAATAAATCATCAATGTGAGGAAAATGATACTTATTCTTATCCGTCACCTTATTCAACTGTTGATAATCAATACACATCTGCATAGACCCATCATTTTTCTTCACAAACAAGACAGGTGCACCCCAAGGTGAAATACGAGGTCAGATAAATCCCTTATCCAAAAACTCCTACAACTGATCATTCAATTCCTTCAACTCTGCTGGGGCCATCCTATAAGGAGGGATAGAAATGACTTGGTGCTCGACTCAACATCAATGGCAAAATCAATATGTCGATCTGGAGGCATACCTGGAAAGTCCATAGGGAACACATCCATAAACTCACAGACAATACAGACAGAATCTAAAGAAGGAAGCAAAACAACACTGGTGTCACGAATATGGTCCAAGTAAGATAAACATCCCCTCTCAACTAATTTACGAGCCTGGACATAAGATATAATCCTCTTAGAACCCGAATGAAGTGTGCCCTTCCTAGCTATCCTTGGCACACCCGACGAAGCTAAAGTCATAGTCTTGGCAAAACAATCTAAGACAACATAATAAGGAGCCAACTAATTCATGCCTAAAATAACATCAAAATCGATCATGTCTAATACAAGCAAGTCTACCAAAGTCTCACGCCCGACAAAAGTCACAACACAAGATCGATACACCCAATCCACCACTAAAGAATCACCTACCGAGGTAGATACACGAATAGGCATGGCAAGAGGCCTACTAATTAAATTGAAACTGGAAGAAAAATACACAGACACATAGGAGAGAGTCAATTTAGGATCAAATATTACAGATGCAGGTCTAAAACAAACGATGAAGATACCTATAATCACAACATTAGAAGCCTCTGCCTCAGGTATGGTTGGTATAGCATAAGACTATCCACCACTACCAACTGGCTGAGTAGCCCTACAACTACTACCACGGGCTCCATCATCTCTACCTCTTACACCCTTGGTAGAACCCCTACCTCTCACAACTGAAATAGGAGTAGCTCTAAACACACGGCGAGAACATTCCTTGGCTACATGGGCAATACCATCACACATATAGCAACCTCTACGACCACTCTCAATAAGAAAAAGTACAACTGAGCCCGAATGGCCACCCTAAACTGCTGAACTAGAAGATCCACCAGCTGAACTAGAAGATCCATCAGCTGAACTCTATAAAATCACCTACACTGGCCTACCATGGTGTCCATGAGAACCTCTAAAATCTCTACCTCGATAGGTCTGACTCCTAAACTTACCAAAGTGACGCACCCTCTTGGCACCTCCCTGAGATGCACTAATAATACCCTCTATCATCTTACCATGATCCATAATACTCTAAAGAGGATCTCCAAGCATAATCATCTGAGATGTATCCAAGTAAAGAGAAATATCCAAACCCTTCACAAACTTTCGAATCTTCTCAAACTTGGTGGAAATGCCATCATAGGAATATCTGGATAGGGCATGGAAACATGCCTTATACTAAAAATAACTGTCATGGAGCCCTACTTTAAACGATCAAACTCGTCCTGCATACGATATCTCAAACTGAAAGGCACAAATCTCTCCAGAATGGCATCAACAAACTGATCCAAAGATAACTCAGGAGCATCTACAAGCCTATAACCGATAAGGATAACTCAGGAGCATCTACAAGCCTATAACCAATAAATAATATCCACTAATTTATCACAATATCTCCCAACAGATATAAGGTATAAGCAACTCCATTTGCATAGAAAGAGTGAAACACAACTTGGAACACAAGGTATGAAATAACTTCGTACGATAAAGAATGAAATGAGAGAAGTTTCCTAAAGATATCTTAGAGCCTCTCGAAGATAGATATGGACATCTACGTACCAATCCATGAGACTCTATTAGACATCCCGTTCTTACACTGTTGAGACTAATGAAACCTGGCTACTTTGATACCAATTTATCACAATCCAAAAATGAGGGTCATGATGGCATTTGTCGCGACATACCTTGACAAGTAAGCCTATCACCCAAACTAATACGAAAAGAAAAAAAGATAAAAATACCCAAGGTAAGGCTTCTAGAACGAAGCTGAACCATATAAATAATCATAACAATATGGAAAGAACTTATCCAAAATACCAATCATGCCCAAAACCAGGTGTCAATAGTGTAAGAACTACTAATACAATCCAAGAGTCAAATACATTGAAAAAATGACCACAAAAGGAATAATATCTTTCTCCGAATACTAATAAAGACATAACTACTTTAGAAAGATAGAGGTGAACTTCGGACGCATGAATATTCAACCGCTACCTTAGAAGCTCTAAAAATCACCCGAGTCAAGAAATCTGAGGCAAACTCGAGCTAGGACCTGCACCGAAAGGGCGCAGTAGGCATGAGTATGGTCCACTTGTACTCAGTAGGTATCATAGGCCGACCAAGAAAAGTAGTAAATAAAGCATACAAAATAGACACTAAGGGCATGTCACATGTAATCAGAAAATATCCCACAACGGTAGCCCACATCGCTTGCACTAACAGTTCTAATATATATCACATATATTACAATGACACACCAAGATATAGAACACAAGTATACATTATGTCACATATAAATAGAACAATAGAGAACATGTAGATATAAGATCATCAAATAAAAATAAAGAAAGATAAGACAAATACACAAATGACAAGTCAATAAGGAAATGCAACACAACATAAACAGAATAAAGTAAGTGCAATGTATGTGATGATGATGATGATGATGCATGAGGTCATCGTAACTTGTCGGTTGTCTCTAAGCTATTGTCGTCCCTAACTAAAAGCATTCTCTGATGCAACGGTTGACATTGGAACATTCAATATATCTCTATTTAATCTTGAAAGCACAAGATATTATGTTTCATTATTCTTATACCAATCCAACGTGTTGATCCGTCGTCTACGATCCTCTATCGGTGTTCAAAGATAATACTTAAGCTCTTCCCGAGAAGCTGCTGTGTAATTTCCCTCCTCAAAACTATTCCAAACATTTAAATCATAAACGTAATCAAGAAAACCACAATGTGCCATCCTTTTAGAAGATGATGGATACTCGGGAAGATGAGGAGAGATAGTTGGAGTGATATTTGTCGGTACAACTAAATCAAGTAAATCAACATAATTGTTATATAATTTATCTATGTAAATGTTTGCATCACTCATAGCCGTATACAAATCTGGTTGTTCTTGTTCTTCATCATCAGAATCATTGTTAGTATTTATCTCTAAGTTAGAATAAATAAGAGTACTAAAGTGGCACATAGTCTTATATTTCATACACGGATTTAGCATAGCACCAACCAAGTAAATAGGGGGAATAGGAAAAAAAATATTTTTAAAATTTTGCAAACATAGCACCAACATCTTCTTTGTAACCTTCTTAATTCTTATATTCTTTGAGAAAATCAGAAATATCGGCTATATATGCTAAAATATTACAAACAGTAGAATAATAAGCACCGAAAAATTCTACTGTAGCTATATAAATTTTTTTAAAAAACTTAACAAGATCATCAATTACAGCCCAATCAGAATCAAGTAGCATACATTCAATCGAATCAACAAATAAATCATAATGTTGGTTAAAAGTTAGTGTAATAGGAACTCTATAAGCATGACAAGTTTTTAAATAATCATACGTAGCATTCCATCTAGTATCACATTCTTCAGACATCAATATCGGTCTAAGTCCATTTTCTTGACGCATAACTTTAAATTTTCTAATTCCTTTTTCTTCAATTATTTCCTTGAATAAAGCCAACAACAAGCCAGACTTTTTCAATATAAATTTCAAAAAATTCAAGACCATCTCTTATAATTGAATTATATATATGACAAGCATACTTAACATAAAATAGTTCAGGTAACGGAGGAGAGAGCTTAGCTTTTAACTTTGTAATCGCCGTCTTGTTGTTAGAAGCATTATCAAAAGCAATACATAATACTTTTTTTTCAATACCATAAAATTCTGCAACTTTACTAATCAAATCAACAATAAATTCTCCAGTATGTCTACGATCTTCATCATACAAAAAAGCAAGAATACGTTTTTGCATAACATAATTACTATCTATCTAGTGACAAGTAATGGCTAAATAATTATTTTTATTAACAGAACGACCAAGATCAGAAGTTAGAGCCATTCTACATTGAATATTTTTAACAATGTAGATAAATAAAAAATAAATTGTGAATGAAGTCTAAAAATATCAGCCCGACAAGTACTTCTAGGAATACCATTAAACATAGGATTGTAAATTTCTTGAATATAATGAATAAACGCATCGGAAGAAGGAAAACTGAAAGTCAAACAACCCACAACTACCATTTTTGCGATTTCTTTCCGGTTCTGATATTTATTATAATTCTTAATTACCTGATCGGCTGCTGGGTCCATTCTAGTTTGTGTTGGCCCACCAACAGCCTCACCACCTCGTGCAATAAATAATTTTTTTTTGTGATTATCATTTATATGTCTCATTAATGTACCTGTAACCCCTTACTTGCCTCCACTTTTATGCTTATATACTTGTTGACAAATATTGCATTGCTCCTCAGTATCTCCTATACATGTAAAAAATTGCCATGCAATACTAGTTGTTCTACAAGATCTTAGGGCACGGGGAAGACGGAGAGGGAAATTAACCGATTCAGATCTAACATTAGCATTTCCTACTGAGGGTGTATCACCAATATGTTCATCATCTTCACCTAAATCTACCGCATCTACTTCATTTTTTTTTCTATACCATAATTTTTCCGAGCTTCTACATAATCCATATCGTGAGCACCTACACCTACTTCTTCCTCAAAAGGTTGACTAAGCGGTATCAGAGGCAGAGGCACACGAGTATATCTACTACTTGAAGTACCGCTATTGCCAGTAATTTGCTTTTTACTACCACTACCTCATCCGGGATAATTTTTTTTTACACTTTTAGTGGCAAGGTTTCTTAATTTATCCCTAATATAAATCAAACTAAAAAAATTCAAAATACACAAATATAATAAAATTAAATATTCAACAATTAATACACTAATTAAAATTAAAAGTAAGAGATGGAACAACAATACCAAATTTTGGAAGTATTCAAAAATTGCGACTTTAGAAACTTCCACTCGTACTTTGTAATCGCAAAATTAAAAAATTAAACTGAGCACTTTAGGAAATATATAGAATATTTGAATTTTGAGAATTGAGATTTGAGAGAATGAAAATTGTGTAGAAAATGATTTGAAAGTGTAGGGTATTTATAGAATTTTTTTTTGGGTTTAAAAAAATAGTTTAAATGAAAAAAATTATTTTTTTAATTTAAAAGGGCTAAGTAGCTGTTTGGACCCAAAAACGGTCATATAACTGTTGGGCCAATGGCTACTTATGGCCCAAAGGTCCAAAAACCAAAATCTATTTTTTCCTAAAAAAAGGTATCCAGGCTGGGACGGGCCGGTTAACCGGTGGGCCTGGACCGGTTTTGATTCGGTCCGGATTAACCGGGCTCAATTTTAAAATTGTCTCAACCCGGGACCTGGTACCCTACAGCTCGGGGGCTGATCGGCCGGGTCAAACCGGGCAGGGTTGTTTAAATGGGCCGATTCAGGCCTGGTCAAACCGGCCCGATTGACACCTTTATATAACACTAACTACTCTCTCATACTATTCTACCTATCATCTACTCATAAAGACATACATATAAGATAGTAAATGTGTTTGGTATGAAGGAAATCAATTTTCTCATGTTTGGTTGGCTTAAACATTTTGGAAAATGTTTTTCAAATCAACTTAGTTTCTTTATATCTAAGGAAATGGCTTTACTTCAAATAATAAGGAAAATATTTTTCAAAACTCTTTCAACCTCACTCTCAAGTTGAAATGTTCATACTACTCTCAAAATCACCCATTCCTACCTCGACACCCAATCCCCTACCACCCCAATCCAAAAAATATATTTAATTTTTTAAAAATATTTCAATGTTTTTCTTGCTCCATCTCCTACCCCCATCCCTATCCCCTACAAGACCCCCTCCAAAATAAATATTTAATTTTTTTAAAAGAATCAAATTTTTTTCTTACTGCACCTCCTATCCAATGCCTACCCCTACCAGCCCCCTCCCACTTCCTACCCCCCAAAAAAATTAAATTTTTTAAATTTATTTTTATTCTTACTCCACCCTCACACCCTACCTCGACCCCCTTACTAGCCATTGCCACCCTCTCCCGCCCCCAGCCCCCACCCCCTAAAAAATTATTTTAATTATTTTTTTATAAAAAAATTCATTTTTTTTTCATACCCACCCTACCACCTATTCTGACCCCCACTAAAAAAGAATTTAATTTCTAATTTATTCTTTAAAAAAGTTTCAAATATTTTTTCTTACCCCGCCCTTCTTACCCTACTCGTTCTCATTATTTTTTTGTTAAATATATACAAATACTTTTAGAAAATATTTTCCTACTTGCATAACAAACACAAGAATATAAGTAAGAAATACCTTATTTTTCTAGAAAATATTTTTCTCCTCCATTTTGAACACACCTTAAAAATGTATTTTTCAGGGTAAAAAATTATTTTTATGAAAATTATTTTCTACTATTTAGCTAAACACTAAATGTGTTTTCTGAAAAAAAAAAATTCATTCGCCAACCAAACACTAAAATATATTTTTCAAAAAATATTTTTCACTCACCAAACAAACATGACGAAAATAAGCAAGAACACAACTTCTTTTCCTTGAAAATATTTTTTAGGAAAATATTTTCCATGGAAAATATTTTTCTTCATTCCAAACACACCCTAAATTTGTTCTAATGCATTTACAAAAACTCCTACATGCTAAGGATAAGTTTGCAACTACTGGAGCACTATATATCAACCACTTAGCCTTCTATTGTCCTTTGATATGCTTGTGCACGACAATTTTCTCCAAAAGCCTATCAACAAAAAGACTTTTTCTTTGTAATCTCAACCAATTCCTCTTCCTCCATATATCATATAAATCAGCATAGTAAACAAACTTTTGACTATCTGGGCAAGTGCAACTTTCTTCTTTACCATAGCAACAAGCCATGCAATCTCTGCCTTTTAGTCTTGAATGGGTCTGTGAAATCCCATCCAATTGCACAATCTGCTCCATAATTCTTTAGTCACCTAGCAATCAAAGAAAAGGCGTTCAAAAGTTTCTTTTCTCAACCACAAAAGACACATTCAGGAGGTATGTGAATGCCAAATTTCTATAGCCTCTCCACTATATCTAATATCCTTTGTACAACCAACTAAAAAATAAATTTTAACCTAGGATGTGCTCCATGCTGCAAGCTTATTCTCTTCCAACCAGCTTTTGGGAATGAAGGCATAAGATGGGTATATATCTTTTGTGTAGAATATTTCCTTCCCTTCTAAACCTTACTAAACTAAGTAAGCAATGCACCATGTCCAGTTTGACACTTCAACACAAAATCTCATCATGCAAACACCTTCCTCATGAGTTAGGATTCAAATTTAGGTATGAATAGTGTTTCAAGGTCAATTTTCTTTAGGAAGTAATTGTGTACCCATTGAATCTACATAAAATCCTTCTTTCTAGCTTCCATAATTGCTTGAGTATTGCAAATCTATTCCATAGCTTTATATAAAGAAAATTTAGACTACCTATAACAAGAGGTTTACATATTATTTTCCAGGAAACTGATACGGGAATTCCTAGCTTGAGACCTTTCACACCAAGTCAAGCGCGTGAGTTGCAACGACTCCAAGCCTTGTTCACATCCTTGTCCGTGTGTGAGGCCTTGTGATCTCATTTAAGGGCCTATACTTATTAAAGTGTGAATAGGCCCAACAAAACACCACAAATCCACCCACTTAATGTCAAGGGTATTTTGGTATTTTGTCCCTCCTTTGTAATTGACTATATAAGCCATTTATTAGGACTACTATTTTTTAGTTAGTTCATTCTTATTATTCAAGAAACAAAAAGATTTTTAATATTGGTGACTTCTCTTTCTCATTTTGGAGAGGCCAAAACCGAAAGCTCACTAGTAGAGTGATACTAGTGTTGTATCTTGGCTAGAAACTAGGATCTTGGGGTTCTTGAGTTCCTCTTGGTCAAAGTAATAATTTGGTGTTGATATTCATTAGTCTTAGGGTCCTTTTGAATTATTAGGGTTCTTAGATTATTGAATATTGTATGTCAAGTTTCTATACCTTTTGTAATCTTGATAACATTGTGTTGTTGAATCTAAAAGTCTAGTGAAGCCGTGTGGGGCTCTTTCGATTCACTAGAAACATTTTCATGTGTTGTTCTTGTTGTAAACTTATTTTTCTAGTCAAAACAAGTGTTGAATCCTAGTGAAGCCGTGTATGGCCTCTTTCGATTCAGTAGCACTTTGTTGTTCTTATTGTTGCTTCTTGTGTTGGCTTGAATCTCTTGATACACACTTAGCATTTTATCATTTGGTATTAAAGATTGTGGTTAATTTTGTTCCAACAAAATCAATCTTGGGCTTGATAGTTAAAAAAAATACAAATTTTTTTTTTGCTGAAATCTGAAAAATGCCAGAAAAAAAAGAGAAATCTGCCCATCTTGTTCTTGGTCGAGAAAATTGTGTTGTGTTGTGTTGTGCCTTGGTCGAAAGTTGGTAGTTAGATCTACAAAATTTTGTTTGTCTAGTTTGTTTCTTGTGTTGGTTTATTTATCATCAACACAAAAGGTGTCTAGATCTAAAGTTGAGCTTAATGATAAGTGACTTGTTGTTGTTCTTGAAGTTGGACCATGTGTTGTGGCTTGTGTTTGGATGTTAAAGTGGCCATTGTTGGTGTGTTGTTGTTGTGTTCTTGAAGGTGTTGTTGTTTTGCTCATGAGTTTAAGACATGAGTTTAAGATAAGATCAAGATGAGCAAAACAACAACACCTTCAAGAACACAACAACAACACACCAACAATGGCCACTTTAACATCCAAACACAAGCCACAACACATGGTCCAACTTCAAGAACAACAACAAGTCACTTATCATTAAGCTCAAATTTAGATCTAGACACCTTTTGTGTTGATGATAAAGAACCAACACAAGAAAAAAACTAGACAAACAAAATTTTGTAGATCTAACTACCAACTTTCGACCAAGGCACAACACAACACAATTTTCTCGACCAAGAACAAGATGGGCAGATTTCTTTGTGTTATTGTTTGTTTGTGTGCTTCTGTCGTTTGAATACGTTGTAACTCTTTGACTCTATTCCAATGGGAATTCTTTAAGTTTCAAACAAAAATCCATTCCAGACAAGATCATACTCATACCTTAAGGATTCACGAGTTACTAGCAAATCTACAACACTTGTGGAGATTGAGTGTGAGTGAACCAAGAGAGTGTGAGTGAGGAGAGGGGTTTTAAACTAAATTGTTTGTTTCTTGTGTAGGCGATACCTTGACAATGGAGGGAACCACGTCTCAAACCGTGGATTCTAATGAAATGGAGAATATAAGGGTCACTCTTGAGGCTATGACCCAAACTCTTGAAAGGTTAAGTATGGAAGTGGGAACCATAAGGGGAGAAGTGACGACTATTTGTGGGAGGTTAGAACAAGTGGAGAGTTAAGGAAACTCTCACCCTTCTACTCCTTGACATATTTCATCAAGTGGAAATGATAGAAATTCCTCCACCACCGTTACTCCTGAAACATGGCCATAATTGCCAAATCCTTCACTAGCTCCACTAAATGTCGCAAGCCAAACAACTTATAACCCCCTAAACCGTGACTCTAATAGACCAACCCATTCCCAAACTCTTCAAGTTCTGCAAGAGGGACTTTAGCATCTAATACCTCCACTAAATCCAAACCCACCCTTCCGATCCCCACTAAACCAAAGACTACCACCTCCACAAAATCCAATCCCTCCAAATTGAGTTCCAAACATCCAAAACCACCCCATCCAATTTGAGGAATATGGTAGAGAGGATTATGAAGGATATGGAGCCTTTGATGATGCTTACATAAATGAGAAGGAGATGAGAGGGGGGCGTGTGGATCCAAGAAGATACCGAGGGTATAGAGAAAGAGAAAACCAACACCAAGAGAGAGACGTAGGCATCAATACAATCAAATTGATCCTACCTATCTTTAAGGGTGAAAGTGACCCCTAGGTATATCTTGCTTCGGAGTCGGCGTATGATAATGTGTTTTAAGTGAATGATATCTCAGAAGAGAAGAAGAGTTGTTATGCCATATCTCATTTTGAAGGGTATGCTAACACTTGGTGGGAATACTTTAAGTGGTTTGGCAACGAGTTAGTAGAGGGGAAACCACCACCAAGGTTTTGATTGAGTTACCTAATGAGGCAATGGTATCTTCCCGAAAGCTATCATCATGAGTTTCTTCGTAGATTGTACAACTTGCGGCAAGGGAATCGAAGTGTTATGGCATATTATGATGAGTTTTAAAAACTCATGTTGAAACTTGATCATCGTGGGGAACAAATTAGACATGATATCATTAGGTTCAAGTGTGGGTTCAACAAAGATATCTCCACTTATTTTACACTTCACAAGTTTGATACCATCGAAGGTATTTTCCAAGCAGCTCTTGAGATTGAAAGGGAACTTAAAGAGAGGTCGTCATTCAAAGCAAAGGGATAATCAACCTCGGGTTGTCCGAGGGGAAAGGATATGGTTCAATCCTCTTTGGGTTGGCCCAAAAACAAGGACCAAACCGTCACTACTAGGCTGCCCAAGCCCAAAACAGTCCACAAAATCCCTCCGAGATAAGAAGTTCACAAGTATCCTAATCCTAAAGGGTTCTATTGCTTTAAGTTCCAAGATTGGGGGAATAAATCCAATGAATGCCCTAACCGACACAATGCAATCCTAAGGGAAGGTAGATTGTATTTACTTCGTGAAGAAGTGGGTATTAAAGGTGATGAGAGTGAGACCGAGACTCAAGATAGAGATACGGCCGAGAGGGAGCCACATGATGATAATGATTATGATTGTGAGGATGCTTATCCGCAAGAAGGGGAGTTCGTGGTTCCAAACTTTTTAGTGAGGCGTGCCATGATTAGTAAGGCGATAGATGATCCTATCCAACGGGAGAATCTATTCCATACTAAATGCCTAGTGAAGGGAAGTGTGTGCACTATGGTGATAGATAGTGGAAGTTGTGCGAATGTGGTTAGTGTTACAATGGTGAAATTCTTGAAATTGTCGACTACATCTCACACTAGTCCTTACAAGTTGCAATGGTTGAATGAATGCGGCGAGTTAATGGTCACAAGGCAAGGTGTGATATGTTTTAAGGTATCCAACTACCATGACGAGGTGCTTTGTGACGTGATACCAATGCAAGCTTGTCACTTGTTATTATAAGGCCTTGGCAATACGATATGTCGACCAAACATGATGGAAGGTCCAATCGGTATACACTTGAGAAGAATAGCCAAAAGTTCGCTCTTCATCCATTATTTTCTTCCCAAGTGAATGAATTACACTGAAAGATATGAGAATTGAGGGAAAAGGGAAAGAAGGCCGGGAGTGAGGAAAAAATAGGGGAATCCGAGAGTGAGGGCGTAGGGGAAGCCGAGGGACCCCTAATTTCTAAGGTGCATGGAAACATGGTGATGATGGCTAGGAGGAAGGAACTATTTGTGGATTATGACGAGGACACTCCGATGCTCCTCTTGGCTCATTGTTTTAATACTAACCCCGCTAACGTTTCCATTTCTCCTATTTCTTATGTTTTGAAGGATTACGAGGATGTCTTCCCAAAGGAATTGCCAAAAGAATTGCCTCCACTTCGGGGCATTGAGTACCAAATTGATTTTGTGCCAGGCTCACAATTGCCCAACAAATCGGCTTATATAAGTAACCCGAAGGATACCAAGGAATTGCAATGCCAAGTTGAGGAACTTCTCAACAAAGGGTACACCAAAGAGAGTATGAGCCCTTGTGTGGTCCCGGTGCTACTAGTTCCCAAGAAAGATGGGACTTGGAGTATGTGTGATGATTGACAAGCCATCAACAAGATAACGGTAAAATATCATCACCATATTCCTAGGCTAGATGATATGCTTGATGAATTGAGTGGTTTGTGTTTGTTTTCTAAAATTAATTTGAGGAGTGGCTATCACCAAATCCATATGCAATCGGGTGATGAATGAAAAAATACCTTCAAGACCAAATTTGGTCTCTATGAATGGATGTCTATGCCGTTCGACCTAAAAAATGTTCCAAGTACTTTCATAAGGCTAATGAATCATGTGATGAAGCCATTTATCAGAAAGTTTGTTGTTTTTTACTGTGATGATGTGTTGGCGTATATTAAGTAATTAGATAAGTATGTAAAGCATTTACAATGTGTGTTTGATGTCCTCTGAAAGGAGAAGTTATATGCTAATCTAGAAAAGTATTCTTTTGGTGTCCATAAAGTTATATTTCTTGGGTTTGTGGTGAGCTCAAGAGGGGTTGAAGTGGATAAATCTAAGATTGATCATTAAAAATTGTCCAACTCCCAAAACCGTAGGTGAAGTGAGAAGCTTCCATGGGTTGGCTAGTTTTTATAGATGTTTTGTCAAAGGATTTAGCACCATTGCCTCCCCCTTGACCGAAGTTATTAAAAAGGATCGGTCTTTCAAGTGGGGAGATGAGCAAGCTAAGGCCTTCAAGGACTTGAAAGCTATTCTCATCTCGGCACCTTTACTATAATTGCCGAATTTTTACAAGACTTTTGAGGTCAAATGTGATGCTAGCAAAGTCGGCATCGGTGCGGTTTTAATGCAAGAATTGAAGCCTATTGCCTACTTTAGCGAAAATCTCAAAGGATAAACTCTAAACTACTCTACGTACGATTTAGAGTTGTATACCTTGATTAGAGCCTTGTCCACTTGGCAACATTATTTGTGGCCTAAATAATTCGTGATTCGAATGGATCATGAATCCTTGAAGCATCTACGGGCACAAGACAAGATTAACTGGTAGCATGCCAAATGGATTGAATTTCTTGAAACTTTCCCTTATGTTATTCATTAGAAGAAGGGTAAACACAATGTGGTTGCCGATGCTTTGTCCAAGAAACATGTGCTTGTGTCTACTTTGTGGTCTAAGTTGATGGGGTTTGAAAGCCTCAAGTCTTTATATCTTGAGGACCCTCACTTTGCTCCCATCTATAGGGAAAATGAAGAGTTGGATAGGAATAAGTGGGTTACAGATAGGGGTTCCTATCCCTATACCAAATTTGATGGATACTTATTTAAGGGTAGATAATTGTGTGTTCCCTCAAGTTCTTGGAGAGAATTGTTTGTGAGGAAAGCACACAATTGCGGTCTAATGGGCTATTTTGGGGTCGAGAAGACCCTCAGAATTTTTAAAGAACAATGTTATTGGCCTAGAATGCACAAGGATGTGGCCCAGATTTGCGGCCAATGTGTTGAGTGTAAATGAGCCAAGTCATAGGGGTTGTACACCCCATTGTCGACCCCTTTTCACCCTTGGCTTGACATATCAATGGACTTTGTGTTGGGATTGCCGAGAACTAGAAGGGGGAGGCATAGTATTTTTGTCGTGGTGGATTGGTTTTCCAAGATGGACCACTTTATTCCTTGTTCTAAATGTGATGATGTACCTAGTGTAGCCTCTTTGTTTGTTGATAATATTGTAAAAATTCATGGTGTTCTGAGGACCATAGTGAGTGATAGGGATTCTAAATTCCTAAGCTACTTTTGGAAGTCCATGTGGGGTAGGCTCGGTACTAAGTTATTGTTTTCAACCTCATGCCACCGACAAACTGATGGCCAAATGAAAGTAGTAAATAGGACCTTAGGGTCTATGCTATGGTCCATGGTTAAGGGAAAAATGACTTTTTAGGAGGAGCACTTACCGTTGATTGAGTTTTCTTATAATCGTGTTATACACTCAAGCACGGGGATGCCACCCTTTAAGTGTATATACGACATCAACCCCTAACCCTTTTGGATTTAACCCCTTTGCCAAGTGATCTAGTGATAAGCTTACATGGAAGCAAATGGGTCGAGTCCATGAAGAAGCTACATGAAAAGGTGAGGTTGTGGTTGGAAAAGAAAAACCAAGAAGTTGCAAGGCGAACCAACAAAGGAAAAATAAAGCTCATTCTTAAATTGGGAGATTGGGTTTGGGTATACCTAAGGAAGGATAGATTCCCATCTAAAAGGAATGCTAAGTTGATGCCACGGGTTGATGGCCCATTCCAAGTATTAGAAAGGATCAACGACAATGCCTACAAGATTAATCTGCCCCTGAAATATCAAGTGCACAACACTTTTAACGTGTGTGACCTCTCTCGGGTAGAAATAGTGGAAGATGACAATGATCCAAATTTGAGGACAAATTCTCTTCAAGATGGAGAGGATGATACGAGAATTCCTAGCTTGAGACCTTTCAAACGAAGTTAAGTGCGTGAGTTGCAACGACTCCAAGCCTTGTTCACATCCTTGGACGTGTGTAAGACCCTTGTGAGCCCATCTAAGGGCCTATACTTATTAAAGTGTGAAGAGGCCCAACAAAACACCCCAAACCCACCCACTTAATGTCAAGGGTATTTTGGTCTTTTGTCCTTCCTTTGTAATTGACTATATAATCCATTTATTAGGGATAGTCTTTTTTAGTTAGTTCATTCCTATTATTCAAGAACCAAAAAGACTTGTAATATTGGTGACTTCTCTTTCTCATTTTGGAGAGGCCAAAACCGAAAGCTCACTAGTAGAGTGATACTAGTGTTGTATCTTGGCTAGAAACTAGGGTCTTGGGGTTCTTGAGTTCCTCTTGGTTCTAGTATGAATTTGGTATTGATATTCGTTAGTCTTAGGGTCCTTTCTCATTGTTAGGATTCTTAGATTATTGAATATTGTATGTCAAGTTTCTATACCTTTTGTAATCTTGATAACATTGTGTTGTTGAATCTAAAAGTCTAGTGAAGCCGTGTGGGGATCTTTCGATTCACTAGAAAAATTTTCATTTGTTGTTCTCGTTGTAAACTCATTTTTCTAGTCAAAACAAGTGTTGAAGCCTAGTGAAGCCATGTGTGGCCTATTTCAATTCACTAGCATTTTGTTGTTCTTATTGTTGCTTCTTGTGTTAGCTTGAATCTGTTGATACACACTTAGCTTTGTATCAGAAACTAAATCTTTTTTTTTTGATTCAATGGCCTTGACCACTCTTTTTGGCATGAGAAACAGTTGTATCCAATAAGTTTATACTCCAAAGATCACAAACTTGATGAGATTCTACCTGCATATGAAAACAACTTAGAAGACCAGTATGTTACTTTAGCAGTTATCTTTTTAATTAGAGGTAGAGGTAGGTATTGATTAACTATAAGCTTTTTAAAACCTAGCGTTCCTCTAAAATATTTGAAGAGCAAAGTCCCTTTTTGTGAATCCTAACTCTATTTTTAGTTCCTGTTTTATATGGTCAACAATACTTGCAATGAATAAAGTGCTCTTTTCTCTATTATCTTGTAATCCAAAAGCCTAAAAAATATCATAAATGTATCATATAGCAGCTTAACAAATATTTAGTTAACCATGCAGTACATCGGTAAGACATCAGCAAAACACATGTGGATGCTACCCAACTTGCCACATCTAGGGTGGAACTTGAAATCTCCATTCTCAGTTAAATGGTATAGTTCCCTTCCTAAATATTCTTTGGAAAACACAAAGAGGTAAGACGATAGTAGATCCCCTGGCCTTAACCCTTTTTTAGCAGTAAAAGGCTCGGTCAATCCCTTATTTAGCAGTAACGAGTAAGAGACTATGGACACACAAGTAATAATCCATAAGATAAACCTTGCAGGAAAGCCCATATTGTAACACCCCATATTTTCCACTAGAATTTAAACTGTCATTCCTATGTGTATAATGGGATTGTGTTGCTTCACCTATAAAGTATAGTCCAGGGGAACAACATTTGAAACCACGTTTGCCAATGTTAGGGGTATATGCCCACTGTGTGATTTCTTCGCGTAGTAGTTCACAGTATATATTTTTGAGAGGCTATTATTTATTAATGACTTTAGCCAAATTCCTCGGTTTATGCACCTAACATAGATTGGGGCCCTGCCGATAGGGGGAGTCGGACCCATATAGCCCGTGGGTGCCTGGAGGCCGATGTAAGCTACATAGTTCAGGATTAAATTTTAAATGGTCATGTTTCATGTTTATTGCCCCTACCCTGATATTTTACTATTTTTATGGCTACTGAATACATCTTTTATGTCTGGCTTTTGATAAATGTATATTTTATCACTTTCCTTGTGTTGATTGCCAGTACTCACCATACTGACCATCTCTGAATGCTTCATTGTCTCATTATGTAGGTTCATAGGCCTTTATTGTGACCCTATGTAGCGTTAGGTGGACCATTATTCTATTGGACAGCTGGTGATAAATGGTAACCCTCCATCATTCAGAAGGGGTTGTGTTCTTTCAGTCTTTTTATTATTTTAGTACTTTTGGTTTTCTTCTGTCATACTCGAGGTCATGTTCCAACATGATTGGTATTCCATGGTTAGAGGATTGGTAACAATGTTGAGTTTTTTCTTTATTGGATTAGTTTTTAACTTACAAACTTGATCTTTTGGGTCATTAAAATTCTTTTATTCTACAGGTTGGCTTCCACAGTTTCATATCATTACTATGCTCACGAGGTAAGGCTAAGGGGTCATCTCAGGCCTCGATTGGTTTGAGATGCCCTTCATGGCCAAGGCATAATTTGGGTGGTGACAAGATTGGTTTCAGAACATGATTTAGGGTCATTAGATGTCTACAAGTCATGTCGAATAGAGTCCTATTTATGGATGTGCAACACTCCATACTTATAAGAGGGAGGCTATGAGCTATTAGAAAATATTCTAATTTGTCATGCTCTAGATCGTGTAATTGTGTTGTCCGTATGAAGGTTATCCAAATTCCTTTCTCTAATTTTGTTGGCTATGTATCATTATCAAGGCGATACAAGTACAAAATCTTAAATTTCTAACGATGTGATCCTTTTCGATTGAGTAATCAAAAAGTTATGAAACATCATTAGGACTTGAAAGGAGCCCATTAGTAAAACAAAGTGTATTGATTCAAGTGTATACCTCTATATTTATGAATCATGTTTTTCATCTCGAGGTAACATGTGTATTCAGTCCCTTTCAAAAACATTATTGCAGATGTATCGCTTAAGAAGAAAAATATGTATCTGAATATTAGGATAGTATTCCTATCCTAGAGGTAGTATAAATTGGGGCATATGACTTATGAGTAGTAAGATGATCCCAAGGTTAGTGATTAAAGTCAGAGGTTTAGAAGTCGGAGTAAGAGTAACTTGTTAGTGAAGAAGGGTAGTTGTACTTGGATGACCTTTAAGTAAGTGTTGGGGGTGGTATGACCTTATGGTGTTGGTTAAGGTGTACCACATTTAGCAAACTTAAGGTAGTAGAACTAAAAAGAGTAGTTAGTTAAAATATTTGTGTATTTAGTTGAAATAGAAAAGGTGCTAATGATGACTAGTTATTGTAATAGTAAAATTAATCATAGATTTTGAATGAAAGTATAGATTGGATAATTTATAAATTTAGCATTCACTTGGGATAATCTTAGAAAGGGGGACTCAATGATGTTTATAAAATTTTAAAGATAGTGGGGATGTATGCATGGATAAGTGGATGTGATGTGAGGAAGGTGAATATTATATAGACCATAATAGGTTATTGACACGACTCGAACCAGGGCCTAGCCGTGTTAGGTGCCTCAAGCCCAACCAGGACTGGGGACCACGCCCAATACCCAACCATAACTACCCTATACCACAAGTTGGATGACTTCCGAACACACACACATACACATATATATATAACATAACAAAATGAAACAATCATAAGTCAAATATAGTCAACCGGCATCAACCATATACCAATACCAATTCCAAGGCTGACACCAATACCGACACCGCCCACACCAACCTATAGCAGTCTCACAAACCCTATATCCAAAATCAAAACAACATCTGGTTGGGAAATACTCCCGACCATAGCCAAAACCAAAGTCTAAGAAATAGCCAAAGTATGAAGACAAGACCATAACGTGAAATGGAACATTCTGAAGTATGGAAGCTCACCACTTCAATCCAACTCTAAGCTGTCCCCGAATTTGATCACTGAGTAAGAGGAGTAGTATGGTCTGTTTCTGCATCGTATGGGGATACAACTCTTGAAGACGGGTTAGCGGGTGATCGCTAGCATGCACTCAGGATAAGTATAAAATAATGCCAACATTTAAAACCAAGTAAATAACCATATGCATTTACATCCATCCATATATATATATATATAAAATCCATGCCGGGAAAGGGAACCGAGTTTAGTATGCCTTTAAAATCATTAACCTGGGTTTATGTAGCTTATCCGCCCTAGAACCACCTACATGATACATGGGTCAAGTGTTACATCCTGAATAGGCCCTAGTGTATGTAGCCTCACAAACCCGAGATATCATAAGGGCAGAGGATTTGTGTGTACCCTTCACCCTCCACCATACATATATACAAGTATAATTTGGGGGATTCCCGTGTACCCCATAAGTATATGGTTGCCATGACCAATCCTCATATTGGCAAACATGAGTTTTCAGTGTTTATCCATTGGACTCACACCTTCACGGTTAGCTATCACAACTAACCATTATTTCCCAATTAAAACCATTAGCATACATATAAACCACCAATTCCATGTATTATTAACCAAGATTATAAAAAGTGGTATCGTCATACCGACTATAGCTTGCAAGCAATGTCATTAGCCAACACTTAGGGGATTCCCATGTCCCCCACAAGTTTATCAATTTAACTAAAACCATGGACACCAAGGCCTTTCCATTTCATTTAAACCATTTAAAGTAATTTAGAGTCCATTACCAATTTATACAATGCAATAGTTTCAATAAAAGTCAAACCATGTGACAAAACTATTCTCTTAGGCATTTTATCAAACATGTTGAGGGCATATAGTTTCCAAAACCAAAACCAAGCAATTTGGGGGAATCCAAAGTACCCTAAACCAATTTACCATTACCATGCATTCCACAATGTTCAAACCAACATTATAACATGAAAAAACACAAGTAAAACATGGGAAAACATTATCCAACCAACCGCCCCAACATCAATTTGGAAACCAAACAATACCCACAATTAAATAATGAAAATGATTTATTGAAACATGAATTTAGTTGAACTAGTAATGAAGGAGGAGTAACATGCCTTAGATTACGAAGAAGCCGAAGAGAAATCACCCTTTGAAAACCTTAATTGATCCTCTTAAAGAAACCTTAGCTTTTTTCTTAATCCAAGAGCTTGAGAAAGTTTAGAGAGAATTTTGGTGTGTTTTGATCTTTCAAAGTATGTTATGAGAGGCCACAATATGTTTTAAGATATGGGGACTAAAGGGTTTTGGGGTGGGAAATGTCTAAAATATCCTCAACTTAAAAGCTATAAAACATGCACAGGAGGGTACGACTCCCCCCTTAACTCGTGCACAAACATACGAATGGTACACACTACTCGTACCCTTGGCATCAAGTCGGACTTTAACACCATCCAACATACAAGTTCCTAGACCAACTCATATCCAATCATAAGAAAAGTACCCTATAAATTGTACCCTAGGCCACCCACCAAGAGCATGACACACTGATCATCATATAAAATGGCTTTACTTACTCGCACCATCTCCATACGATTCGTATGGTGTCCACTCGTACCTTGGATAGTAACCACCCAAGAATACACTGAGTAACATATGATTAAGACCCCCCTAAATCGTACCATATCATACGAAAAGTACCCACAAGTTGTATAATGTCCATAATCTCAAACTCCAAAAATTTTCTAAGGATCAAAACCTATGGTATTTCAATTCTCCCCATTTGGATCTTTCATCCTCGAATGATGGAACAAGGTAGTACAATCACGATTTATACCCCCACACCTCAAATCTAACCTTTAACTATGTTAGGAAACAAAGATACAATAAAATCAATCTTTTCTTTAACTAATTTAGAAAACAAAAGTATGATGAAGAACACATAATTCCTCAAGAATTTTGAGAGAAGAAAATAGGAACGAATACTTGGACTTCATGTCCTCTTACACTTCCCAAGTAGCCTCTTCAACCTTGTGGTTCCTCCATAGAACCTTGACCAAAGTAACATCCTTGGTTCGTAACTGACGAACCTGCCAATCCAAGATCTTATTCAGGATCTCCTCATAAGATAAAGAATCTAAGATACCAATATCTCTAATAGGCATGATTTGAGATGGATCACCCATACATTTCCTCAGCATAGAAACATAGAATACCGGATGAATAGAGCTCAAACTATAAGGCAACTCTAACTCATATGCAACCTTACCAACCCTTCTCAAGACTAAGTAAGGACCAATATACCGGGGACTGAGCTTCCCCTTCTTATCGAACCGCATCACTCCCTTCATTGGAGACACCTTTAGGAATACCCTATCCCCAACCTCAAATTCTAACTTGTTTCACCTCATCTTCACATAGGACTTCTGGTGACTTTGGGAAGACTTAAGCTTATACTGAATCACCTTCACCTTCTCCATGACTTGGTGAACTAAATTGGGGCAAAATATCTCTGCCTTACCGACCTCAAACCACCCAATTAGAGATCTGCACCTCCTACCATACAAGGCTTCAAACAGATCCATCTCAATGCTAGAGTGGTAGCTCTTGTTATAAGCAAACTCCACAAGAGGCAAATGCTCAACCCAACTACCACCATAGTTAATCACGCACGAATAAAGTATGCCCTCCAACATCTGAATAGTCCTTTCGGTTTTCCCATCCAACTGTGGGTGAAAAGATGTACTAAGACTCACCTTAGTCATAAACCTTTTTGAAATGATAAACTACGTACCATGATCAGAGATGATAGAAACTAGTGTTCTATACAGCTTTACAATCTCATGAAGATACAACCTTTCATAATCCTCAGCAGAGAAGTTAGTCCTCACTGGCAGAAAATGAGCAGAATTTGTCATCCTATCCACGGTGAACCAAACCAAATCAAATTGGTTTCGAGACCGAGGAAAAACAGTAACAAAATTTATGTTGATCACTTCCCATTTCCATTAAGGCAATTCAATATCTTGATATAATCCTCTGGGCCTCATGTGCTTAACTTTCACTTGTTGACACACTAAACACTTGACCACAAAATTAGCCACGTCTCTCTTCATACTATTCCACCAACATATCTCCTTGAGATCATGATACATCATTGAACTAGGATTAATAACATAGCGCAATTTATGCATCTCAACCAATACCCTTTCTCACAAACCTCCGATGTCAGGAACGCATAACCTCCTTTGGTACCACAAGGTACCATCACCACTAATCTCAAATGACAACACCTTTTGCCCACCTATGACTGCACCACTTTCTGAATGAATACCCCACATTCTCAAAGTCCAATTGACGAACTCCAAGGTTAGCCAAATGATGAATTTCCATCACCAACTCCCATTTCTTATTATCCACACGAGCTAGAATCCCCATGAAAAACCTGCTAAGAGCATCAACAACAACATTAGCCTTACCTTGATGGTAGTGAAGAATCGTGTCATAATCCTTGAGAAGCTCAAGCCATCTCCTTTGCTTGAGGTTAAGATCTTTCTGAGAAAACACATACTGTAGGATTTTTTGATTAGAAAAGATGTCCATATGCACTCCATACAAATAGTGACGCCGAATTTTCAATGCGAACACCACAGCTAGCAATTCCAAATCATGAGTAGGATAGTTTCTCTAATACACCTTCAATTGTCTGGAGGTATAAGCTATCACCTTACCATGCTGCATCAACACACAACCCAAGCCAACTTGAGACGCATCACAGTATATCCAAAACCCATTTGTGCCTTCCAACAAAGTCAAAATAGGAGCCGAAGTTAGATTATTCTTCAGCTTCTCAAAACTACCTTCACATGCATTAGACCACAAGAACTTCACCTTCTTCTGAGTCAATTTAGTCAACGGGGAAACTATAGAAGAAAACTCTCCACAAACCTCTTATAATAAACCACTAAATCCAAGAAGCTCTGAATATCGATTTGAGTCATGGGTCTAGGCCACTTCTTAACCTCTGCAACCTTTTGCGGATCTACCATGATCTCTTCACTAGAAATGATATGACCTAGAAAAGTGACAACATTCAATTAGAATTCACATTTAGAAAATTTGGGATATAACTGCTATTCTTTCACAATCTGCAACACAATATATAGGTGATTGGCATTATCCACCTCACTCTTAGAATACACCAAAATATTATCTATGAACATAATGATGAATCAAATTAGAGACTGGTGGAAAACCCTATTTATCAAATCTATGAATGTCGTCGGGGTGTTGGTCAACCCAAAAGACATAACCAAAAACTCAAAGTGCCCATATCGGATATAGAAAGTTGTCTTAGGGATATCCACCTCCCTAATCTTTAGCTGACGATACCAAACTGAAGATCAATCTTTGAAAAGAATTTGCCACCTTGCAACTGATCAAACAAGTCATCTATCCCTGGAAGAGGATACTTGTTCTTTACCGTCACTTTATTCAATTACCGATAATCAATACACATTCGAAAGAAACCATCCTTCTTATGCACGAACAATACTGGTGCACCTCACAGGGACACACTAGGATGGATAAACCCTTATCCAAAGGATCCTTGAGTTTCTCCTTAAGCTCCTTAATTCTGTCGAAGCCATTCTATAAGGGGGAATAAAAATTAGACGAGTGCTCAGAACCCGATCAATCCCAAACTCAATCTCCCTATCAGGAGGAATACCAGGAAGGTCATCAGGGAAGACCTCGAGAAATTCATTTACCACTGGGAAAAAATGCAAAGAAGAACCTTTTGAGTTAGATTTTTTAACCCAAACCAAGTGATAGAGGTACCCCTAGGAGATTAATCTTTGAGCTCTAAGATATGATATAAACTTCCTCTCAGGAGCTAAAGAACCACCCTCCCACTTAATAACATGCTTATTAGGGAATTTAAAGACAACCCTACAAGTCCGACAATCTAAGGATGCATAGCATGAGTATAACCAATCTATCCCCAGAATAACATTAAAATCCACCATATCTAATTCATAAAAATCCACCAAAGACTCCTTACTACCAACGGATACCACACACCACCTATAGACTCTTTTAACTATCACAGAGTCATCTACCGGGGTAGAAATAAAAATAAGGTTCAAAACACACTCCAAATCAAAACCAAAATACACAGCCACAAATGGGGTCACATAAGAAAGAGTGGATCCCAGATCAAGTAAACAATACACATCACGAGAAAAGTTTCAATGTACCATTCACGACATTAGGCGATGACTCAAACTCCTGCTGGGTAGTAAGTTCAGAAAAATAGTTTCGATAAATGTCGGAGATAGATGGCGCACCCTTTGGTGCTGGATCTGAAGAAGATGCAACAAGAACCTTATTCTCCTCGAAAGCCACCTTACTAATAGGACAGTTTCTAAGCATATACCCTAATTAACCATAATCAAAGAACCTGTACCTTCTCTCATCACAAAAAAACTAATGCAGATAACCACAAAACCTATAAAGAGGATAACATGGAGCTGACTGAGCCCCACTATCCTGAGATTGAGCACCATGTGCCCTAAAGTTGTCGCCGCTATGAAAATGACTATCACTCGACATCTTTGGGTAGGGAGAAATAGCCATTGAGTAAGACCCAGAATTGCCCTACTTCTTCTTGGGCCACTTACCTCTATCCCTACCACTCTGCTATTGGCTACTACCCTGCTCATAGAACCTAAACTTCTTGTGCTACCTCATCCCTATCTCACTCTATTTTTATTCCTCCCCCACCTATTGTATGTAAATAACCAACCTAGAGATATCTATATCCTTGATCAGAAAGGCAACCTTACTTTTAAGGATCAACTTATGAGACAATCTCAAAGAGAACTTCCTTACCCAGGCCCTCATATCAAACACTATCTCTAAAGCATACTAAGACAACTGGTGAAACTTTAAGGCATACTCCTTGACCAAAATATTCCCTTATTTTAGATTAACAAGCCCCTCTATTTTTGCTTCTCTTTACTCTTAAGAAAAGAAATGGTCTAAAAAACCATTGGAGAAATCCTCCCACAGTAATGACTCATCAGCATCACCCCTTGCCTGATCCCATTCCTCATACCATTAGTACACTACGTATTTCAGTTGATAGGCCATAAACTCCACCCCTTCCACATTCATGGCATACATAATCCTAAAAATTATTTCCATCTCATCCATAAAACCCCAAGGATGTTTCTCTACCTTAACACCAGTAAAGGTCAAAGGATTCAACCTTATAAACTAGACAACCCTTGTGGCCTCAGAAGATAGAGTAAAAAATGCACCACACTCAACCTGAGAAGCTACCAACTAAGCAATCATATGAATCAACTGAAGAAAATTACCATTTAGCACATCATCCTGAGGAGGACGATAGAAAATTGGTGAAACTCGAGGTCAATCAAGAATTGGACCCCTAGATCGAGTATGGATCCCCCGAGTAGAGCATGTCCCATCAATACTGTGCCCAGTTAGGACAAAGGACTTTTTTTGAACTTCAGATTGTCGAGGAATGATATGAAAAATGAATAAATAAGAATTAGAGAAGATTTTAGGACTTAAGATCTAAAGCTAGAAAATAAAATACAAGAAAGACAAATATTCCTAAATGGTTTATAGCCTCTCCCTTATGAGTGTGGCACGCTACACACCCTTAAAAGAGACTCTAATCGACACGACTTTGTGGACTCCCAAGTGACTATGAACCTTAGGCACTGATACCAATCTGACATGACCTAAACCGGGGCCTAGTCGTGTCAAGTGCCTCAAGCTTAACCAGGACCGGAGACCTCCCCTAATACCCAACCATAACATCCCTACACCACAAGTCAGATGAATTTCGAACATATATATAACATAGCAAAATAGAACAATTATAAATCAAATACAGTCAATCAGTATCAGCCATAATACCAATACCAATGCCAAGACTGACACCAATACAAACACCACGTATACTAACCCATAGTAGTCTCATAAAGCCTTTATTCAAAATCAAAACAACATTCGATAAAAATATGCCTCCGACCATAGCCAAAACCAAAGTGTAAGAAATAACCAAAGTATGAAGAAAAGACCATGACATAAAATGGAGACTTCCTATATATGGAAGCACACCACTTTTATCCAACTCTAAGCTATCCCCCAATGGTATCACTGAGCAAGGGGAGTGGTATGGACAGTTCCTGCATCACGTAAAGATACAATGCCCAAAAATAGGTTAGTGGGTGAATGCTAGGATGCACTCAGGATAAGGATAAAATATTGCCAATATTTAAAACCAAGTAAATAACCATATGCATTTACACCAATACATACACACACATACATATATAAATATAATCTATGCCGAGAAAGAAAATCGCATTTAGCATGCCTTTAAAACCATTAACCTAGGTTTGTGTAGCTTAACAGTCCTAGAACCACCCATGGGCTATATGGGTCCAGTGTTACCCCCTGAATGGGCCCTAGTACGTGTAGCCGCACGAATTAGAGATATCATAGGGGCAAGGGATTCCCGTGTACCCTTCACCCTCCATGATACATATATATAAGTATAATTTAGGGGATTCTCATGTACCCCATAAGTATATGGTCACCATGACCAATCCTTATGTCGGCAAACATAAGTTTCCAGTGTCCATCCATTAGACTCACACCTTCACTATTAGCTATCACAACCAACCATTATTGCCCAATTAAAACCATTAGCATACAAACAAACCACCAATTCCATGTATTATTAACCAAGATTATAAAAAGTAGTATCATCATACCGACTATAGCTTGTAAGAAATGTCATTAGCCAACACTTAGGGGATTCCCATATCCCCCACAAGTTTATTAATTTAACTAAAACCATGGACACCAAGGCCTTTCCATTTTATTTAAGCCATTTAAAGCAATTTAGAGTCCATTACCAATTTATACAATGCAATAGTTTCAATAAAAGTCAAACCATGTGAAAAAACCATTCTCTTAGGCATTTTATCAAACATGTTGAGGGCATATAGTTTCCAAAACCAAAACCAAGTAATTTGGGGGAATCCAAAGTACCCCTAAACCAATTTACCATTACCATGCATTCCACAATGTTCAAACCAACATTAGAACATGAAAAACCACAAGTAAAACATAGGAAAACATTATCCAACCAAAACCCCCAACATCAATTTGGAAACCAAACCATACCCATGGTTAAATCATGAAAACCATTTATTGAAATATGAATTTAGTTGAACTAACAATGAAGGAGGAGTAACATGCCTTGGATTACAAAGAATATAAGAGAAATCACCCTTTGAAAACCTTAATTGATCCTCTTAAATAAACCTTAGCTCTTTTCTTAATCTAAGAGCTTGAGAAAGTTTAGAGAGAATTTTGGTGTGTTTTGATCTTTCAAAGTATGTTATGAGAGGCCATGATATGTTTTAAGATGTGGGGACTTAAGGTTTTTGGGGTGGGAAATGTCTAAAATGTCCTCATCTTAAAAGCTATAAAATATGCATAGAAGGGTACGACTCCCCCTTAACTCATACACAAACATACGAGTGGTACACATCACTCATACCGTAGGCATCAAGTTGAAATTCAACACCCTACAACATATGAGTTCCTTGAATAAATCGTATTCAATCATACGGCAAATTCCCCATAAACCATACCCTAGGCCATCCTCCAAGAGCATGACACACTGATCATACTACGAAATAGCTTTACTTACTTGTACCATATCTATACGATTAGTATGGTGTCCACTCGTACCTTGGATAGTAACCATCTAAGACTACATTGAGTAACATATGTCTAAGACCCCCTAAACCATACCACGTCATACGATAAGTACCCACAAGTCGTATGATGTCCAAAAGGTCAAACTCCAAAAATTTTCTAAGGATTAAAACCTAGGGTATTTCAGTTATGTTATAAGATTAGGATTGATTATCCTTACTATATGGTTTTAATACACTGAGGGTCCCTTGATTTTTATCTAGTAGTTGTTAGCCAGTTTATTAGGAGAGAAGATATGTAGTAAATTTTAAGGTGTTGTAGAAAATTTAGGTTGATCCCTATATTTGATGGACTAGTATATTATGTGGGATATTTCACTGATGGTACATCATTGATGCCATACATTACATTTTATCTCTAGATGTTTATTGTGGCGATAAGAATGTTAGCTTGAGGACAATGATGGGAGATTCGTGGGTTAGGCTTGATTTGATGTGTGAAAGATCTTAGGTTGATAACTTATGAAATATTGGAGTAGGAAATTATGATATATACATGACGTCTAGGGTTAAAGTAGAAAATTGTAGCTAAATCATTAGAATGATAAGAGACTTACGTTATAATAATAATAAGGTGTACTCGGTCTTAAGTTATAACTGTCTTATGTACCTAGTTCATTTTCTTGAATCTTTAGTATGGAGAAATCTAGGGAGTTGTTATATGATTTTCCTTAGAGATGAATTAAAGAAATTATAGATAGATGATGTGAACCTTTGGTATAATTTTAAATATTTTATTAAATTGTGAGGTTATGCGATTAGAGGTTTAATGTAAGTAAACTAATGAGTGTAGAATGAATGGTTAGGTGTTAGAGAATGTAGATGTGTGTGACCATGAGTGTTTAAAATATAGGGTGATGGCTATAGAAGCTAGCAAATGTTAAGTTAATATCCCCGAAGGGGATATCCTAGAACAAATTTAGTTTTCATGTAAAAGTTGTCATGGAGGAGTTTGGCATTCTTGTGCATTGTGATACTCCATTGTGTAGAGTGTTGTCCTTATAGATTTAGTGGGATTATATGTACGCAAGTCTAGGATAGTGACCTTTGAGCTAAGAGGGAGATTATGAACCAAGGTAGATCTTAAATTTTCTCATAATGGGAGAGTTTCAGGGAAGAGTAATGGTAAATCTACTATTATTCTAGAAAATTACTCCTACTTTGGTTTAAGAGGATATTCTATCAATATATTTTGTATCCAAATTGTTCCTATGCCTAAGGTCTGAGTTCTCAATGTAGCCTATGTTTATGCTTTGACCCTCTATTTTTGATCTAGGTGTTTGTTATATGAAGCCCTTCGTGCCTATTGGGTCATATCTTACATCTTAGGCCCTAACTTGAGTAGTGTAACCAATATAAGATATAAATGAATAGTGTTATTTCCATTCATGATACTTTAACTCTAGTCCTCAATTACCCTTCTTATGTTAGGATGATACTAGTTATGGAACCATAATAATGTTTTAGATATGAGAGTGATGTTCTTTACAGTAAAATTTTAGTGTGGCTACTCGAGCTAAGGTTCTAGATGAAGAAGGAAGAGAGAGATGAACTTTCATGATGTGAAATAGTTAGGAAGGGGAGATGTGGTGAAAATCTTTGTGATAGTTACTGAAGTCATTGGTTTTTTATGAAGAGATTCATAAAGTGAGTGTAGTAAAGATAGGCTTGAATGTTATGATTGATAAATACACAAAAAATTGTGTTATATGTATAGTACTCATTGATTAAGGCCCGAGGTTATTTGTTTATAATAATAAGATCAAGTAGTATTCTTGGAGGGATGCAAAGAAAAGGGTCCCATAGTTTAGTCTAGCACCTTTTTAGTCCTGGTTAGGCTTTAACTTGGAAAAATTATGCAGTTAGACTTAGGCTCGTGTAGTTATGTGTTTCATTAGGGAATTACAAGATTGGAAATGGTGAAGTGTGGTATTCATAGTTGTAAGCATGGTTGACATTCATCACTAAATTTAAGGGGCTATTAGACGTATCATTGGAGGTGGAGAATGCTTTTAATTTTATGTCCCACAAAAATATTATTTTTTGTCTTATAAATATTAATCAGGATTAAGTTTCCTAGAAAAATTCATGACTTATGTTGTTATGATCATGTTTCATAGAACTCATTCCCAAGAGCATGTCTACGTCAGGTCTCGTTATCTTATGATTCGTGCTTATATGATTTACTTGGTGATGCCATAAAGCTCTTTTATATTGATTCCTATATATGTTTTGTTGGGGGAGACTTCCTTATAGTAAGTTACATCCTTTATTCGATATTTATAGAGCTTCAATAAGTTCCTACCCATCATTCGAGGACGAATGATTCCAAGGGGGAGATAATGTAACACTCCACATTTTTTGGATAGAATTAAAACCATTATTCCTATGTGTATAAACCCTAACCCAAATATTTATATGTAAAAATAAGTGTTATTGTCCATTCTATGGTGTGGGAAGATCTTTAGAGATGAATTGAGGTCGTAAAAATCTCCTGACTCAAAGTTGAGTTGAGAACTTTTGTTATTGACTGAATTTTGGTATTCAATACTTCAAGGTTCAAATTTATGGGTCTATAACTTATAGATTATATCTAGTTTTGGATATTAAAACTTTCCAAATCAAAGGTAATTGAGTCTTCTTTCTAACGCATCTGATTTCACCTTAATCCGATACCTGGGCGAAAGGTTATGATCATTTTCATGAGTGAACCTATAAGGGTTAGAGAAAAGGGAATGGCATGTCCTTTGTGATCCATGAGAAGAGAGTGGAACACCCATGTTCCCAGAGATGCTAAAACTCACATTTATCTACACTTTTTTAAGGGCAACCTAGTCATTTACATCCTAAATTATCCTATAACTAACACTAACGTGTTTTCCCTCATCCCATAACCCAAATACATGATTCCTCTTCTCCCAAACCCTCAAGAACACCAAATAAGGGTTCTTCCCCAAAGTTCAACTTCCAAGGCTTCAAATTCAAGTTCTTATCAAATCTCTTCCGTCTAAAAGGCATGTTAGACACTCCTAATTTTAATTATTTCTATATTGTTTCAATTTACTTGATTTTATGTATTCTTTAATTATGGTTTGAAATAGGGTTGAGGTGATTTCGTGGTTAAATCTTTAATTGATTTCCTCTTATTTTAGTAGGTTTTCTAGGTGTGAGTGATGATTTTTATGTGGAGAAAATGATGGATTACAAACCGAAATTGTGACTTATGATAAGTATGGAATTTTGTAATATGGTTTCATAATGTTTATGGCTCTTGTATGATAATAATATGAACCTAAACCCACTTCATGAATTTGGTTTTTAAAGTGATTTTATAGTGTTTAACTCATTCTTTGAAACATTGCATGGCATTAATTGAGAATGGTTTACATTGGATTTCAGAATTGAAATTTGGAGTTTAAATGGTTTAATCGAAATGGAGCATGGCATTATATGGATAACTTTCAAGTCTTGGTATGACGATACCAACTTTTGAATGCCTTAATGGGGAAAATCCATGGTTAATGTATGTGAATAATATTTTAATTGATCTTTAAGGGAATTGTGTAGCTTCACTGAGATAGTGTTGTCTTGGGGACCAATACTTGAACACGTTCGCCCAAGTTGGGCTTCTATGATTACTGTATGCTTTCTTTGCATAGTAGTACACAATATATATTCTTGGGAGGTTATTGTCTAGTGGAGACTTTAGCCAAATTCCACGGTCCATACAACCAACATGGATCGGGGCTCTTCCGATAGTGGAGTTGGATCCATATAATTTGGGGGTGCCAGAAGGTCGGTGTAATCTACACAATTCAGGATTAAATTTTAAATGGTCATGTTTCATATTAATTGCCCCTACCCGGAATTCTAGTATTTTGATAGTTGATGAACACATGTTTTATGACTGATTTTTGATAAATATATATTTTATCCCTTTTCTTGGGTTGCATGCCAATATTCGTTGTACATACCATCCCCATACACTATGCTGTCTCATGATATAGGTTCAAAAGCCTTTTTTTGTGACCCTGTGCAGCGTTAGGTGGACTATTATCCTACTAGATAACTGGTGATAAGTGGTGATCCCTCTATCACAGAAGGCCTTGTTTCCTTTTAGTCTTTTACTATTTTTGTACTTTTGATTTTCTTCTGGCATTCTATGGAACTCGATGGCTAGAGGCTTGGTAGACAGTGTTGGGTTGTTACTTTATTGGATTTACTTTTAATTTACAAACTTGGTCTTTTGGGTCGTCATTAAATTTCTTTTATTCTATGGATTGTTTCTATAGTTTCTTATCATTACTACACTCATGGGGTAAGGCTAAGGGGTCATCTCAGTCCTTGGTTAGTTTCAGATGCCCGTCACTACTAGGGTCCTGATTTGGATCGTGACACATATCTACCATTAGTTTCTTTAGAAAAGTTCACTCTAAGGTATCATATACTTTTCTCAAGTCTACTTTTAGGACACATCTTGAAGATTTTTGATTTCTACCATAGCATTTGAAGATTTCATGGCTGAATAAGAAATTATCAATAATGCTTCTCTGCTCTGCAAATGCAGATTGAGAGAAACCCACTAGATCACCAATAACATTCTTATGTCTACTGATTAACACTTTTCAATATAATTTTATAGAAGGATGTGCAACAAGTTATAAGTCTATAGTCTTTTACGTTAGGATTAGGAGTTTTAGGGAAAAATGTAATAGTAGTAGTATTGATACCAAGGAAGATAATATCAGTTTGAAAGAATTATTGAACTACTATCAATACATACAAATTCTTTGTAAGAAATTCTATGGAAAAACCATCCACCCTTGGAGTTTTATCTTTAGGCATTGCCTACATAAATTCAGTACTCCTCATATGTGACCTATTTGATAAAGTCTTTGTTTTGTATCAATAATAGGCATACCCCTTGCTATACCATTACAGTGTTCATACCAACCACCTCAGATGCACTAGTACCCATCAAACCAGTAAACACTTCTCTAAATACAGTTTCAACTACATGAGGTTCTATGAGTTTGACATTATTATCAGTGTAAATAGATGTATTAATATTATGGTAAGTTCTAATTTTACATTGGGCATGGAATTATTAGAATTAGCATCACCACAATCCACCAATAAAGGTCTAGCTTTCTATCTCAAGACCTGCTCCTCCACTCTACTCCACTTCTCAATTTTCATCAATAATTGCTTCTCTTGTTTAGTTAGAAGAGGGTCTACTAGTTGCCCTTTCATCATACAAAACTTAATAAGATAATGTATAGATGCAATTTGTGACCATAAAAGAAATAAATTCTATTTTTGTTGATAAATTGATCAGATACTGTCAGAGGATAAAGTGTTTTGGACAAGCTGAATTTTATTATTGAATCCACTACTAACACAATATTATTGTCATGATCCTAAAGTCTATGTCATGATGACACCTACTTTATCCCAACCTTATAATACAAAATTCCACCGAAGCAAGAAAGGACAAATAAAAAGGAAATAAACTCATAATCGCAAAACTTCTCGAACAAAGTTAGGTCATAACATGTACTAATGAGAATTCAAATAATATATATATATATATATACATATATATATATGTATATATGTATGTATGTATATAAAAATACCCTAGATATAAGTCCCAAGTGTAAGGAACATCTAATACAACTTATATAAATGAGAATATATAAATACATCTCTAAAAAGTAAGTAAAAACAACTAAGTTAAGATAAAGTTTGAAAATTAGCCTCATACTCTGAAGCTCACCGGTTCCTCAAATGTCCTCATTGATGGCACGAAATTAGCCATCGTGATACTCAAACTAGGATTTACAGCGAAAGGGTATAGTAGGGGTGAGTATGGAATTTACTTGTACTCAGTAGGTATTATAGGCCAACTGAGCAAAGTGAAAAATGATATAAGTAAAATTACACTATGAGCACATCACCTACAAATAGAAAAGTTTCCAAATGGTATCTCATATCCTCTCCACTAAGATCAAAAGGGAAATAAGTACAAGAAGGAAACTCAACAAATACAAATACAATACAATACAATGCAATGCATAAATGTAGTATGGTGAAACTTATGTATATACCTCAGCCTAGGCTTAAGACAGGACCCATGGGGGTTCTCAACCTATATACTTTATAATTTCAATAATTCTTACTGGCACAGTCTAGGTTTCAAAAATCTCAAAATCTACCTTATAAGCAATAACCTCAGCCAAAGGTTTTATAAAACGAATTTCCAATTTCTTTAAAAATCAAAGTATATCAATGGAATTAGGTCATCGTGAATATGTGTAGATGATATGAGGATATAATTCTCACAACCAATAAGTATGAAGATTAAATATAGAAGCCTACCAATGTAGGAGTTGGGAGAAACTAGCCTAGCCTGAAATAGTAGCTCTCATTCCCATAAGGCTCTTTATCATGGTTGAATTCATAGCCTCCATAATCACCATCTTCATCATATCCATAAACTTCATCACTATAATCATAGTCTCCCATGTCGTAGTTACTTATATCTGAGGCTACCGATGACATACTTCATTATAGCTCCTTTGTACCTATAAAATTAGCAAACAAGGTTAGTAGTAAAATGTAATACCTCGTACTATTCTTATATCAATTCAAATTTTAGGTTCATTCTTAAGGGGCTTAAGGCTTGAAATTTTCACTAAGTGTTGAGGACTTAGTCATTTTAAAGACCCCTAAACTTCGAGGATTTTTATTTTGGCCTTCCCAACCCCGAAACATTAGTTTTTAGTTGATTTATCTCCAGGAATGTAAGAAGTATGTCTTAGAGGATTTTTAGATTTTCAAACATGGTTTGGGGCATGTTTCAATCACAGAACTAGTAGGTCACCGCAATAGGCTCGCGACACGGCATTAGTCTCGATCACATTATGACCGTGTCGCGGTGAAGGTGTTGTGTCCAGTTCTTAATTTATAATTGAATACATGTGTCATGATCTTTATCCTAGTGTGTGAAGCGCTTATAAGGTAAAAAACTTTCATAGGAATCACTTAGAATAAAGTTGAGCTATATATACTTTATATGGGTTTGTCGTAATGCTAAAACTATAGAGAATGTATCTATCATCATTGACTCATAAATAAATCTACCAATTAGTAGTGATTGAATTCCTTCTACGATTCCACATGAGAAACCAGTATCAATATAACCTATATTTCCAAACCTTTTTCTCTCTAGTATACCCATTACCAAAAAATATACGTCACTTTGGGACACATACGCATAGCCTCCGCCCGTGGCTAAAAGTCAACCAAAAAAATGAGCTCAAACTCTTTTTTTAGTTCCACTGATACAAAATTTTGGTATTGATTCTACAAGGGTCAACTTTGAACGTGTATAACTTTTCATTCATGTTCATGAAAATCGTGCATTGAGCAAAAGTTAGATGTGCTCTTAGATCCCTCCACAGAATCCTATGATAGTATATGATCTAGAGTTAGAAGCATGAACCCATACGTTTAGCAATATGTGAAATGGGGATAGTGTTTATCTAGATTTAGCAGATTATGCATTCATGGGGCTAGTTGTATGAAAGGTGAACCAGTAGGCTTAAAATAGTGTATGCAAGAATTTAAGTTTTTTTATTTGACATTATATCTTGTAGGTATTGGGTATGTTGGAGTAATGATAATTCTCATGGTTTAGGGAGAAATATAAGTTTAGAGATTGATATTAGTAGGCTATGATGGAAGTTAGCATGGTTTATTAGAAGTGTGGGAATATCCATGTTAAGTATTAGAATCTAAGTTTGAATCTTGAATTATTGAGCTAATAGAAAGAAGATTTGAAGTTCTAGATGGTGTGAACTCATGATATGATGGTACTCCTAAAAATTCTAAGTTAGTCAGTGTTTAAGTTATTGTATGATGACTATTGAGGCAATAGAAAGTTAGGAGTTGTATCTAAGAAGGAAGTATTAGTAGTGGGTTTTAAATTGTCAGGTATAGTCCTTCAGGGTGAGATTAGTATCTATGTGAGTTGTTATATCTCAAACCCTAGATTAAAGTGGTTGCAGTTCAGTTTAGAGTTTATTAAAGGGTCCACAGACTTAGAATTATAGCTTAAAACTAAAAGGGAGATGATAGAATAAGGAACCAAGTCAGGCTCTCAGATTCTAGTATGATGCCAGTACATTGTAGAACAATAGTAAGGGAGGATGATGCTCAACCCATTCTTATCCCAGTGTAAAGTTTTTAGTCATCACAATATCTACTCATGCCTTACATGTCAGCTCCATGATCATAACTCATATTCATGCACTTTTCATAGAATCATGTACGCTTCTAGTTCCTAGTATGAGGAGTTTCAGTTCACTAAGCAGTACGAATCATATTCCATGAAATTTATGAGCTCCAAGCTCAGGTCATACAACTTATAACTCATGTACTCATGTTTTACAAAATGTTTAGTTCCAGGTACTCATGGTAGATCCATAATGACCAGTGAAATTCATATTATGTCATGTATATACTCAGTTTGGATCTCTGTGATTAAATCCATGTCATGGATACTATATTCATCAGTCCTCAATTAAGTGTCTAAGATATGCATAGTATTCTTTCATGCTTCAAATACTCATGTTCTAACTTTCAGTGGCCTCTTCTTATGTCAAGATAGTGATGATGACCAATTGTTTAGATGGGAGAGTGTAAATGTTTCTTATTGGGGAGATATTTTTGTATGTAAGGCTATAAGATTAAAGTAAGATTGAGGCCTTTGGTATATGTCATGATTAGATAAAATATCATGTGTGTTTTCTTGGGGATAGTGCATAGAAGTTGTTTTGATAGAGGTTTAGAGAATATTAGAAAGATTCTTTTATGGGTGTTTGCCTTGAGGTTTTTTATTTGGTTATAATGGTAGTCTTAAATGTCATGTTGGTATATAAGTGGATGAATGTACTACCTAAGGCCTAGTAAGTCTACCCCAGATTATGTTTCATAGGCCTATGTTCCATGTCACAGAGTTATAGCTATACTAAGACTCCTTATTCAGATATCTTATTCAGATCATGACCAAGAATTCTTTACTACCTAATATTATTAGAACTTCTTAGTAAGAATGTTGAAGAAATACTCTAGTGGAGTATAAACTTTCAGTATGAGTCAGTTCGTGTAGCCAACAATTTAGTTTAGCAATCAGACAGATATACTTGTATAGTTTTCCATTTTTTGATCTAGTTATACTATCAAAAGTTTCATGAGTATGGACATTCCAAGAGGTAATTTGACCTCATCCATGTAAGTTGTGAATTTAGTTCAGTTCATGCATCATGTTTCAGATTTCAGTTATTCAGTCATGATTCAGTTCATAAGTGTCCCATGCATCATCTCAGTCCTTCCTTAGTATTTTAACCAAGTTAGTATCATTTGGGGGAAGAATGATCCCAAGGGGTAGATATTGTAATACCTTGAGTTTTCATATCCTAAACTTCTCAACTTTTCTTCACAAAACTAGATCCAGCTTGAGGTAAGGGTTACTCATAAGTAGAGCCTCTCATTTTTATTTCATTCTTATAACCATTCTCATGCCATTTCATGTATTCATGAAATCATTTTAGCTCATGTATCATGCTCAGACTCATTTATGCACTCATGTTCCAAGTCATGCATGTTCAGTATATGATCTCAGTTACCTTAGTATAATACTCTTAGTCTAACCAGTCTTATTCGAGGATGAATATTCCCAAGGGGGAGATATTGTAATACCCCATACTATTCTTAGCTCTATTCAGCTTTTAGTTGCATTCTTAAGGGGCATAAGGCTTGAAATTTACACTAAGTGTTGGGGACTTAGTCATTTTCAAGACCCCTAAACTTTGAAGATTTTTATTTTGGCCTTCCCGACCCCGAGATGTTAGTTTTTAAGTTAATTCATGTTTAGGGATGTAATAAGTATGTTTTGGCGGAGTTTCAGATTTTTTAGACAAGGTTTGGGGCATGTTTGGATCACGAAATGGGTGGGCCACCGCGATAGGCCTGCGACGCGACATTAGTCCTGATAGCATGCTGACCACATCACGGTGAAGGTGTTGTGTCCAGTTATTGATTTATAATTTAATGAAAGTGTAATGATCTTTATCCTAGTGTGTGAAGTGCTTGTGAGGTAAAAAATGTTCATAGGAATCACTTAGAACAAAGCTGAGCTAAGAGCCTTTGATTCGGCCAAATTTTGGTATTCGATTCTACAAGGATCAACTTTAAATATGTATAACTGTTCATATATGTGAAATTTTTCTGCTCAAGACCCATCAAATTGTAGATAATTGAATTATATTTTCAAAAATACCAATTTTGCCTTAATCCGATACTCGAGCGAAAAGTTATGATTATTTTTGTCAGAACCAGTAAACTACCACGATAAGACCGCGTCACGGTGACGTAGTTGTATCCAATTTTTTTTTATTTAAATAATTAAGGAACAATTGGGTCTTTCCCCCCTCAACCCAATTGTCTATAACACAATTTGGGGCATCTTTTAGGTCATTATTGGCCCTTCTTCTCCAAATCCCTCTCAAGAAAAACCCTTCCCTTTCCCTAATAACAAATTCAATTCTTTTTTCCCTAGGTAATCAAGAATCCAAGTTTCTCAAGTTCAAGAATCTTCAAGAAATCTTCAAGAATAGTGTTTCTTTCCCATGTTAAGAAGCTTAAGGTATGTGGGGTATTTATCCATGGGTCCCTTTCACCCATGGAGCCCAAAACCCTTTTTCATTCAATTAAAGAATGAACTTTCTATCATTATGGTATTTATATGTTCAAGAAAGATTGAATTTCATGTTTTCATGGTTATTCAAATTTAATTCAGCTCATGTATGATCCCATGCAAGATTTGATTTCCTTATGCAATGAATTTTAGTTTCCCATGTCTTACTCAAGTAAATTTCATAATTTATTGAATGCTCATGATTAGAATATCCCCATGTACAAATCTATGCTTTCCACATGTTTGATGAAATGCCCATGTTTTGGGTCTTTGATTCATGAGTCCCATACTTCAGTTTTAAATGTTGATATCATGCTTTATGGTCATTTAGTGATGGCGGGTTATGAACACTCGATACCTAGGTGTTTTACACGACTTTCATTTTTCAAGTATCAAGTCAGTCATACCATGGTTTTAATATCATATTCAGAACACCATGATCATGTTAAGCATTACCAGTTTATATGTTTATAATTACCTCAGAATTCGTATTCACTGTTATTTTCAGAATACCATGATCTGAGATTATCAGTTATTAGCTATCAGTGCATGCACCAGTTAGTATTCCAGTGTCTTTCAGTTGGGAGTAGGATTTAGAACCTAGTGGAAAGTGTGGATTCAACGCATCCTACTTCCCCAGAAACTATGTGCCACCATAGGTTTAGGGACTTCGCTAGAGAGTGTTTCTCCTTGCTCAATATGGGCTCAGTTTAGTAATCATGATAGTTCAGGTTCTATTCAGATGGCAAGGATAGAACAACCCTCCTCAACATGGGTCATACATTGGACTCCATGATAGCTCACATGGTTTATGTCAGTTATATGATAGCTCCTACAGTCTCAGTATAATATTCAGTATATATTCAATTCAGATTTGCTTGACCAAAGCATACAGATTTATAGTTATTTAGTTATACAGATTTCAGTCTTTTAGTTTACAGATTATTTTAGAAATATGCTTATGCTTGGTTTTGCATTCTCATATATTATAGTTTTCATGCATTCATACACAGTTATATCATGTTGTTCAGTTAGTCCTTATCTCATATGCATAGTACTCTACAGTTTCAGACCAGTTATTTAGACTAAGTACAGTTAAGTTTTACATGATCAAAATTCATATATCAGCTACTCAATATACCGATATTAGTTATCCATTTTCTCCAATTACAGTTATTCGGTCACACACACATCAGTCATTCAGTTAATCAGATCTACTTAATACATGTTATGTTGGTTTTGTAAGTATATTTATTCAGGCACAATATGTTTAAATATTCAGATCCATGAGTTAAGTCAGTTCCCACCACATAGTTTAGACCCAGTATTCATACGCCATCCTCCGTACAACTCCTACATCATATTCAGCCCCACAAGAGAATGTCTTATAGCATTTATGTTTCTACCGCCTCCTAGCTTACAAAATTATTTTAGCTCATGATTTATAAACTCTTTTTGATTTACAGTTTTCACGTGTAGTTATGTTCCAAATATATATTTTCAACAAATAACTTATATCATCAATTTTACAGCATGTTTGAAATATTTCCATGATTTAGTGTATGTCTCCATATACTCAGCACATTCCAACATACTAACCACATATATGCGTTTGTGGCTACATCCTTCATAATGTAGGTACCATATGTAGCTCTTACACCAGGATCATACAGTTTGCAGCTTTCAGATAGCAGGTGATGTGTTCTCCAATTTTGAGAACTCCAGATAGTTTTAGTCATGTACTTTATTTTGATTTTCCATATGTATTGATTAGTGGTAGTTGGAGGTATGTCCCAGCTATCTATAGTCAGTATAGTAGAGGCTTCATAGATGTCAGTCAGAGTCAGTCATGTAATTTGGGTTTCTTTCTTCAATTTTATCATGATGTAAACTGTATCAACATTAAATTTATTCAGACTTTTCACGATTATGCTTCTGCTCGGTATATTAAGTTTTGTAATATATTCTAAATCAGTTGCTCAAGTATCATGCCAGTTCATGGGTTAGCTTGGGATCACTTGTGGTGACAAGCACCGTGTTACGACTAGGGGGTAGTCGCGGGTCATGACAGAAAAGCTCCTTACCAATCTCATAAGTTTCTCCACTTTGAAGGCCTCATAATTGGATCACCTAATTTTGAAGGTCATTTATATTCGGTTGTCACTAGTGTCGATCAAGGCTCTCGGTCAGAATGGATCTTTGTTTAAGTAAGAATGGCCGACTCAATTATAAACAGTCAGCTCTGTGGACTTAGAATTTAGCCAAGTAAATGTTAAAATTTTTTGCCTTTTATAACTCTAGGGGTTACCATAGTACTTATGAGTTTATGGTAAAATCCCTCCTTTTCCAACAACATTTCTCTAACTTAAATACAATTATTGATGCCAACTTATCTGTAATATTGCTTTTGTGGCCTATACTGCTTTAGATAATGTACATTATTCCTTAGATAAATACACTGCAAAATTTAGTCTACATCTTCAATATATTTGGTATAAGTTGTTATACTAGATATATTGCTTTATCTAAGTTGATTTAATGATTTTCAAACCCTTGCATACCTCTTCTTAGCCAACATTCCATTTATGATTATGTTCTCATGATATCATATATAATGTGGTCTTGATATGTACATGACTTAACCTATTGGTGTCCCTCCCCTTGGACAAGCATTTGACTACCTTTAATTATTTTACTCTTAAATTTAGACTATTAAAATGAGTTAGCTGATCTCATGATTTGAGCTCACATTTGAAAGATTATTGTTGCGCTAAAATAGTTTGTATGTTTTTACTATTTCATTGATATAGTTAGTCAAGTTAATTGCTATTGGTCGAGTAAGACAGTTAGTTGATCAGGTTGTTAGAGCAAATTGTATTCAAGTTATTAAAGCAAGTTGTTAGAGGTAGTTAGGAATATTCTAGAAACTCTGTAATAATCATGTGAGTCTATAAATACATAACATACATTCCTCATTGTAATACAATTTTTCTCATTCAATAAAAGTTCTCAGTTTCCCTCTTCTCTTCTCACTCAAATTAAGCTATGCTTCAATGGCTCCTATGTGCATGTATGAGCATTATGTTAAAGCAATTTAACATGGCATCAGAGCAATAGATCATGGAGGTTTAGAGAATCATATCAATTATGTTTTTCATCATTAGTCCAAATTTAAGATTTCTGTTCTGTGAGCAACAAAGGAGAAATTGGATATCTATTTTGTAGGCTGAAGTTGCAAAGTTTTTGAGATTTCTGAGTAGAAGTATAATGGCACCTAAAATCGATCCTATTGATCCTTTGTTTCTAGGTGCCTTAGATGTTATTGGCGCTGCATTGATCCTAATTAAGCTTGTTGGATCAGAGAACTATGAAATTTTGAGTCTATCCATGAAGATAACACTACTACGGAAAAGAAAATATGGTTTTGTAACTAGCACATGCAGTAAGGATGTATATAGAGAGGATCTACATGAGCAATGGGAAACATGTAATGCAATGGTATTGTCTTGGCTGATGAATTCAGTAAGTGCAGAGTTACTGAGTGGTATTGTATATGCTAGAAATGCATTTGAGGTATGGGAGGACCTCATGGAAAGGGTTGATAAAGTAAATTAAATGAGGCTTTATCAACTGCATAGAGAAATCAATAGTCTTCATCAAGAAAGTGATTTAGTTTCTACATACTTCACTAAGCTGAAGAACCTATGGAGTGAATATGATGTTGTTGTCGCAGCTCCATCTCGTAATTGTTCTAAATCTAAATATTATGCAAATCATCTAGTCTAATTAAAGTTAATATAGTTTCTAAGTCGGTTAAATGATTCTTATGATCAAACTAAGAGGCAGATACTCATGAAAGGGGAGAGACCTATTCTTAAACAAGAATATGCAATGATAGTAGAGGATGAGATTCAACAACTTTCTTGTGTTGCAATTACAAGTGAAAAGACTAATCCTATAGCTATGAAGGTGCATTGAACATTTGCAGAAACTAGCCATGGTAATCAAGGTTTTAAAGGGAAGAAGTGTGACTACTTCCACTTCGATGGACATATAAGAGACACTTGGTATAAGCTAATAGGATACCCTACAAATTGGAAATGTAGGAAGAAGGGAAATTACAGTGGCAATTGAAGGGGATCACATCAATCCTTCACTAATACTATATCTCATATAAGACTTAGTAGATATGGACATCAGGATACTAGTCAATCCAATAATCAGTTCTTATCCCATAGCTTTGTTGGAAGTCAATCATTTGAGGATATAGGTTTAGCAGTTTAATCTAGTAGTTAAGGGAACAAAGACATCAACAATGCTATGATAGCCAAGGCACAAGGATTCTTAGATAAAGAGTACAAACAAATAATGGCATTACTAAATAAAGATGCACATGATCTCACATAGGTCAATATGTCAAGTATAGTTACCTGTTTGTCAATGTATGCTATTCCACATTAATAGATAATAGATTCTGGTGCCACACACCATCCAGCACATAAAGATGTCTTCTCACACTGTCATATGATAGTTAGCACAGAAAATAATTTGGTGAATCTCCTTACTAGAGCCAAGGAAAATATCTCACATGTTGGAGAAACACAAATTCTAAATGATAAAGTTGTTAGAGATAAGTTGTTTGTCCTTAGCTTTAAGATCAATCTATTATTAGTATTAAAAATGACAGAATAACTTTCATCTTTTGTATCATTCTACCTTGATTTCTGTGTATTTCAGGACCTTCACACTAGCAAGGTGAAGGGGATTGGTAAGGAAAAAGGAGGATTATATATCCTTAAGGAGGTCTGTGGATTGAATGAGATACATAGAGGAAGTTCTCAAAAGTTGTTGGTTGTAGAAGTAGATATGCAAGACTAAAACTTATGGCATAGGAGGCTTGGACACCCTTGTTCTTAGGTTTTGCAGTCACTTAGTTTACTAAGATACAAGACAGACTTAGAGATTCTAAATAAGTGTCATGTTTGTCCACTAGCTAAACAAACTAGACTATTATTTCCCACTAGTGACTCTAGACCTGTAAAGTTCTTTGATGTTGTACTTATGGACCTTTTGAGGCCTTATAAAGTCCCTAAATTTGATAAAAAATACTACTTTCTGACTATAGTAGATGATCATAGTAGATACACTTGGCTTTATTTGTTACAGTTGAAATCTGAATGTATTGTGTCTATTAAAAATTTCTTAAATATGATTAAGAATTAGTTTGGCACTCACATAAAGGTTCTCAGATCAAATAATGGAACAGAATTTATTAACTCATAATGTAGAGATTTATTTCAATCCTTGGTTATACTACATCAAAGTAGTTTCCTTTACACACAACAACAAAATGGGATTATTGAAAGAAAGCACAAACAAATATTGAATGTTGCTAGAGCCTTAGGTTTTAGTCTCAAATGACTATCAAGTTTTGGGGATTAAATGTCAAGGCTGCAATGTATGTTATGAACAAGTTACCTTCTTTATCTATTGAAGGTAAAAGACCTTATGAGATGTTATTTTGTAAGGCTCTTTCACTGACACACTTGAGAGTCATTCGCTGCAAATGCTATGCTTTAGTGCTACCAAAGGGAGATAAATTTTTAGAAAGGGTCAAACCTGCAGTATTAATGGGATATTCTACCTCTCAAAAAGGACATTTGTTGATAGAGCTTCTTACTAAAAAGTTCTCTGTTACTAGGGATGTTGTAGTTCAAGAACACTTGTCCCCTTTTGCAGACAAGTCTACTTCAGAATCAACTACTGACTTTCTCAAACTAAGTGAAAATGATTATGCATATGTAGATACTTATGCAGATTCACCTCAAGCATTAGAGTCTTGTTATCAAACCCCTGTGCCATCAAATGAAGATGTGGATTCTTTACATATTTTAGCTAGTATTCTAGATGATGATCTTTCTATCTCATCAAGTGCAAATACATCACCCTCACTAACTATAGTAATTGCTCTAAGAAGATCAACCAGGGTACATAAACAACCTTCTTGGATGATAGATTATGCATCACCAGGAAAAGAAAAAGGAACCATATATCCTTTAGCCAACTACTTATCCTATGCTAGCACTAGAGGTCAAGGATTTTGAAGATGACATACCACAAGACAAGAACATCACAGGATCAAGATGGGTATATAAAATCAATTATAAATCTAATGGAGAAGTGGAAAGATTCAGGCAAGATTAGTAGCTAAAGGATATAGTCAACAAGAGGGGTTGGATTATCATGATACTTTTTCACCTATTGCAAAAATAGTTACTGTAAGAAGTGCCATTGCCTTAGAAGTATCAAAAGGTTGGTACTTGTACCAAATGGATGTATAGAATTCTTTCTTACGAGGTGATCTAGATGAGAAAGTATACATGGAAATGCTAGATGGATTCAACTAAGAAGGGTCACACAAAATATGCAGATTAGTGAAGTCCTTTTATAGACTTAAACAAACCTCAATGTATTGGAACATTAAGCTTACTGTTGCTCTAATTAAGGAAGGCTTCTCTCTGAGTACAACTGACTACTCTCTTTACACTTTGACAAAAAATAGAAGGAATGGTTGTGATATTAGTTTATGTGGATAATTTTCTTATCACAGGTGACAATGCTATGATAAATGAAGCAAAGGGAATACTACGTTAGAAATTTAAACTCAAAGACCTTGGGGAGCTCAAATATTTTTAGGCATTGAAGTATTGAGGTCCACTAAAGGTGTTCTATTAAATAAAAGAAAGAAAATTTAGAGCTCATTGCTTACACAGGACTTGTTGGTGCCAAACTAACTCTTACTCCAATGGAAACTAATTCCAGGTTAACTTTAGTTAAAGTAAATAAGGTAGCAAGAGTTACACAAGATGTTGTTCTTAATGATATCATATCATATCAAAGGCCGGATGGGAAGGAAGTATGTAACTATTATAAGACCAGATATTAGCTATGTTATGTAGACTCTAAGATAGTTCATGTAGAAACCTAAAAGTCTCATTTTGAAGCTACAAATAGAGTTGTAAGAAAATTAAAAAGTACTGTGGATATGGTGTTTGGCTCAGGGCACAACCTGGTGCTGAACTTGTGTGCTGGTGTGATTCAGATTGGGCTGCATTCCCAAATATAAGAATATCTGTTACAGGGTATGTGTGCACTTTGGTGGTTCCTTGATATCATGGAAGTTTCAAAAGCAACATATAGTGTCCAAAAGTTCAACTTAAGCAGAATATATAAGCATGACTTCAGCTTTATCAGAATCACATAGTTGGAGGGTTTGTTTTCAGAACTAAATGTACCTATTAGTAAGCCTATAACATTGTTTAGTGATAGAAAATCTACTATTCAGGTGACAGCCAATCCTATTTTTCATGAGTAGACAAAGATTATAAAAGTTGATTATCACTTAATTAGAGATAAGATCTAGGAGGGATTGATCCAACCTATGTATATTCCAACTGACCATCAAGTTGCTGACTTCTTACTAAGACTTTGAGTTAATATCAACATCTATACCTCATAAGCAAGCTTGGTGTGCTAAACATTTTTCACCCTTCATCTTGAGGGGGAGTATTAAAAATGAGTTAGTTTATTACATGGTTTGAGCTCACAGTTGAAAGATTGCTATTGCGTTAAAATATTTTTTAAGTTTTTACTGTTTCATTGATATAGTTAGTCTAGTTAGATGCTACTAGTCGAGTAAGACAGTTAGTTGATTAGGTTTTTAGAGCAAGTTGTATTCAAGATATTAGAGCAAGTTGTTAGAGGTACTTAGGAATATTCTAGAAGCTCATGTGATAATTATGTGAGTTTATAAATACCTAACATACATTCCTCATTGTAATATAATTTTTCTCATTCAATAAAAGTTCTCAATTCCCCTCTTCTTTTCTTACTCAAATGAAGCTATGCTTCAATGGATCCCATGTGTGTATGAGCATTATGTTGCAGCAGTTTAACATAGACAACATTCTTCATCCTTTTTTCCATAGAAGAAGTGTTGTCAATTATGGTTTGTACCATCTGTTAGCTACTATTGTTTTGAATATAAAATATCCCTTCTTATCTAACTGTCATTTTGATAGAAATCCTCTTATGATCCATTACAGCGGGATCATAGGTTGGAAAGAAAGACTGCTTTGATGATTAATTATATGGATATTTCAAGGTTGACTGTTCATATGCAATAAATGGAGGATGAGAAGAGGAGATAGGCGAAGTTTGGAGATAGGCTGGAAAAGAGGAGAAAATTTTTTGATCAAGAAGGTTCTCAGTCACAAGGTGGTCGGTATGGTGGCAAATGGTAGAAAAAGAAGTGGGGGAGTTCTGGTTCCTTCTCCCTGACTAGTTCTCCTTAGTCGAAGCAATCGGGCGACAGATGTCCATAAGGTGGTGATAATTTTCGGGCATAAGGTGCCCAATCTTAAGCGAGCGGGGGTCGGTCTATTTTTTCATACCATTCTTGTCAGTTCTGTGGCCATCGCCACCAAGGTTATGGTGATGAAGGGTGGGATAAATTCTTTAAGTATGGCTATCTAGGCCATCTGTTCAAGAATTTTCTAGTTAATAAAGTTGCTATGGGAGCGAATTAGGTTACCGTGGCTTTGTCTTCTACTTCTGCACCCAGTGGTGCTGCATCTGCATATGTTACTACTCCTAGTTATAGTGTTGGACGGAATAGGTTATTTACTCTTGCATCTTGGTAGGAATCTAAGACATCACCTAATGTCGTTACTAGTATGTTACAGCTCTTCTCTCGCGATGTGTGTTATTTTCTTGATTTTGGGTCTACTCTCTCTTATGTGCCCCCATATATGGCTATGTGTATTGATTTTAATCCTGAGGTTATTTCAGATTCTTTTTCTATTTCTACCTAGTAGGTGACTCGATTGTTGTTAAGAGAGTCTATAGGGGGTGTGGTATGTGTTGGTGGCAAGAATACCTTGGTAGATCTATTTGAACTAGGTATGGTGGATTGTTTTGTTATTCTATGGATGGTTTGGTTACACTCTTATTACGCGTCCTTGGATTGTCAGACCCGTATGGTTATCTTTAGGTTCCTTGGTGAACCAGTTATATAATAAGAGGGTAGTTCCATATCTCCTAGGGGGATGTTTATTTCTTATGTTAGAGTTCGGAGATTGATCTCTTAAAGTTGCCTCTATCATTTAGTTAGGGTTAAAGATTCTAACTCAAAAGGTCCTCCTTTGCAGTCAGTTCCGGTGGTTACTGTGTTTCTCGAGGTCTTTCTGGATGATCTTCCTGGTGTTCCTCCAGATAGGTAAATAGAGTTTGGTATTGATTTACTTCCGAACACTCATCCAATATCTTTTCCTTCTTATAGAATGGCTTCGGCAGAGTTGAGTGAACTCAAGTAACAACTTAAGGATCTTTTTGATAAGGGGTTTCTTCATCCTAGTGTATTTCCGTGGGGTTCACCGGTGTTGTTCGAGTGCAAGAAAGATAGTTCCCTTTGGATGTGCAATGACGATCGATAGTTGAATAAGGTGACAATCAAGAACAAGTATCCTCTTCGAAGGATTAATGATTTGTTTGACGAGTTGAAAGGTTCCAACTTCTTTTCTAAGATAGATCTTTGGTCCGGGTATCATCAGCTTAATATTAGGGAGGTGGATATCCCTAAGATGGCTTTTCACACTTGTTATGGGCATTTTAAATTCTTGGTGATGTCATTTGGATTGACTAATGCCCTGGTGACATTTATAGCCGGGTGGAGCGACCGTCAGTGCAGATCTTGGTGGTAGTAGCAAATATTCAAATGAGAACTTTGAAGGCCAAAGAGGGGAAAGGTTCCATGTGAACGGCACTTACACATGGGTTAGTCGATCCTAAGGGTCGGGGGAACCCCGACAGATAGCGTGTTTTGCGCGTACTCCGAAAGGTTGTCATTGTGTTTATTAATGATATTATGGTTTATTCTAAGAGTGTGGGGGATCTTTCTAATCACCTCCGTGTGGTGTTGCAAACCTTGAAGTAACAACAGTTGTATGCCAAGGTCTCTAAGTGTGAGTTTTGGCTAAATGCTATGACCTTCTTAGGTTATATTATTTCTAGTGAGGGGACAATGGTGGATCCTCAAAAGGTGGTGGTGGTTAAAAGGTGGCCTAGACCCATGACTCTAACCGACATCTGAAACTTCTCGGGCTTGGTTGGGTATTATAGATGGGTTTTGGAATATTTCTTGACTATGGCTGCTCCTTTGACTAAATTGACTCAGAAGAAGTTAAAGTTTTCTTGGTCGGATGCTTGTGAAGGGAGTTTTGAGAAGTTGAAAGACAATCTAACCTCGTCTCTAATTCTAACTTTGTCGGAAGGAATTGATGGGTTTGTGGTTTATTAAGATGCATCTTGGTTAGGGCTTGGTTGTGTATTGATGCAGCATGGGAATGTGATTGCCTATGCATCTAGGTAGTTGAAGGTGCATGAGAAAAATTATCCTACTCATGACTTAGAGTTGTTGGCAGTTGTGTTTGCTTTGAAAATATGGTGACATTATCTGTATGGTGTGTACGTGGATATCTTTTCTGATCATAAGAGTTTACAGTATGTGTTCACTTAAAAGGATCTTAATCTCACGCAGAGAAGATATCTTAAGATTCTCAAGAACTATGATATGAGTCTTCACTACCACCCACGTAAAGCTAACGTGGTTACTGATGCACTTAGCAAGTTGTCCATGGGGAGTTTGGCTCATGTGGAGAAAGAAAAGTGAAAGTTAGTGAAGGATATCCACTGCTTGTCTAATCTTAGAGTTTGTCTCTTGGATTTTGAGGATGGTGGTGTAATGATGCAAGAAGTGGTTCGATCGTCCCTTGGTGCAGAGATAAAAAAAATGAGTGTTAGACCCTGTCATAGTGAAAATCAAGAGTGATATTTGTGGGAAAAAGGTGATGGTGTTTGAGATTAATGGTGATGGTGTTTGAGATCAGTGGTGATGGTACTTTGCGGTACCAAGGGAGGTTATGTATTCTTGATATCGATGGGTTGTGAAAAAGAGTTTTGGCTAAGGTGCATGAATCATGCTATGTTTTTTATCTCGGCTCGACAAAGATGTATCATGATCTTAAGAAGATCTATTGGTGGAATAGCATAAAGAGGGATGTGGCTGATTTTGTGGCCAAGTGCATGGTGTGTCAATAGGTTAAGGTTGAGCAGATGAGGCCTAGTGGGAAGTATCATGAAATTAATTTTCCTGAATTGAAATGAGAGTGATCAATATGGATTTTGTTACGGGTCTTCCTCGGTCTAGAAATTAATTTGATTCAATTTGGGTCATCATGGATATGATGATGAAGTCTGCTCACTTTTTTCCAATGGGGACTACTTTTTTGGTGGAGGACTATATGAAGTTGTATCTTCAGGAGGTTATGAAGTTGCATAGGGTACCTATTTTGATTATCTCTTATCGTGGCATATAGTTTTCATCTCATTTTTGGCCATCTTTTCATAAAAGGTTGGGTACTAAGGTTAGTCTTTGTACTATTTTTCATTCGCAGTCGGATAGATAAACAGAGAGGACTATTCAGACACTGGAAGATATGCTTCAGGAGTGCGTGATTGATTATGGTGCTAATTGGGTTGAGCATCTACCTTTGGTAGAGTTTTCTTACAACAATAGCTATCATTCTAGTATTGGTATAGACCCTTTTGAGGCATTGTATGGTAGGAGGTTTAGGTCTCCTATTGGGTGGTTTGAGCTTGGTGAGGTAGATATGTTTGGTCCTAACATGGTTTATCAGACTGTGGAGAATGTAAAGGTGATTTGGGATAGGCTTAAGGATGCCCAAAGTTGCCAAAAGTCCTATGTAGATGTAAGGTGTAGGGGCTTGGAGTGTGAGATTGGAGATAAGGTCTTTCTAAAGGTATCTTCTATGAAATGAGTGATGTGGTTTGGCAAAAAGGGGAAGCTCAATCCCCAGTATATTGGTCCTTATGTGATTTTACGAAGGGTTGGAAATGTTTCTTATGAATTGGAGTTTCTACTAGTTTAGGCTCGATTCATTTGGTATTTCATGTTGCGATCTTGAGAAAGTGCATTGGTAATCCTTCTTCGATTATTTCTTTAGAGGGGTTGGGTATCTTGGATTCTCTATCTTATGAAAAGGTCCCAATTGAGATATTGGATAGGCAGGTTTGTCAGTTATGGACCAAGGATGTGGCCTCAGTTAAGGTTTTATGATGGAACCACAAGGTGGAAACGTCTACTTGGGAAATGGGGGAGGACATCATGTCCAAGTGTCCACATTTGTTTTCTTCTCCTGAGATTTATGCAAAAGGTATGTGTTCTTGAACACATCTTTGTTTTCTAAATTTTTTAAAGTAAAGGTTGAATCTCTTTCATCTTTGTTTTTTGTCTTAAAGGTAGGGGTAGAGACATCTAAAGGTTGGATTTATGTTTGATATAGAAAATGACTCGTGCCTGCATCTAACCTACCTTGTCTACCATTCGGGGACAAATGTTCCTAGTGGGGGAGACTAAAACACCCTGGTTTCTTTACCTTAGAAAATTTCCTAGAATTCTGGTCTTTGGACCCAATACGACTCATAGGTACATGTCATATGTTGGGGTACAAATGGTATTTTCCAGTCTATGCTGACCAGTGTTGCTTGGTGGAATAGATTTTAGTTACTAGAATGGTTACGACTTAGTGGTATAAGTTGTACAGATGGATATAGGTGGTTTGGATACTTCTCTTAACCTTTGATTTGGTAACTTAAGTTAGGTTTGAGTATGAGTGGCTCACCATGAGCCATAAGTTAGGGTATGAATCGTACCAGGAACTCGTATGGTAGACAATGTCCAAATCTTCCTTTGGTCTATTCTACCAGGGTTACGGGTTGAGGGTACATATCAAATGTTATGGATACGATTTGGTTTGGATGAGTTGTACACTAGACAGTGTTGGGTCCAAGGGTTAAGGCTTAAGATACAAATGGTGGGTACCACTCGTATCGGAGGGTACGACCAGTGAGGGGAGTCGTATCCCTATGACGGGATTTTGTGCAACTTAAGTGGGGGTATTTTGAAAAATTCCCCACTTAACCTAATAAGGACCCATGACTTTTAATTCTCTTAAAATGTTATTTTCCCTATTATTCTATTCCTATTATTCTATTCATTAACACTTATTCAAAACACTCCATAATTCTCTCAAGATCTTTTGGGGCAAGGAAGCTAGGGTTTCAACTAGAGGAATAATATGGGGATCTTGTTGGTAATTTCTCTCCATGTACTTTGTCAATTAAGGCATGTTCTCTTCCCTCATTGTTAATTCCAACTAAAGGCATGATTTTATATGTTATTTTCATGGTTTCATTATTGTATGATTTTTCTTTTCAAGTATGAATTGGGTGTTTTGGTTATAAAGGACTGGTTATGGTTTTCTTATGCTTTTATTATGATTTTATATGCATTAATGGTGGTTTTGGATATGTGGTATCATCTGAATGGTTTAATGGTAATTGGATTTGGTTTTTGTTATGTTATGCCCCCAATGTGTTTGACAAAATGCTTATGAGAATGGTTTCATCACAGTAATGTATTTTTAATGGAACTCTTGCTTGTTTTAATTTGGTAAAGGAACTCAAATGTTTTAAAGGTGTACATGGGAATCCTCCAGGTGGTTTAATATGGTAAATAGAAGGCTACATGGGAATCCCTTAATCTGTACATGGTTGGCTATGGACAATACTTGCAAGTTATCTCCGGTATGATGATACCACTACTAATGGCCTTGGTTAATACATGGATAATGGTTTGGCTGGTTGGAAATGGTTTTTATTAGGCTTAAAGGGGGAGGTGTAGCGAAGCCGTGGAAGGTGGAGGTCCCGAGATGACCAAAACTCGAAACTCAAATTTTTCGATGTGAGGTTACTTGTTCCTTTACTTGGACTTGATTTGGTTATTTTTATTTTGGGAGCCATATTATCTAAAAATAACAGGCAAATAAAAAAGATTATAATTGATTAATAAATCATTAAAAAAAGGATAACAGTAAATTTAACATGTACAATAGTAAAATAACAGTTCCAACAAATCACATATTTGTTGCACCAGGTAGGTTATCTATTGCAACATATCACTAACCTGTTGCAACAAATGAGTCATCTTTTGAAAATAATAAAAATAGATCACTCATCTATTAAAAAAGATAACTGGTTTGTGTAACAGATCATTTATATGTTGCAGCATATGAGTAATCTATTAGAACTATTATCAACTGTTAATATTATTTAAATTTCTTCCAATAGAAGGGTCATCTGTCGCAACAGATAAATGATCTGTTAGATTGTTCATTTGTAGCATTAGATGGTTCATCTGTTGTAGAAAAAACCAGTAGAAAGATTTTGTTCCATAGAACAACAACATTACCACCATTTAATATCAAATACCCCATTTTTACAAAGAACAAAAAAATCAACCCAATAACACCAACATAACACACACACCAAGAACATCAACAGTGATAAAAAACACCAACATTGTTGTTTTATTTGTACAAACACAAACAATAAAAATCAAACTTCAAAAAAATCAGCAAACACCAACAAGTCAAATCAATAGTTCTACAATAAGAACTATTATAACAATAAAAAATTATATTTCACTCCAAAAAGAGAAGAGAAGAAATACCAGAATTAGGGTTTTCTTTAGTCCCCATTTCAAATTTCAAATTTAAGTAACAAATATTGAAATTGTTGACCAATACTAGAAGAGAAGTTGGTTCAAGTTCCGATTTTTCTTCATAACTAAAAAGCCATAATTTTTTTACCTGTGAAAGAAGAAAATAGACGATGAAGAACTCAAAGATGTTGTTGCCCGAGAGCAATGTTGTCACGTCGACTGATGGTGGAAAGTCGAAAAGGAACTTGAATCCCAACTATTTGTCATCGGAGGTTGAAGTCACTGGGGATTTGAAACACCCTGGGTTTTGATCCGTAGAAATGTCCTGGGATTTGGACTCACTGGACATCATACGACTTGGGTTACTAGTCATGTGTTGTGATATAGTTTGGTTGATCTTGGTCGTATCTTAGACAGTATAGTTTGGTTGGATAATATACAAGGCACGAATGGATCATACCAGTCGTACCTTAGGGTATGAGTGGTATGTTGGCAATCGTATGTTTTCTAGTGTTGGATGGTTAGGTTTTGGTTTCTGGAATAGGTACGATTTATAGGTACCAATCGTATGATTGAGTACGAGTGGGACTTAGAAGTCATATATTAGTACCATAGGGTACGGATTGTGTGGTGGAGTTTTACCGATACGACCCGACCCGGGGCTTGTCATAGTGGACATCCCAAGTCTGACCAGGATCGGGGATCGCCCCCTATTACCCAACCTTTGCATACCTTAAGTCAGCTGAATTTTGAACATTTAATAAGATAGTGCTATTTTCCAAGTCAAGACTCTGGGATAGGATAACGAACGTGACCAACCCAACTGAGTCCAACCATCCGACCTTGCCGACCAATAAAACCAACCGAAACCAAACCATAAACCAACATTTATTTAATATTCAAACCAAATTCCATAACATAACATAACATAAAAGGATGGAACAACCAATAATATCATCTAAGGGTAGCAGTACCAATACCATTGCCAATGCTAAGGCTGGCACCCATACTGAACCTACCCATATCAATCCATAGTAGTACCACAAAGCCTCTAACAAAAAAAGTAAGAATATCCGATTGGGACATGATATCCGATTGGGACATGCCCCTAACCATAGCAAAAACCAGTATCCAAAATAAAATCAAAGTGTATAGGAATATACATAACATGAAATAGAAACTTTAAGAAAGATAGAAGCTCACCACTTCAATCCAAATGCTGATACCTAATTCTAAATGCTAAATATGAGGAGTGGAATGGTCTGTTCCTGCATAGCATAGGTATACAACCGCCCGAAGATGGGTTAGTGAGTGATCGCTAGCATGATCTTAGGATAAGGATAAATTAATGTATATTATAAAACCAAGTAAAAACATTTATATTTCATACAACATTACATATATACATATAACCATGACAAAAAAGGGAACCGTGTTTAGCATATATTTAAAACCTTTACCTGAGCTGTGTAGTTTTGCCATCCTAAACCACCCATGGTCTATATAGGTTCAGCTCCCCCTGCTGAAATGGCCCCAATGCGTGAAGCCGCACGACCGAAGAAAATAACCAGGGATGACTAGTAGATCCCCTTATATAGAGTGTCACATCATGCACATGGTCATTAAGACCACTCTATGAGCTTGCTTTACAAGCGATATCTCAATCAAAGCCAAAGATAATGAATGTGGGGATGAAGAACATTTCAATAGAGATGATCCAAATGCTAATTGCCCTTCCACTGAAGAGTTGGTCAAAACCTTCAGCATTGATAGTTATCCTGTGAGAATGTAGTGCGATTGTTCCACAGATTTAACTGGTGATTACGTGTTTAAGTCGGCCATGGGATAATATTTAACGCCTTCAGAAAAATACTTCAAGACCAAAAATTGAATGCTTATTTTAGGGACAACTACTTTGGGCAATATCTTGATTTGTCGGAGGACAACAATGCTTGTTTCTAAATGAAAATGGGGTATGATCTTCTCAAGCATAGGTTTATGTATTAAAATAAAGATAAGATGGATGAGGTGTGGATAAATTACTATGTTATGCCTGTTTGTTTAGGTTGGAAGGAGTTTGCCATAGTTACTGGACTAAAATGTTATCCTCCTTCTCCTTCTCAAGTTATACCTATTCTAACCCCAAAAATGCACCACACACAACTAAAAAAGGAAAAGGCAAGTCAAGAGATGGTGACGAATTGGTATCCCTTGTTGGTACAAGCTTCAAAAATAAAAATTTGATAGAAGCATTGAAAGGTAAAAGACTTTCAAAGAAGCACAAACAATCATTGTGCTTGGTTTTATTTGTATATAATATTTTTTGGGCGAGATATGTTAACAACAACATGCCATTTGATTTAATAAAGCTCTCTGGGGATCTTGAGGAATTTAACAGCTATGCTTGGGGTTATGAAAGTTTCAAAATAACTATCAAATATTTATTGACTCTATTAATGGGCAAAGATAGTCAAAGTATATGGCGTTCCATGATCTTTCATAGTAAATATTTCATTCATCATGATTCATTTATTTTTTATTGAGTAATGATTTTGATTTATTGACATTATTTTATAGGCTTGGGCATTTGAAGCCCTTCCTTATTTGAGACAACATGCAAACCAGGTAGAAGTTTTATTTCCAAGAATCCTGAGATTTTTCTCGGCCAAAAGTGATAAAAATGCAAAAGTTATTGATCTCTTCACCCCCGAAGGAAGAAGTAAGTCTAATTCTAATTTTTTTTTTAATTAATGATTTTGTAATGATTTAATCATTATTCTAATATATCTACTAATTTATTTTAGATTGTGCATCCGTGACTTATTCCGACCAATCGAGAGTTGAAGATGTCATTTTTTATTACGTTACGGTCTATGCAAATTTTATTAGACCCTAAGGTCATATATTGAATAAAAAAGAATTGTTTGGAGCAACAACTATCATAAGAAAAATAATTTTGAAGGGTGGGCTTGTTGTTGTTAATGGTGTTAGTGGTGATAGAGCTGGTGGTGGTGGTAGTGGTGCTGCTGTTGGGGCTAATGATGCTTCTCTTATAATTTTTGAAACAACAAAATATTATGATTATGATCATAATGGTTATACAGATTTTCCCTTCTTATCAAATATTCTGCATGCAAATGTCAAGACTGCAAGGCAAAATATAATGGAGTGATTAATGCTATAAATGGATTAAATTTTTCTGTAAAAGAATTGACATCTAAGAGAGGTGTCATTTCATCAAAGAGGATTTCATATTCATGCACTCCATTAGTGATTAAGGCAGCTAAGAGGAGAAGGAAAGAAATTTCCAAGGCATCATCAAGCATAAAAAAAGCAAAATTGCAACTTCTCTTCTTTTATCTTACATTTTTAGTCAACTTAAAGGGCCACAGAAGATCATCATGAGCTGAAAAAGATAAGTATATATCATTTATTCCAACAAACAAACAGACTACATATCTGTATCAACAAATGATATATCTACTAAAAATTATCAAACAAATATATATATCTATTGCAATAGTTGACTAACCTGTTGCATCGGATGCATTATATATTACAACATATGTCTCATTTATTATACAAAATCAAATAGACCTTTATACTATTTTAATTTGTACCAACAGATGACCTATCTGTCGCAACAAATTAAAATACCCTAGGTTTTGGCCCTTGAAAATTTCCTGAGCTTTGAGCTCACTGCCCTAGTGATGACTCACTAAACAAGTCATGTGGTGTGTGTATGAGTCAGGGAAATAAGTCATTAGGTGGCTAATGAATGGTGGTTGGGGTTCTATTGTGGTAAGGACTTGGTGGTACTATTCATTAGGGGTGGTGACGGGTCGATCCTTCAAAAAATTAGAAACTTAGTAACTTGACTTGGATCTGAGTATGAGCGTCTCACTATGAGCCGTGAGGATAGGTTATGAGTTGTTGTGTGAAGTTGTATACTTTCCAGTGTCAATCCCCTTGGATTTTATCTTAGGTATGACTAGACCAAATGAGTCATATGGTATGGTCAAGAGTGGGGTGAGAGAGTCATATGGTGGACAGTGTATGGATGCCTAACTCACTGTCTTAGTGATGACTCAATAGTATGAGTCGTATGTTGTGGTAAAGAGTCACGGGTTCGACTCATAACCACCTGCGGTCTTTTTACAATTTTAAGTTGGGGGTATTCTGGATATTTCCCTCTTATAACTCCTTTTGATACCATGATGTAAAACATTTTTTGTGACTTTATTAACCTATTATTCCCAATCAAACACTCTAAAAAATCTCTCAAACTCTTTATTTAAGTAAGAGGCTAGGGTTTCATCAAGCTAATCAGTTAAGGGCTCTCAACACTGATTCTCTCCATCTTTATTGGTTTTTAAGGCATGTTGCTCCTCTCTCATTGTTAATTTACAAAGAACATATGTTTTTAATGTATGACTTTCATGATATTATTTTGGTTTTGAATTAATGGTTAGGGGTTTTGGTTGTTCATGGATGAATATTGTTTCTTGATGTCTTCCCAGATGACGTTCCCAGATGACCTTCCCGGTGTCTCTCCCGATAGGGATATTGAGTATGGGATTGATCTTTTTTTGGACACCCATCCTATTTCTATTTCTCTGTATAGAATGGCTCTAGCTGAGTTAAAGAGCTTATGGAGAAACTAAATGATCTTTTAGACAAAGGTTTCATCCATCCTAGTGTGTCCTTATGGGGTGCAGCGATGTTATTTGTATGTAAGAAGGATGGTTCCCTTCGAATGTGTATTGATTATCAACAGTTAAATATGGTGATGGTGAATAATAAGAACCCTCTTCTAAGGATAGATGATTTATTTGATCAGTTGCAGGGTGCTAAGTTTTTCTCCTAGATTGATCTTCGATCCAGGTATCATTAGTAAGATATTAGAGAGTGTACATCCCTAAGACTTTCTTTCGTACCCGATATTGGTATTTTGAGTTTTTGGTTATGTCTATGGGTTGACCAATGCCCCAATGGCATTAATGGATTTGATGATTAGATTCTTTCGTCAGTTTTTGGATTTGTTCATCATTGTGTTCATAGATGATATTTTGGTGTACTCTAAGGGCTAGATGGATTGTGCTAATCACCTCCGTATTATATTGTAGTTCGAAAAAAGCAGCAATTGTATGCCAATTTTTTGAAAATATGAATTTTGGTTGAATGTTGTTACTTTTTTGGATCATGTCATTTCTAGTGAGGGGATCATGGTGGATTCACATAAAGTTGTAGTGGTGAAGAAGTGGCCTTGACCCAGGACTCCAACCAATATTCTGAGCTTCTTGGGTTTAGCTGCGTATTATAGGATATTTTTGGAAAGTTTCTCAACTATATCTTCCCATTTGACTAAGTTAACTCAGAAGAAGGTGAAGTTCTTGTGGTCTGATGCTTGTGAGGGTAGCTTTGAAAAGTTGAAGGATAGCTGACTTTGGCTCCAGTTTTGACTTTGCTTGAAGGCACTGATGGGTTTGTGGTCTACTATGATGCATATTGTGTTGGTCTTGGTTGCATTCTGATGTAACATGACAGGCTGATAGCTTATACCTATAGAAAATTAAAGGTGCATGAGAGGAATATTCTGACTCATGACGTGGAATTGTTAGCTGTGGTATTCACATTGAAAATTTGGAATCACTATTTTGTATGAACTATGTGTGGATATCTTTTCTGATCATAAGAGCCTGTAATATGTGTTTACCCAGAAAGATCTTAACCTCAGTTAAATGAGATGGCTTAAGCTGCTCAAGAAATATGACATGAGTCTTCATTACCACCCAGGTAAAGCTAACGTAGTTGTTGATGCTCTTAGCAGGTTATCCATGGGATGTCTAGCTCATATAGATGAGGGAAAATAAGAGTTGGCGAAGGATATTCACTGTCTAGCTTCTCTTGGAGTTCATCTCTTGGACTCCACAAGGGTGGCGTCTTTGTGCAGGAGGTGGCATCATTGTCTCTGGGTGCTAAGGTAAAGGAGAAACATATATTGGATCCTATCTTGATGAGGATCAAGAGTAGTGTAGGTGGGGAGAAGGTGATGGCCTTTGAGGTTAGTGGTGATGTTACTTTGTGGTACCAAGAAAGGTTATGTGTTCTCAATATAGATGGTCTGCGAGAGAGAATCTTGGCTGAAGCGCATGAGTCACATTATGCTATTCATCCTGGTTTAACTAAATGTATCATGACATTAAGGAGATCTATTGGTGAAAAAATGTGAAGCAGGACATGGCTAGTTTTGTGGCCAAGTGCATGGTGTTCCAATAAGTGAAAGTTGAGCACATAAGGCCCGGAGGGTTATATCAAGAGATCGAGTTGCCTATGTGGAAATGGGAAGTGATTAACATGGATTTCATTATCGGCATTCCTTAGTCTCGAAACCAATTTGATATGATTTAGGTCATCGTGGATAGGATGACAAAGTATGCTCACTTTTTGCCAGTGAGGACTAATTTCTTGACTGAGGATTATGCAAGGTTGTACCTCTACGGGAGTGTAAAGTTGCATAGGGTACCTTTTTCTATCATTTTGGATCAAGATAGGCAGTTTTCATCTCATTTTTGGTGGTGATTTCAGAAAAGTTTGAGGACCAAGGTGAGCCTTAGTACTGCTTTCCACCCGCAGTCTGATGGAAAAGTAGAAAGAACTATTTAGACATTAGAGGATATGTTTTGAGCTTACGTGATTGACTATAGTGGTAGTTGGGTTGGGCATTTACCTCTTATAGAGTTTTCGTACAATAACAATTGCCACTCTAGCATTGGAATGGGTTTGTTCGAGGCCTTGTATAGTAGGAGGTATCGGTATCCTATTAGGTGGTTTGAGGTTGGTGGGGCGAAAATGTTTGGCCCAAACTTGGTTTACCAGGCTATGAGGAAGGTGAAGTTTATTCGAGATACTCTTAAAGCTGCCCAAAGTCACCAAAAATCTTATGCAGATGTGAGGCGTAGGGAGTTAGAGTTTGAGGTTGGGGATAGGGCGTTCTTGTAGGTGTCTCCTATGAAGAAAGTGATGTTGTTTAGGAAGAAGGGGATGCTCAGTCCCTGATATATTGGTCTGTACTTCATTTTGGGAAGCGCTGGCAATATAGCGTATGAGTTGGAGTTGCTTTCTAGTTTTATTTCCATTTATCCAGTGTTCCATGTTTCTATGTTGAGAAAGTGCATGGGTGATCCGTCACTAGTAGTGCCTATCAAGTATATTGGTATTTCGTATTCTCTATATTATGAGGAGATTCCAGTTGAAATCTTAGATCAGTAGGTTCGTTGGTTAAGGACCAGGATGTAGCCTCGGTAAAGATTCTATGGAGGAACCACAAGATTGACGAGGCTACTTAGGAAGATGAAGAGGACATGAAGTCCAAGTATCCATTCCCATTTACCATTCTAAAAAATTATTCTTAAGGTATGTGTTGATTCTTAACATCTTTGTTTTCTGCCTTTGTTAAAGGTGGATTGTGAAATCTGTTTTTGTCTTAAAGGTAAGAGTAGAGATGTTTTAGGGGTAAATTGTGCTAGTCACTTCCTTGTTCCATCATTCGGGGATGAATGATCTAAGTGGGGGAGCGTTGAAACACCCTGGGTTTTGGCCCTTGAAATTTCTTGAGCTTTGAGCTCACTATCTTAGTAACGACACACCATTTGAGTCGTATGGTATGGGTAAGGGTCAGGGGACCTAGTCAATAGGAGGCTAATGAATGGCAATTGGGGTTCTATTGTGGTAACAACTTGGTGGTATGAGTTTTTAGGGGTGGTGATGGGTCAGTTCTTCATTGAATCAAAAACTTAGTAATTTGACTTAGCTCTGAGTACGAGTAGCTCACTAAGAGCTGTGAGGATAGGTTACGAGTCATTGTATGAAGTCATATGTTGTCCAGTGTCAATCCCTTTGGATTCTGTCTTGGGTACGACTGGACCACACGAGTCTTATGGTCTGTTCACGAATGGGGTGAGAGAGCCATATGGTGGACGGTGTGTGGGTGCTCAACTTATTATCTTGGTGACAACTAAATGGTATGAGTCGTATGTTGTGGTCACGTGTCACGGCTTGACTTGTAACCACCTGCGGTCTTCTAACAGTTTTAAGTTGAGGATATTCTGGACATTTCCCCCCTTTAACTCCTTTTGATACCACAACCTAAAACACTTTTTGGGACTTTATTAACATATTATTCCTAATCAACCACTCTTAAAAATCTCTCAAACTGTTTATTCAAGCAAGAGGCTAGGTTTTCATCAAGCTAATCAATTAGGGGATTTTAAGAGTGATTCTCTCTATCTTCCTTGGTGTCTAAGGCATGTTATTCCTCTCTTATTGTTATTTTACAAGGAGCATATGTTTTTAATGTTTGGCTTTCATGATATTGTTATGGTTTTTAATTAATGGTTGGGGGTTTTGGTTGTTCATGGATGAATATTGTTTCTCATAGTTTAATTATGGTTTTCCTTGTCTTAATTATGGTTATGAACATTGAGGATGCATGGGAATGGTAAATGGTTTTTGGGTACTATGGATTCCGCAAATTACTTGGTTTTGGTTTTGGTTTTGGAAATTGTAAGCCCTTAACATGTTTGTGAAATTGAGTATGAAAGAACTTTGGTCACATGGTTTGACTATGCTTTTGAAACTTTGCATTGCATAAATGGTAATGAAACCTAAATTGGTTTGGCTTGATTTTAATGGTTTTGAAAGGCCTTGGAGGCCATGGTTTTGGTTTAATTGAAAACTTTGGAGTCAACTTGGTTTAATGGATTTTGAATGGCATACAAACACTAATTTTGGTATGATGATCTCAATAGTTAATGCCTAATTGAAAGGCTCCTTGGTAAATGATTGGAATGTATATTTGGTTTTAATATGGGCTTAAAAGGGGATGTGTTAGCAAAGCCGTAGAAGGTGGAGGTCCTAGGGTGGCCAATACAGGAAACTCATGTTTGCCGATGTATGGGTTGGTCTTGATGACGTGTGCATGATGTCACACTTTATATTTTGGGAGATGTACAAGTCATCTCAGGTTATTATCAGATTCATGTGGCGAACACGCACCGGGGCCCTTTCAGCAGGGGGAGCTGAACCCATAAAGCCTGTAGATGGTTTTAGGACTGCCAAGATACACAATGCAGGTTAAGGTTTTAAATGCATGCTAAACCTTATTCCCTTTCCCAGCATGGTATATATGTATATATGTGATTACATATGATTATTTGATTTGGTTTTGAATGATGACATTTTTTTATCTTTATCCCATAGTAAATTTTAGCATTCACTCTGCTAAATGTCTTCGGGAGATGTATCCCCACGCGATGCAGGAACCAACCATACTACTATTCCTCTTGCTCAGTGACTTGGATTCGGGGACAACCTTAAGTCAGATTGAAATGGTGAGCTTCCATACTCTGGAAGACTCTATTTCATCGTATGAACTTCTTTTCATTTCTATTATTTCTTTGGTTTCGGTTTTGGTTTTGGTTTTGGCTATGGTCGGGGGCATATCCTGACTGGATGTTATTTGATTCTGGTAAGAGGCTTTGTCGGACTACTATGGGCATGGGCAGTGTCGGTATTGGTGTCAGCCTTGGCATTAGGGTTGGCACCGGATATTTAGTTGAGGTTGTTGGATTATGATTATACACTTTATTTAATGTCTTTTAATTATTATTTTTTTATCTAGTTATATGTTCTAACATAGGGTGTAGGGTAGTTATGGTTAGGTATTGGGAGTGGTCTCCATTCCTAGCTAGACTTGAGATGCTCGACACGACTTAGCCATGGTTCGGGTCGTGTCACAGATGGGTCATCTATTGGGACAAATTCAATCAAGACTTTCAACAATTTTAGTTTTTCCAAACAAATTAGTCATATGTTGCAATAGATGGGTCATCTATTGGAAATTATCATATAGGTCTTCCTCTTGTTTTAATTTGTCCCAATAGATGATCTATTTGTTATATTAAATAGGTAATCTATTGGGACAATTTAAAATAGGAGGAAGACCTATTTGATTTTATTAAACAGATGAGTTATCCTTTTCCAAATTTTTTGTATCCCTGTGATTACCCTTGATAGTTCTGGCTTTTCAGGTGGATGTCATAGTAGAAGTTACTGCTGAACAGCATAATATCACAGTTGATAATCCATCAACTGCTTCCAAAGATGAAGAAAAAGTAAAGCCCGTCAGTCCGAAAGAACAAAAAAATTATCCATTTAAAGGGTTCAACATCTTGGACGAGGCTCCAAAATAACAAAATTGATCAACGACTATTTAGAATAGATTGTCGATGGATTGTTAATGCTTCATGCTAGAAGGTACATAAATTATTTTTAAAGATATTGATTTATACAATTTTTGCTTTAAAATGTGAAATTAACACATATAAATCATGCATAAAACAAAATGGCAAACACTACAAAGTGAACCAATCGGGTCTTGGTTTTGATATGTTTGACTTTGTTGTTGCACATCTCAGAATGAAAAATTGGGTCTATTTGATGTCATAACCCCAAACTTGATGGAATGATGAGGTTTAAATGTCATACATCTTACTATTAATACTTTATTTAATTGTCTATGTGTATTAATTTTATTGTCACGTAATCTAAAATGTTTGATAATATGTGCAACACATCTATGTCATTTTTTACTACCTCCAAAAAAAGACCAAGTTACAAACACAAGAACAATACGGATACACTACAGGAAATTGTTTGTACAAAGTTTACATCAATAATACCTACGATAAGTATTGTCAACAATAGCCGGAAGTTTCCCGAAATAACGAATGCTTAATCAACATCATCAAAGATTTTAGCATTCCAGCTGGCTTACCTTGGTATTTGGCCGACGAAGTGTATATCCCAATCAATTGTGGTGATGAATTCCATTGGGTGTTGGCTATCGTCGTTTTAAAAGAGAGGCGCATCTGAGTTTACGACTGGATATTGGGAAGGAGATATTTTGGATCACTATCTGAGATACGAAAGCTGGCCAAAATATTGCCTACTTACGTTGATATAAGTGGCTTTTTGTTCCTAAAGGTTCGTAATGATTGGTCAAAGATTGAAGCATTCTGAATAAAATGGGTAATCCATTTGATGTAGAGTATGTTGAAGGAATTGCTCAACAACCCATTGGTATCCTATATATATCATTCAAGTATCATGATTTAATTTTATTTCATAAATTTCACAACGTTTAAATTAATTGCAAGATATGGATTATCTAATATTTACAAACCCAGGGATTGCAGTCTTTTTGTTGCCACTTACACTGAGTATTTGAGCGGTGGATTACAAGTACCAAATAATGTACTTGATACCGGATTACTCCATAAACAAAATTCTACTCTTTTATGGAAATACGGAGAAATGAAAGTTCAGAAATCGTAGACAAGCAACATTAAAGATCCACGACAACAAGCCAAATTTCATAGGACGGGATAAAAAATAACTTGTCCATATCGAGTAGATCTTTATAGCTTGAGTCTGTCAATGTAATAATCCCTCCTTAGGAATTATTAGCATTAAAACTTAAATTGTTGATTTATTTGTTGAGTATATCATCAGTACTCATTAATTTTTTTTATATTTAATTTATTTGTTGATTTATTTCATGTAATTTCTGAAGGCTTCGATTTTTTTTTTTGACTATAAATTTTATTTTATCCTTAGATTTGAACTAATGAATTGAGATGGAATACTAGATTCAAATATTGCAAGAGATAATGTATCTGCTACAACAAATGACATATTTGTTGAAAATTATCAAACAAATTTAGACTATATATTGCAACAGATAGACTTAGATATAAACATCTGCGTAATACAACAGATGACTAACCTATTACAACAGATAAACTATCTAGCAGAACGGATAGATTACCTGTAACAACAGATAGACAGTCTGTTGTATTATACAGATGTCTATATATCTATATAATACACATATTGCAATATTTTAACTCAGTAATTATTTTTTGTATTAATTCATAAGTTTCCAAAATTAATAAACCCATTCAATTTTCATCAAACATAAAAAGTTGTCACTACATGTAAAGTGACTTGAAATAAAAAATTTCATGGTGTTTGTGTTTCTATATCTTCTTTTACATATATAGGCTCCAACCATTTAGTTAATACCCCATAATCCCAGACCTCTTGCATCCTTTCCACAATGTTATTACATAGAAAGGTCGTTGGGTTGGTCATTTCTATGTCGGTTAACAAACATTCGATGTGTGCAAGCGCGTACGACCCGTACGCGACACCAATTTCATTTTTTGAAAGGTCCTTGTCCTTGTTTAACCCTCAAAATCCCATTTTTCATTCAACACTTTCACTGGCAAATGATTCATCAGTTTACCCTGCCTCATCAAATTGGGGAACAAGTCCAATAGTGGTTGCACTTGGTAAGAAAATTAGGCTAGTCGAAGACAGGTAAGTTGTAGTCTTACACCTTTATCATTCCTTGTCGGAGTAGTATCTCAAGAGCCAGAAAATATTTTACATCCATATTCATGACCACAAGAACTCTCTTTACCTTGGTTCATTCCTTGCCGTATGGATATAACCTCTTCCCTCTAACATATTTAATCATATCTTCATCCATTTATACCCAGAACTAACAAATCAAATCCCAGGCTACCGTGAGTTGTTGCTAGCTTAATGAGATTATTGTACCTATCCTTGAAATTATTGTAGAAGCTGAGGTGATTATCCTATCACCAAAATCATAAGCATCCGAGTATACTAATTTCCCACCCCTTATGAGGCAGAAATTTCATTAACATACTGTGATATAAAAAAACAATTTTTAAATAGGTTGGTAATTTTAAAAAGAAAAACAAAGTGGAAAAATGCAACAGATGGTCCATATAATTCACAGGGTTCTCTGAATCTGTTAACAGATTACCCATCTAATAAAAATTATGCAACTGATCAATAATTTGTTGCAATGGATGAATCACCAACTACACCAGAATACCCAGCTGTTGCAACAGATGACATATTTGTTGTGTAGATTCTTCTTCATGGAGTAGATTAGAAGTCTAGGTTAGGAAAAATAAACTTACTGTGTCCATGTACCATACATCCATATCTTTCATCTTATTGAAGTCTTGAGGAGAAAAGGCATTCATGGTGAAGATTTTTGTGCGTTGCTTGGAATTTATGTACTTTGTTAGAACAACCTTCTTTTTGTCTTCAAGTTTTGCGTATATGTTCACCTTCCTTAATGGTCCCTGAAATTCATCAACTTTTAGGGGAGGAGGAGTTGCAATTTTTTGGGTTTCATAATTGAGAGTATATGTCTAATTGTTTTTTCCTTCTTCCTAACCTCCACTATAGGAGTGTATGGCTCACTCACCTTATTGGATGGTATGGAAACCCTCTTGGATTTTAATTCTTCAAAAAAATTAGTGAGGGTATCTATTTTTTCAAAGAGTTTATCCTATCAGTCCATGCACTCTTTGCATTTGCAATAAGAACATAAGGGTGAAGAGGGGTGAGAAGGACCACTGTAAGGGGTGATTTCAAGCATATTTATATTTTCTTGAGCATCAATATATTCATAATCATGACTGGCATAAATCAACATCAGTATGGTTGTCACCAATATCAACAACTCCACCAGCAACACTCCAGAAGCAACAACCGAATCTGTTACAGTAGGTTGGTCATGTAAAGCCTCAACATGAGACTGACCTTTCCTAACTTCTCTTCTTATGGTTGTTGCTCTAGCTAATTTCTTCTTTATTTAATCTATCATTGGGTCTGCAATTGTATCAACAAGACCTAGAGTAATAAAATAAGTCTTCCCCAACTCTTGTTGACTAGGTACGATCGATGAATGCAAAACCAAAAATAAGGGTAGATACATTTAAATCAAATAATAACTTACAGTCAGTTTGGTAATATATTAACACAAAAAACATATGCAATAGGTAATCTTTATGTTGCAACAGATGATTCATATGTGGTAACAAATTAACCATCTGTTGCATCAAATTACCAATATGTTGCATAAGTTGCAGTATATGGGTAATCTATTAAGTCAGGTTCATAGAACAAAAATAGATGGTAATCTATTGCAAAAAATGATTATCTATCACAATATATTACCAATCTGTTACACCAGATGGGTGATCTGTTAAGATAAATTGCAACAGATGATCCATCTATATAACATATGAATCATCTGTTTCAATATCTTTCTTTGAGTCAAAATATTTTACTTTACTTGAAAGAAGACTTATTGTATCATCTAGAGGGTTAAAGAGATCAACCTCCTTAATTCTTGTGTTTCTCTTTTCATATAACCACCTAAGGATCCTTGGATGAAAAACCTCATCTAGGTAATCCTTAACCTACTTTCGGAGGGGGGAGTGGTTTCAAATGCCCAAGCCTAAAATATGTAAACAGGAAGAAAAACAAAAAAAGTCATAATAAGTATTTAATATAAACTAATGCAAGAGTAAATAAATAGTGATTAAATTTACCATGAAAGCCCAAGAAAAGTCATACAAGGTGATCATATTTGGGGATAGCTTTGTCAATAAATATTTGACAGTCAACTTGTAGCTGTCATATCCCCAGGGATAATTATTAAATTTCTCAAAATCCTCAGCAAGTTCTAATAAATCATCTTCTATGACTTTGTAGACATCTCTTGACAATATAACAGAATGGACAAACCAAACTAAGCATAATTGATCCTTGTACTTATTTGGTATGGCTTTATCCTTGAGATCTTCTAACAACATCATGGCTCTGTAGCCACGTCCAGCAATGTACAACAACCCATCTATTTTTTTCTTGTGTTTGTTGGTTTTTGTTGGTGGTCGCTTGGACAATGTCTTATCTTTATTTGATGGTGGTGGTTAGGTTGTTCTGCTTTCCTTGAACTTTTTCAGGGGTGTTTCCTTGATGAGAGTTTTTTTTGGGCGATCGCATCCCAAGTCTATCACTATAACTCTTTCATGCCAAAATAAATGGGCATGCCACAATAGTTGATTAAGATTTCATCTATCTTTTGGCACCCTTTCTTCAAATCTTTATCATCCACCACATACTTGATCCTGCGGTTGAGAAGACCATACACCATGCTTATTTGGAAACAGGCATGGTTGTCCTCAGGCAGCTTAAGAAAGTGTCCAAAGCAGCACTTCTTAAAAAAATTCCTCTACTTTATCCTTCTTCATAGTATTCCTAAATTCATCAAAACGTTTCCCCAACTGAGATTTAACTACAAAATCGCCAGTTAGTTCTGCAGGGTTATCTATCGGCATCTTAACTTGAAACCTGTCAATACTAATAGTTTTGACAGGATCATGCTTGGAATTCGATATTAATTCATGCCCGATTGGTGATGCATTATAATAATGTTGATCATCATCATCTTTCTCACTTTCCACTTCCTCATATTCTTTTTTATCTTCTTTCTTCTTCCTCCCCACTTTTATTTTCTTCACTAGCCTCCACATTCCATTCTCCACCTCACTCAATATCATTTTCGTAACTTTTCTCAACTCTACTTTTCCCTGACTGAGATTTTTCAGGAAGTTCCTCAGAATCCACTTGTACTCTAGACTTTTTCTTTTCTTTTGGGAGACATCTTTTACCTATAAACAAGATACAAAACAACAATGCATTACAATTAATGTCTGCATAATTTATAAAAAAAGGTAAGAAAAAATTCAATAAATTTTTATATGCCACATTACTTAAAAAAATATTCCAATAGATAACCCATCAGATAGAACAGATGAATTATCTGTTACAACAAATGCACCATCTATTGCAATAGATGAACAACCTATTAGGGGAGATCAAACCAGTCTTGCCACTTGTTTATTTTATTCCAACAGCTGAAACATTTGTTGCAACAGATATGGAATCCATTTGAAGACCTATTTTAATATCTCCCAACAGATGTTCTACCTGTTGCAACAGATGGACCACCAACACCAATACCACCACCACCACCAACACAAACACCACTAACACCACTTATACAAACACTACCAAAACTTTAATACCCTATACTTTTGTTTGTTTAGTTCAGCTCCTAATTGTATGTATAAGAGGATTTAAGCCTGAAAATTTCACTAAGTGTTGGGGACTTAGTCTTATTTTTGTCCTCTTAACTTCAAGGATTTTTAAATGAATCTTACCGACCCTGAGATATCGGTTTTTGAGTTAATTCATGTTCAGGGGTGTAAGGAGCTTGTCTTAGGGAAGTTTTGGATTTTTGGGATGAGGATTGGGTCTTGTTTGGATTTCAATTCAAGAACCTCACCGCGATAATGGCGCATCGTGGTGGGTATAGCAATGATCTTTTCTTCGCATCGTGGTGGAGCTTTATTCTGCATTCCTGTTGCAAATTTAATTCTCTGAGGGGTAATTGAGTCTTTTTCCCCATAATCCAATTCGTCAAAAGAAGAATTTAAATATTGGTTAGGGTATTATATGACCATTTTCTAAAATTCTCCTCTCAAAGAAACCCTATCATCCCCCAAGTTAATCAAACTCAATTACCTCCTCTTCAAGAAAACCAAGAAATCAAGTTCGCAAATCCAAGAACCTTCAAAGAAGCTTAAATATTGTGTTTCTCATTCAATCTTAAGGATTTAAGGTACGTGTGATGTTCATCCATGGGCCCTTTTCACCCATGGAGTCCAAGAATCCCCTTTTGATATCAAATTATGAGTTTTTACATGTTTATGATGAATTGTCTCCATGAAGTTGTTATTTAATTTTATTACAAGTTATGTTACAAGTGTTTTCGATAAAATGAGCCCTTATATGATTTGAGTATTGAAATCCTCATGTGAAATCCCTAATACATGGTTTTAGTATTGTAACTATATTTTCAATCACATGCTTTACCCATTTCCATGCTTAAATTTATGACTCCCATGCGTTTGATGAAATGTCTAAATGTTGAGTTTTGAGAAATGATATTTTATTATGGTTTTTAAAGCTTCATATGTTTTTATTGTTAATTCATTCAGTGTTGGGGGGTTATGAACACCCGATACTTATCTGTTTACATAATTTTAGTATCTTCAAAATGATTTCAAATAAACCATGAGCTTTGTATTTCAGTTAGTATCATAATCGATTGTTTGCTCAGTTAAGCTAAGTTCAGTCCAGTAATCAGTGTCATTTAGTTGGGAGTAGTATTTAGCATAGAGCAAACCCAGGGATGAGGGATCACCTACCAGTAGAGTGTGTGACCTTTAGTAGCAGTCCCTTGGTTCCAGAACTACGTAGCTGACGTAGATTAGAGATATCAACCTACCAATTGAGGGTTGATAAAGTGTTTACCAGCCTGTATAGGGTACATATATCTCATTAGAGCACCTTCCAGATGAGGGTGACTCATTAGTCCTTCGGGACATTAGTTTAGTGGATCCATACAGCCATTATTAGTACCCATGGTACGGTACTAACACCATTATAACTGGGGTTACAAGTTGGACTCCACTTAGCTCAAATAGGGGCATGTCAATTAGATGGTACTTCCCACAGTCTCAGTTCAGTATTCCAAATAGAATTCAGTTCAGGTTTGCTTGGCCATAACATACAGTTCATCGGTTATTCAGTTACCAAATTTTAGTATTTTAGTTTACAGAATATTTCAGTATCATGTTATATGCCTTGTCCTGCATTCTCAGATTTTATAGCCTTCACGCATTTATGCATCAGTTATCTCATGCTATTCAGTCAGTCATTATTTCATACACATGAACCTATGTATTTTAGCCTAACCTTATCTCATATACCAGTACATTCCAAGTACTGGTCACATCCTTTTCTTCATGCTATGATGTCTTATATTATTGGTTTGGATGCTTAGTTTCCTGATTGCGCTTAGACAATTCATCTTATCAGCAACAATAATTGTGGTAAGGTGTAACGCCCCCAGATCCCATCCCGATACGTAACATGGTGCTTATGGACCCAAAGTACCACAAGCTAACCCTTTTTTGATATCTGTACCTGTACACTGCATAATATCTGAAAAATGTGGAAACTTTCCATAAGGTTCAACATATCTATACATACTCAAAGCTGAAAACTGAATACTAATACATCCATCTAAAAAGCCTCTAACTGTCTGAACTGTGGAGTTGATGGGACGTGTCCCTAACTAACTCTGTCAATAGAAAATAAACAAAGTCTGAAACAATAGTAGTAAACTGAAACTCTTCCTCAAAAAAAAAGAACTCACTGCTACTGCTGTTGACTGGGACCAAACTACTGAGGATAAACTGGATCATGTGCCTCTGAACCTATGGGGTCAAATAAAACACCATAGCGCAAATGCGTCAGTACAAAAATATACCGAGTATGTAGACGGGGTAGGCTAATGCAAGGGTTCATGCATGCGCAATATCTAAATTGAATAATTATGAAAATGCCGCATGAGAACACATACATGAATGCACAGAAAATGAACACAATTATCGCAACTCTAGATACTAAAACTTAGATACCACTTTACTGCAGACTGAACTCACTATTGACATTGAGATACTGAATCACTGACTTATCTGATACTGATAACTGAGGATCTAGATGTGCTAACATCAATGAATGAATTCTTAGACTTACTACTTTCGACTAATAGGACTAGAGATCAACCTTTCTAACAGACAATTTCGGAAGTTTTATCAATGATAAGAAATATGATTATATCTGAATCTGACAACAAGAATACTCAATAGAAATCTAATACTGTGATCAAGACTGTCTGACAGCATATCTCTAAATATGATATCAAATAATTATATGTGAGACCAAGTCTATCTGATGGGATGTTCCATAAATCAATGGAACTATATGAGTTCCTCACAATGATAGATGACTGTATCTAACAGTCCTAATTTTTGAAGACTGATTCTGAAACTGAGACTGAATCTGAAACTGAAACTGTGGGAAGTAGTCACTTAACCGACATGCCCCGACCTACCACGGGTGGGGTCCAACCTGTGCCCCAGTTGGAAGGGTGTCATTACTGCGCCACTGGTAAAGACAACTCTATGTGACCCTCATCTAGAAGGTACTCAAACGAGAACGGTGGATCCCTCATCTAGCAGGTCAAGCCACCTCATCTACCCTCATCTAGCAGGTATGATGTCTCTCATCCACCCTCAACTAATAGGTGTGATGTCTCAACCTACGCTGGCTACGTAGTTCTGGAGCACAAGGATTTCTTCTAAGAATCACACCCTCTACTAGTAGATGAGATACCATCCTTGAGCTCGCTCGGTGCTAGTTTCTACTCCCAACTGAAAGACTCAAAACTGAATTCTCAACTGAACACTGGCTGAACTGAATCTGACACTGATCATATTACTCAAAAGGTCTGACTGAGTTACACTGAGATCACTTGGTTCTGTATCTGATGGAAAAGCTATCGAATCATGGTATCTGACTGATGATACAGATCTTGAATGGATTACTCGAATCTCTTCTGAGATTAGGATTGAATGACTTGAATACTATTAGAACTGAGCTGATTACAGGTCTGAGGCTAGATTACTAGCCATACAGAGATTACAGAGATTAGTGAGATTTATTAAGCTTCGCACTTGTATAAGGATATAGAGTTCTATAGTTCACTAAGTTCTGAGAATCATGGCTCGATTGAAATTATCGAGAAACTGACACGGGATCTAGACAACAACTCTATTTTCGGGTATAAATACCCCTAGGACTCGATAAAATAAAAGTAAGACATAATCATTCTTCATCATAAATCATTCATGCATCATCACGGTCATCCATTCATCACTACAATCATTTATTCATCATTACAATCATTCATGTATTATCACAATCGTTAAAGAATCACTTCAAGTAGTTGGGCATCATAACATACTTTCCCTCTCAAGATCCTTAGGATATCGCATTAAGCATTTAGGAAACATAGACCTCTATTCATCATCACAACCACCAAAGGGTCACTCCAAACCTTTAAGGATCATCAACATCGGTTCACTATCATATACTATCCTAGGGAAGACATGCTATTAGATTATACCCCATTCAACGAGATCTTACATCAAGTACTTCATACCTATATCAGTCTTGTCATGTATTTGGATATCACTTGATTTGGGGGAAACTTCATACTAACACGACACTATTTACTTGCTAACCACTTGACATGTATTAAAAGCTTAGCATATATCAAAGAGTACAAAATCGGAGAATTTACAACCATCGTATCTCGACTTGTTCACTAGGGTCTTTCAACAACCATTAGACACGACCAATTTTACACCTACTTGGGGATTTCATGCTATCTTGGCACATTTCACTCACTAAGGCATGAATGGACTAACTCACAATTTGGGGTTTCCTATTCAACATACTATAGGGGCCCTTATGCTTCACCTAAGCTCTTTATCAAACTTATGGGGAACATTCTTCACTTATTCAACCATTTCTACACCCAAAAGTCATGAACACATCACATGGAAAAACAACTTCAAGAGGGTCTATCACAAACATCATATGAATTCCACATACTAGGGTCAAAGCTCATAAATTTTGTAGGCAAACATAAATCAAAACTCAACAACACATTAAACATCCATTTCAACTCATACAAATCATTAACAACTCATAAACATAAAAATCTTTTAGTTTTAAAAAGGGTTCTTGAGATTCTTGGATGAAAGGGACCCAAGAATCAACATCTACATACCTTAACCTTTGAAATTGGATGAACTTTAGTGCTTGAAACTTTATCCACACTTGAAATAAATAAATTCTTGAAGCCCATACTATGAGGAACTTGATTCTTGAAGAAAGCTTAAAGATTTATGGATGAATTTTTGGAGGATTAAGGTTCTTGAATTGAAACCCTAGATATTCTCTCTTTAGAGAATTAGAAGAGAAATGGAGAAATTAGGGTTTGAATGAGGGTTCCTCATATTTATAGAGGCTAAAAAAATGAGAAATGACCAAAATACCCTTGCAAAAATGCCCTTGAATTGCTGGAAAATATGTTCTTAACGCCATCCGTGACAGGCCGTCAGGTCCGTGATAGGCCGTCCCGAATGGTCGTCACAAAAGGGGTCCAATTCTTGATTTTCTACCCAGGGATGACAATGTTGTCAGAAATATCGTTAAAATGTGACGACATCGTCAAAAAGGTTGTCAGAAACGTGATTGCCCGTCAGAAACGTCGTCACCATTTTCCAGCTTGACATGCTGGAGTAAAATGGGCATAACTCTTTGCTCCGATATCGGATTTTGGCGAAGTTGGTATAGTTGGAAAGATAATTCAAATATATTTCATTTGATATATATAAATACACGCAGTTCTTCATATAAAACTAGTTATGGTCGATTTAAGTTGACCCAAATTTTGGCGGTCACTAAAACTTGAACGATAGGAAAGTTTTCAACTCGTCCATAAGTTAGGGGACCTCTATGATCTTAATTCATTCTCAAATAGATTCCCACATGATTCAAAGTATTTCATACTTGGGAGGATATTTTTGAAACATTTTGACTCGGATTTTTGCTTTACCAAATACGCTCTAAGGCTCAGACTGGAAGAGGATTTTACAGGGCACTACATGAGTCCTATGTGTCGAGGACCTATTATGTTATTTTAGTATTTCCACATTCCTTTTTAGTTAGTTTAGTTTGAAGTTAGTTAGGGCCTATCCCATCAACTCTTGAGTTAGTTTAGAGGCTTTCAGATGTTTTAATCATTCAGACAGTTAGTCAGTTTATCAGTAGTTTGATCATTTTTTTTTAGTCTATCATCAGACACTCAGACTTATGATTTATATAGATTTTTAGTATTTGAACCTTATGGTTTTTTAGTTGTTTCCACACATGTTTATTATCAATATATTAGTCAGTGCTCACAACAGGTACCAGCTCAAGGGTTAACTTATGGTCACTTGTGATCGTAAGACCATTGTTGCGACTAGGGGGTAGACTCGGGTTGTGATAAAACTTGGTATCAAAGCCTAAAGTTTTACAGTATCCTATGGAGTATTAAAGTTGCGTTGAGTAGAGTTTTGTGTATGGGTGTGAAGTGCGCCATACTTATGGACAAGAGTCTACAAGACATTTTAGGAAAAGTTTCCTTTCTTTAAGTATTCATGTCGTACGAGGGAGCATGAGCTCTATATACACTTTTTTTCTAATCCATCCTATATTCCATAACAGAAAATGCCTCCCAAAAAGAATAACGTAAGAAGGAATGGAAATCAGACCACATTTCTGCCTGTTCAGGAAGATCCCCTGAATGAGCACATCTCTCATCCCAAGTTTAGAGTTGACTTCACTACCTTAGATCATTCAATAGCTACTCAAAATAATCAGTAAGTTGTTGCCCCAGCTAATCCTGTGCAAATACAGCTACAAATAGGATTCAAGATTACACCTGAATGAATCCCCCTTTATTTTCGGATCTAAGTTTGAGAAGGATCTACAAGAGTTTTTTGATATGGTTCAGTAGGTGACTGATATCATGGGTGTCACTTTGAGTGAGAGTGCAGAGTTGGTTGCATACCAGTTGCAGGATGTAGCTTATACGTGGTATAAGTAGTGGAAGGAGGATAAGGTTGCTGAGGTAGGGCCTGTAGAGTGGGAAAAGTTTGCCACAACCTATTTAGATTGGTTCTTTCTATTAGAGTTGAGGGAAGTTAAGGTGCAGGAGTTCATTAATTAGAATTAAGGTAGTATGAATATGAAGGAATACTCGCTTAAGTTCACTTAGTTTGCAAGGTATGCTCATTTGATGGTGACTAATAACAGGTCTACAATGAGTAAGTTTATGTCTGGTATATATGATAATGTGGTCAAGGAGTGTAGAACTGATATGTTGATTAAGGAGATGGACATATCTACGCTTATTATCCACCCTCAACAGATTAAGGAATAGAAGCTTAAGGAGAAAGAGAGAGAGAATAAGAGGGCCAAAATAGGTAGCTTTAATTTTTCTCAGCCTAGGTCAGATGGTGGTACCCATTCTCAGTTCCATAAAAAAATTTTAGCCCCAGCTCCATCTTCATCTAATGCGCCAGTGCCAAAGTTACGAAATATCAATCGGGATAGAGCTCTAGGCTCCAAGTCCTAGGGTAGTATGAACAATGATCGTACTACTTTTAGCTAAAAATATGGTAGAAATCATCAGGGTGTGTGTAGAGTCGGCAATGATGTGTGTTTTGGATATGGAAATCCAGGATACAGAGTAAGAGATTTCCTAAAGAGTGGTTAGCAAGGTCAGTCCAATCATCCACAAGTTCTATTCGGTCGCCCAACTCAGCATGGTGTCGTTTCTAGTAGAACCAGTGGTTAGTGCCAGAATACATTGTACGCACTCCAGTCCCATCATGATCAGGAAAGCTCTCCTGATATGGTTAAAGGTATATTATAGGTCATTCATCTTCATGTTTATGCTTTGTTAGATCCTGGAGCTTCACTTTCTTTTGTAACCCCCTATATAGCTATCAATTTCGATGTTAGTCCAAAAACTTTAGTAGATTTGTTCTTTGCATCTACCTTAGTGGGTAAATCTATCACAGCCAGACGGGTGTACAAAAATTGCCCAGTCACAGTATCTCAGAAAATTACTTCAGTAGATCTTATAGAGTTTGAGATGACTGATTTCGATGTCATTCTCAGCATAGATTGGCTCCACTCATGCTATGCTTCAGTTGACTGTGAAAATATAGTCATTTAGTTTTAGTTTCCCAAGGAACCAGTTATTGAATGGATGGGTAGTACTTCAGCGCTTAGAGGTCAGATTATTTTATATCTTAGAGTGAGAAAAATGATATCCAAAGGGTGAATGTACCATCTTGTTTAAGCCAAAGACTCTAATTTTGAGATTTCAAGTCTCTAGTCAGTTTCAGTATTAAGGGAATTTCCAGATGTGTTCCCTAAAGATCTTCTTGAAATTCCTCCCGAAAGAGAAATTGACTTCGAAATAGATCTCCTTCTAGATACCCATCCTATCTCTATTCTGCCCTATAGAATGGCTCCAGTTGAGCTTAGGGAATTGAAAGAAAAGTTGAAAGATATCTTATATAAGGGATTCATTAGGCCCCGTGTTTCCTCATGGGGAGCTCCAGTCCTTTTCATGCGTAAGAAAGACAGTTCTCTCAGAATGTGCATCGATTACTGTCAGTTGAACAAAGTCACAATCAAGAATAAGTATCCACTCCCTAGGATTAATGAATTGTTCAACCTACTTCAGGGTGCCAGCTATTTCTCTAAGATAGACCTCAGATCCGGCTATCATCAGCTCAGAGTCAAAGACTGTGACATTCCAAAAATAGCTTTTAGAACTAGGTATAGTCACTTTGAATTTCTAGTTATGTCTTTTGGACTAATAAATCCCCAGTAGATTTCATGGACTTAATGAACAGGGCATTCAAGAAGTTCTTGGACATGTTCGTCATAGTCTTTATTGATGATATTCATGTCTACTCCCGTAGTGAAAATGATCATGCATGCCATCTTAGAATCATATTGGAGACTCATAGGGCCCATCAGTTATTTGCCAAATTTAGTAAGTGCGATTTTTGGCTAAGATTAGTAGCTTTCCTTGCCATATTATTTTAGGTGATGGAATTAGAGTTGACCCTCAAAAGAACGAAGCAGTGAGAAACTGGCCTAGACCCATCTCTCCATCAGGTATTAGGAGCTTCTTGGGTTTAGATAGCTATTATAGATAGTTTGTTGAAGGGTTTTTTTCTATTGCATCCCATGTATCGATTGACTCAGAAGAAAGTCAAATTTTAGTGGTCAGATTCTTGTGAAAAGAGTTTTTAGGAGTTGAAGACTTATCTCACCTTAGCCCCAGTCTTGACCTTGCCACTTAGTTCATAGGGATTTATTGTTTATTGTGGTGCTTTAAGAGTTGTTCTTGGTTTTGTATTGATGGAGAGAGGTAAGGTTATAACCTATGCCTCTAGATAGCTTAAACCCCATGAAAAGAATTACCCTACCCATTATCTTGAGTTAGAAACTATTGTGTTTTCCTTGAAAATTTGGTGGCATTATCTTTATGGAGTTCATGTTGATGTGTACATGGATAACAAAATTTGTAGTATGTGTTCTCATAGAAAGATTTAAATCTTTGTTAGAGAAGGTTGTTGTAGTTGTTAAAGAATTATGATATGAGTATGTTGTATCATCCGAGCAAGGCCAATGTAGTGGTATATGCCCTTAATAGATTGTCTATGGGTAGTGTTTCTCATGTTGAGAATGATAAGAAAAGGATAGCTTAGGAGATTCATCAGCTTGGTAGATTAGGTGTTAGGTTGGTTGATTCAGCTGAGGGTATTGTATGGGTTCAGAATGGTTCAAAATCTTCTTTGGGTTTCGAAGTGAAGGAGAAGCAAGATAGGGATTCCATCTTGGTTAAGTTAAAGGAATAAGTTAGAGATCAGAAAGTAGAGTTTCTCTCCAAAAGGGGAGATGGTGTGTTGCAATGTCAGGGTAGACTGTATGTGTCGTGTATGTATGGTTTGAGACAGAGAATCCTTGTAGAATCGCATAGTGCATGTTTTTCTATTCACCCAAGATCCACTAAGATATACCATGATTTGAGAGAAATCTATTGGTGGGGTGGTATGAAGAGGGATATTACAGAGTTTGTAGCTAAGTGTTCTAATTGTCAGTAGGTTAAAGTTGAACAACCAGAGGCCTAGGGGTACAATGCAGGAGTTCAACATTCCTACTTGAAAGGGAAGAGGTGAACATGGATTTTGTGATGGGTTTTCCTCGTTCGCGTCATCAGCATGATTCGATATAGGTTATTGTAGACAGAATGACCATATCAGCCCATTTCTTACCAGTTTATACTTTTTTTTTAGCTGAGGATTATGCCAAGATCTATATTAGAGAGTTGGTTAGGTTGCATGGAGTCCCATTGTCTATTGTCTATTATTTCAGATAGAGGTACTCAATTTAGCTCTTACTTTTGGAAAGCTTTTCATAAGGGTCTTGGTACCCAAGTTCATCTCAGTACAACTTTTCATCCTTAGACAGATGGTCAGGCAGAGAGGACCATTCAGACCCTAGAGGATATATTGAGGGCATGTGTTCTTGACTTTAAGGGTAGTTGGGATGATCACTTGTCTTTGATCAAGTTTGTCTACAGTAACAGTTATCACTCTATAATTCAGATCTCGCTATTTGAGGCTCTCTATAGGAGGAGATCTCCTATTGGTTAGTTTGAGGCAGGTGAGGCCGCGTTGATAGAGACTGATTTAGTGTTTGATGCGATAGAGAAAGTTCAGTTAATCAGGGAGAGACTTAAGACAACCCAAAGCCATTAGATATCTTATGCATATGTAAGGAGAAGAGACCTTGACTTTGATTTTGGTGATTCATTCAATTTGAAAATCTCCCCCATGAAGGAGGTGAAGAGATTTGGCTAGAAAGGGAATCTTAGTCCCCGATATGTTTGCCCTTACCAAATTTTGAGTCGTTTTAGAAAGGTATCTTATGAGTTTGAGTTTCCTGCAGATTTGGCATCAATGCATCCAGTGTTTCATGTTTCTCAGTTAAAAAAAGTAAGAACTAGCAAGAAATGGGCTGATTTGGACTCTATGGTTAGAGAATTATGCTAAGCTCTATAATTTGATATCAAAAGGGGATTCTTGGACTCCATGGGTGAAAAGGGCTGATTTGGATCCCTCAATGGAATGATTCTGCCAAAGAAATTTGACCAAGGGAACTTCGTTGTTCCTCAGTCTACGAATCTGATGATCAAGGATCTCGACTGGGATTTCTTATGATGAATGACCAAATTATCCCTTTTAACCCATGGAGTCCAAGAATCCCCTTTTGATATCAAATTATGAGTTATTGCATGTTTATGATGAATTTTCTCCATGAAGTTGTTATTTATTCTGATTACAAGTTATGTTACAAGTGTTTTTCGATGAAATGAGCCCTTATATGATTTGAGTATTGAAATCCTCATGTTAAATCCCTAATTTATGGTTTTAGTATTGTAACTATGTTTTCAATCATATACTTTACCCATTCCCATGCTTAAATTCATGACTCTCATTTGTTTGATGAGATGTCTAAATGTTGGTTTTTGAGAAATGATCCTTTGTTATGGTTTTTAAAGTTTCATATGTCCTTATTGTTATTTTCATTCAATGTTTGAGGGTTACAAACACCTGATACTTAGCTATTTACATAATTTTAGTATCTTCAGAATGATTTTAGATAAACCACGAGCGTTTTCAATCAATAAGTATAATGATCAGTTGTTTGCTCAGTTAAGCTTAGTTCAGCCCAATAATCAGTGTCATTCAGTTAGGAGTAGGATTTAGCACCAAATGAACCCAGGGATAGAGGCCCACCTGCCAATAGAGGGTGTGACCTTTAGTAGCAGTCCCTTGGTTTAAGAACTACGTTGCCAGCATAGGTTAGAGATATCAACCTTCCAGTTGAGGGTTAATAAAGTGTTGACTTGCTAGTTTAGGGTAATACATATCACATTAGAGCACCTACCAGATGAAGCAGACTATTGAGTCCATTAGGACATTATTTTAGTGGATCCACACAACCATTGTTAGTACCCATGGCACGGTACTGACACCCTTTCAACTGGGGTTACAGGTTAGACCCCACTTATCTAAGATTCGGCCATATCAGTTAGATGATACCTCCCACTGTCTTAGTTCAGTATTCAATACAAAATTTAGTTTAGGTTTGCTTGACCATAACATACAGTTCATAAGTTATTCAGTTACTAGATTTCAGTATTTCTGTTTACAAACTATTTTAGTATTATGTTATATGCTTGGTCCTGCATACTCAGATTTTACAGCCTTCACGTATTTATTCATTAGTTATCTCATGCTATCCAATCAGTCATTATTTCATACACATGAACCTATGCATTTTAGCCTAACCTTATTTCATATACCAGTATATTCCAAGTACTGATCGCATACTTTTATTCTCGCTATGATGTCTTATATCATAGGTTCGGACTCTCAGTTTCCTAACCGCGCTTAGACAGTTTAGCTTATCAGCAGCAGCAGTTGCGGTGAGTCCTTATGTATCGAGGACCTGTTATGTTATTTTAGTATTTCCGCATTTCTTTTTAGTTAGTTCAATTTGGAGTTAGTTGGGGCCTGTCCCATCAACTCTTCAGTTAGTTTAGAGGTTTTCAGATGTTTTAGTCATTCAAACAGTTAGTCAGTTTATTATTTTTTAATCATTCTTTTCAGTATGTCATCAGATGTTCAGACTTATTATTTAAATCATATTTTTAGTATTTGAACCTTACGGCTTTATTCAGTTGTTTCCACACATGTTCATTATCAGTATATTATTTAGTGCTCACAGCAGGTACCAACTCATGGGTTAGCTTGTGGTCACTTGTGACTGTAAGCACCGTTGTTGCGACTAGGGGGTAGCCTCGGGTCATGACAAACACCAACATCAACACCAACACCAACATTACTAACACGACCAACACCACCAATACCAACAACACGGCCAATACCAACACCACCAACACCAATAACACCACCAGCACCACCACCACTACAATCACCACCATCACTAATACCACCACCGACACCACTAATATCAATACCAATACCAATACCAACACCAAAACAACCAATATCAACACTATCACCAACACCAATACCAATACTAATGACACCAACACCACCAACACCAATACCAATACCGACACCACCACTACCACCAATACCAACACCACTACCAACAAAACCAACACCAATACTAACTCTACCACCAATACAATACCACAAACACCACCACCAGTACCAACACCACGAATACCACCACCAACACCAATACCAACAACATCACCACCACCACCACCACACCATCACCAAAGACACTAATACCAACACCACCAACACCATTACCAATACCACCAATAGCAATTCTAGCACCACCACCACTAGAACATCCAACAATACCACAATAGTCAGTAGAACACTACACCAAAACTATGGTTTTCTCGAGTTCTTCCTATATTTTTTAGCATCAAAACTTAAAATTGTTAACCCATTCTGGAAAATAATACAACTAAAAGTATTCTTTTTCATCATTCACTAAAAAGCCCTAATTTTTAGGAAAAAACAAATGTAGAACTCTTCTCAAACTCTATTACCTATGAAGAGAAAGAACACGATGGATACGGCCAAGAAAAAAGTTAAAAATAACAACTATGTGGCTGGAAATGGGAAGAAAATTAATCTACTGTCAAGGGTTGAGCAATATGTTGAGTAGTTGTTGTTTGTACTGTTGAGAGAGAAAGAAAAGAGAGAACACAAGATTTAAAATGATGACACATTTTTTTCCGCAAATGGATTATTTGTATGGGTTGATTTGAATTTTGAAAAAGAATGAAAAGTTTTTTAAATGTTAATTTAGTCCGAATTGAACTTACTTAATTTTTTAAAAGAAATAAATTATAACCGTTTCATAATAAATTGTAATAATTTCACTCTAATTAATAACATTATTGAATTTAATATTAACTTAACAATAATTTAATATGAATGGTTTCAATTCAAATAGATGAATTGATGACTCCTGTCAGAACGAAGTTGGAGTTGTAGTTAAATCAATTTAGAAATTTCAAGCAATGACTTAAAATGAATTATTTTAACTCAAATTGATCAATTAATTACTCTTGTCAGGACGACGTAGTACCAACATCATGCAATTGCAATGACTCAATTGAAATTGTAGTTGAACCTATCAAACCATCCCTAATTGCAGCTAAATCAAATTAGATATTTCAAGCAATGGCTTGATATGAATCATTTCAACTCAATTTGATCAAATGATGACTCCTGTCAAGATGAATGCAACACCAACATCTTGCAATAGCAACAACTCAATTAAAATTGTAGTTAAACCTATCAACTCATCACTACTTCTAGCTAAATAAATTTAGATATTTCACACAATGGCTTGATAAGAATCATTTCAACTAAACTGATTAATTGATGAATCCTATTAGGACGAACGCAATACCAACATCTTGCAATAGTAACGAATCAACTAAAATTATAGTTGAACCTATCAACACATCTCTAATTTTAGCTAAATCAATTTAGATATTTCAAATAATGGCTTGATATGAATCATTTCAACTTAATTTGATAAATTGATAACTCCATTCCCGATGAACGCATTACTAACATCATGCAATTGCAATGACTCAATTAAAATTATAGTTGAACCTATCAACTCATCCCAAATTCTAGGTAAATCAATTTAGATATTTCAAAAAATAGTTTTATTTGAATCATTTAACTACAATTCGATCAATTGATGACTCATGTCAAGACGAACGCAATACAAACATCATGCAATAGCAACAAATCAATTAAAATTATAGTGGAACATATCAATCCATCTTTAATTCTAGATAAATAAATTAAGATATTTCAAAAAATGGCTTGATATGAATCATTTCAACTCAAATTGATAAATAGATGGCTCCTATCAAGATAAACGCAATACCAGCATCATATAATAGCAACGACTCAATTAAAATAACAGTTGAACCTATCAACCCATCCATAATTCTATCTAAATCAATTTAAATATTTCAAACAGTGGCTTGATATGAATCGTTTCAACTCAATTTTCTTAATTGATGACTTCTGTCAGGACGAATGCAATACCAACATCATGCAATTGCAATGACTCAATTGAAATTGTAGTTGAACCTATAAAACCATCCCTAATTCTCACAAAATCATTTATATATTTATAATAATGGTTTCATATGAATTATTTCAACTCAATTTGATTAATTGATGACTCATGTCAGGATGAACGTAATACAATCATCATGCAATAACAATGACTCAATTGAAATTTTAGTTGAACGTATCAACCCATACTTAATTATAGTTAAATCAATTTAGATATTTCAAATTCAAATCAAATTGATCAATTGATGACTCATGACAAGACGAACACAATACAAACATCATGCAATAGCAATGGCTCAATTGAAATTATAGTTGAACGTATCAACCCATACCTAATTTTAGCTAAATCAATTTAGATATTTCAAAAAATGGCTTGATATGAATCGTTTCAACTCAATTTGATCAATTAATAACTCCTGTCAGGACGAACGCAATACCAACACCATTCAATTGTAATGACTCAATTGAAATTATTGTTAAACCTATCAAACCATCCATAATTTTAGATAAATTAGCTTAGATATTTCAAAAAATGTCTTGATAGGAATCGTTTCAACTCAATTTGATCAATTGATGACTCATGTCAGGACAAATGCAATACAAATGTCATGCAATAGCAAAGACTCAATTGAAATTGTAGTTGCACTTATCAACCCATACCTAATTCTAGCTAAATAAATTTATATATTTCAAACAATGGCTTGAAATAAATTATTTCAACTCAAATTGACCAACAGATGACTCGTGTTAGGACGAACGCAATACCAACATCATGCGATGGAAACTACTCAATTGAAATTATAGTTGAACCTATCAACCCATCCCTAATTCTATTTAAATCAATTTAGATATTTCAAACAATGGCTTGATATGAATCATTCAAACTCAATTTGATCAAGTGATGACTCATGTCAGGACGAATGCAATACCAACATCATGCAAGTGAAATGACTTAATTGAAATTGTAGTTGAATATATCAACCCATCTCTAATTCTAGCTAAACCAATTTAGATATTTTAAATAATGACTTGATATGATTAAATAGAGGACTAACCTGTTGTAACAGATGACATATCTATTGTAAATTATCATACAATCATAGTGTAATGCCCAAAGACTATAACCTGGGTGCCACACGGTGCCTACGCACTTTGTCGATGGTATCGATGCAATTACCGATATGTCATGTCGATGGTGATGATGTGATAGCCAATGCAATGCATCCTGATCGCATTGGCTTGTTGTTTTGGTCATCCAAACATGACTCAAACGATGTTCAAAAATTCCAAAATTCACTCGAGATGATCTATAGATAACCCTAATCATGAATCAATTTAAAAATTAATAATCTAAGACCGGAAAAACCGAAAATAAAACTATTGAATTATCGAGGCCAAAAATGAGACTAAGGCCAAAAATGAGACTAAGTGTCAACACTTGGCTGAAATTTTCTAAGTCTGGGACTTCTTTTGGCATTCTATAAAGGACTGGAATGGTTTAGGACTTTACGGGATCTTACACATAGACATCTATTAAAAAAGATGTTCAACCTATTTCAACAAAGGACTTATCTATTGGTCATTATCAAATAGATAATGTTATCTATTGCAACAGATGACTTATCTGTTGAAAATTATCAAACAGATAATGACATCTATTACAACAGATGACTTATCTGTTGGAAATTAACAAATAGATGTTGCCATCTGTTGTGATAGCTTACTGATCTGTTGGGTATTTTCAAATAGATATAGACATCTATTGCAATATATGACTTATATATTTTAAGATATTTTTTTAATTTTAATGAAATTTTCTATCTGAAATAAATAAAAAATATGAAGGCGGTAAAAAGCTTTGCTGGATAACTCAAAAATACCTCCTTGAGCTGTCTTATATTTTTAATGTCACCGTTATAGTCTCCTCATTCTCCTCAAAGCATTTCACCACTATAAATTATTAATAAATATTTAAACCCATCTCGAGAAATCTCATCTCCTTCTACCACAAAATAATTCATCTCTCTTCTTTCTCTTTCTCTCTTCTTTAGGATAATCCCAACTATCTGCTTTTTTTCTCTCTTTTCTCTCCTTTTTTGCCTGAGGATCCTTTTGGATCTCAACCAATCAATTTATTTTCTGTACTGAAATTGGTATTTTGATCCCTTTCCTTTTGATATTCAAGTATGTTTCACTATTATATCTACGCTCTCTGCTATTATTCTTGCCTTGTCATCTTCTTGTTTGCTTGTTTTAACAAATTTATCATATTTTCTATGATGAAAATTGAAATTGTGAATATCATATATTTACATTGGTTATTTAAATTAGTTATTTACATCTTTTGTTTTTATTTATATATCCATTACCCATATCCTATTTATTGAGATAATTGAAGAAAATGTGTCTTTTAGGATGAATGAATCGTTGTTTTTATTAAAATATACAAAAAAAATCTGTCAGGAGAACTTAAAAAGCCTTGTTGACAGTATCGGTTATTTTATATGTTTATTTGTTGCTAATGTTTGTGGTGTTGGTGTTGAAACTGATGAATCAGCATCGGTCTTCCAGCAGATTCTCCATCTATTGTAACTGATGAATCAACTGTTGTAATACCCATCAATTACAACAGACGGAGCACCTATTGGAAGAAATCAAACTAGTAGCAAGGCTGGTTTGATTTCTTACTATAGATGACCCATCTGTTGTAATATGTCGGTCACCAATTGCAACAAATGGGTCACTAGTTGCAATAGTGGGTCGTCTATTGAACAAATGGTGAATTTGTTGCAACAAGTGGGTTATCTGTTGAACAGATGGTGAATATGTTGCAATAGATGGGTCATATATTGTATTTATTGAATTTTGTGTTAGTCCTTTTTTGAAAATTATGCTGGCATTAATTGTAATGTTATTTTGTTTCTCTCTTGTTTGTATATAAAAGATGTTTTCCAAAAGAAAAGAAAGTGAAAATGGATCAACTTTTTCCCGACCAACATAAAAGGCTAGAGTAAAGATGGGTTTAGAGGAATAAGCTGCTTGCAAATAGAACCACTTCATATGTAGGAGGTATGTATTACTGATCATATTATTGTGAAAACACACATAGAGTACACTAATTTTGTGAATGATGTTTTTTATCGATTAGGCATTAATTATTCTAACAAAGTATTACATTTTACAGTTAAGATTGATAGGTTCAAATTGATAAGGTTGAGGGACAAATAGGTGGTGTCAATATGTTGTTATAGTTTAATGATGGTTTTGCTAATGTTTATGCATCAAGTTTGGTGAAGGGACCAAGTTTTTGGTGGCAGTGTAAATATTCAATAGTGATTGGACTAATTTTAAGGGTTCAATGGACTTTTAAAAGGCCTCCGAAGCCTCGTACTTCTTCAAACAAGAAGGGGAATCAAGATAGTTATTGCCCTGGTCCTAATTTATATAGTTGTGTTGCTCGGGTGATGATTATACAACAAAAGGTGCTTGGGAGAATATCTGCGAGGGAAAGGGGAGGTGCTGAAGACCATATATCAACTCAGACCTTATTAATAAAGAAATCCAGGGTATCAAGGAACGTGTAGCGAATCAAGCCGATGAAATTGACATGAAAAATGAAAAAACCAAATAAGCTGAAAATATAAAAGTGTATCCAAAAATAAAAATCCATCAGTCAATTTTGAAAAGAAAAATGGTGAAGTGGACTGGAGTTGTGCACTTTTCTAAGGAACTGTGACTAGATAGCGTGGCCTGAATGATGACCCACAAAATGTAGGATCAGAACTCTAAGGATGCGGCTTTGCGAGCACTGAGGTGTCATAAGATGGTTAGATAGGAATGAAACTTAAATCAATAACTCCTGAAGTAAAAATAAGGGATCAAGACAAGGTGGCAATTTTTGATGTTAAACTTTCATTCCAGGCCTTCTGCTTGTGGTTCTGGTCAGGTCAAAGGCAGTGGAAACAAAAAGGCATGGGATTTCTACCCAACTTCAGACTTTTTTATTTCTACTATCATTGACCTAATTAGAACCAAAAACAGAAGGCATGAGATGCAAGTTAGACTTCAGAAATTGACACCTTATCTTTCCTTATTTTTACTTCAGGAGTTATTGGTTTAAGTTTTGTTCCTGACTGATCATCCTAACAATCATCGATGCTCACCAAGCTACTTCCTTAGAGTTCTGATCCTGCACTTTGTGGGTCATCATTCAGGACACACTAGCTAGCCATAGCTCCCTAGCAAAGTGTCCATCTTCAATACACTTTACCATTTTTGTTTTCAGCAATGACTGGCGGATTTTATTTTTTGGATACACTTTCACATTTGCGGCTCATTCAGTGTTTTCATCTTTCAAGTCAATTTCATTCGCCATATTGGCTAGAAGTTCCTTGCTTACTACCCCGTGTCCATGTGTTTCCTCTTAAAAAATGTTTGAGATGACATATGATCTTCTCCACCTCCCCTTTCCAGCATAGGTATTCTCCCAAACACCTTCTTTTGTATAATAGTCTTCTCGAGCATTCCATACATATAAATTTGGACCAGGGGAATTTCTATTGGTTTTTCATTCTTGGTTGCTGCAGTGGAAGGCTTTGAAGGCCTTCTCAAAGTCCATTGCGCCATTATAATCAGTCCAATCACTAATGAATCTCTACACTGCCATCAAATATTGATCCCTTCTAAAAACTTGATGCATAAACATGATCAAAACCATCATTAAATTGTAATAGGGTATCGACACAAACTTCTTGGAACCTTTCGGACTTATCAGTTTGCGCCTATCAAACTTAACTATAAAATGCAGGATTTTGTTTGAAGGCTCAATGCCTAATCGGTAAAAAACTGCATTCACAAATTATTGTACTTTATGTGTGTTGTCATGATAACCTGATCAGTAATACATAACTCCCACGCATGAAAGTGGATCCATCCATTTGCACACACCTTATTCTTCCTACCCCATCGATGTCAAATAGTGTTTAATCTTTATTTCCCATCATGAAGTAGTGTACAAAACTACGAAGGCTCAAAGGGTAACCATCTTGAAAGTCAAAGGACTACATGCCCGTCAAGAAAAAACAAGTGCCACGTATGTAATGCACCATGATCGTTGTAATAGTAAACTTATGTTGTTGTTTGATATGGACTTCGATAACTTTAACTTATTTTGGGAGATGTAAATGTTATTATTTATTATATAAAATATATTTTAATAACTTGTGCATCAATAAAAAGAGGTAACCAAACAGGAACTAAATACGACTGACTACGAAAAAGATATTTAGCAGATTACCCATGTGTTGCAACAGGTGGACATTGGCTGGAAGAAAATAATACATTTCATCAGACTGCATTGTGTTTAAGCAATAGATGACCAATATGTTACAATAGATGGGTCATCTGTTGGAAAAAAAAAACTAAAAACCCTTTTCTTGCAACAGATGGCACATCTATTGCAATAGATCTACTGGAAGAACACAATACAGTTTTGCCACTGGTTTGTATTCTTTGAACAGATGACAAATCTGTTTCAATAGATGGTCCATTTATTGGAAAATTGAATAAAATTGATTATTAATAAAAAAGGGTTACTGAAAGGGTGAAAAGTTATGACTTTTCAATTATTTAAGAAAGAAAAATGGTTTGTTAATAAATAATAAGGAAATAAATGATAAACACAATTTAAAACCGAAAAAATGGTTATTTAATTTTAATAACTGATGTTAATATTAAATAGGCGAAAACTAATTATTTTTTACTTTTTTATTTTTAAATCTATTTTTTAATTTAAATAATAGAAAAGTCACCAGTTTGAATTAACCAAGATATATGGAGATTATTAAAAGAAGATGGTCCCCCAACAGATGGTCCATCTATCACAACAGATAACCTATCTATCGCAACAGATAACCCATCTTTTACAACAAATGGATTATCTGTTGCACAGATGGTATATCTGTTGCGACAGATGGGTTATTTGATGTAACATATGGACCATCTGTTGTCACAACTCAATAAAATGGATATTAATAAAATAAACGGTTATTGAAAAGGTGAGAAGTCTTCGATTATTTAATTGAGAAAAATGGTTATTTAATTTAAGAACTAATTAATATTAAGAAGCTGAAAAGTCATGACTTGTCACAATAATAAAAAAGTCAGTAGCTTGATTTAATTAAGTCCTGACTTTTCACTATAATAAAAAAGTTACCAATTTGAATATAATTAATAAAATGGAGGTGAACAGACGTGCCTTTTTGCCTAACATATTCAAATTCAATCATCTATAAATAGGTTTCTCCTTACTCATTGATTCTACTACACTTTATTTATTTATTTCATCTTATTTTTCATATTGCATCTTCAACCACTTCTCTTCAAAAAATAGATTCCTTTCCTTGACTCAGATATGTTTTTTGGGTAAATCTACCTAGTTGGTAGTATATGTTGTATTATATTCGAACTCTTTTCTTTACGTTTGTGTTTATGTTTTTTGTCAATTCATGCATGTTCTAGATATGACTGATCCTATTTGAAATATTTTTATTCTACACGACACCGCACGAAAACTTCATATGTAGGTTAATAACCTGCAGTGGGAGTTAGGCGCCGTGAGAGCAAGGGTGCTCCAAGAGATTCGCAGGCTGAAGAGGGAACTGGTGTTATCGATTAACGATTGACCGGATGACAATAATAATAATAATAATAATAATAATAATAGTAATAATTTTATGTCCCTAAAATTCACTTAGGCCCCTAAACTAAGGCTTGTACCTATTAAATCCCTACCCTCCCCCCAATTTGGTTCCAATTGAGCATTTTTTGCCCACATCTCATCAACTTTCAGGCGCGTGTCTCCAAATGCCGCTGATGTGGAAAGTTATTCCACTTAAAACCCTCCACGTGTATAAACTAACTCCACATATACTTAATGCATTTTAATTTTAAATGGAAAAAATCTCATTCCACGAAAGTTTTTTTCTCTCTCTCTCTCCCTGTTAACTTTCTCTCTTTTCATAACCCTAAATTAACCTTAAATTAATTAAATTTCCACTCAAATTGATAGCCCCTCAAACTTGTCCCAAAAATTCACTTAGGCGCCTAAACTAAGGCGTGTACCTATTAAACCCCTAAATCCCCCCAATTTGGATCCAATTGAGCATTTTTTGCCCACATCTCATCAGCTTCCAGGCGCGTGTCTCCAAACGCCGCTGATGTGGAAAGTTATTCCACTTAAAAATCTCCACGTGTATAAACTAACTCCACATATACTTAATAAATTTTAATTTTAAATGGAAAAAATCTCATTCCACAGAAGTTTTTCTCTCTCTCTCCCCGTAACTCTCTCTCTCTCTCTTCATAACCCTAAATTAATCAAATTTCCACTCAAATCGAAAGATAAATTTAGGGGTTTTCCTCAGATCTTCCTCATGTAAGTGTTCTTATGATTTGTAGTTGTTAAATTTTAGCATATTGTAGTTTTTAGGGTTTTGAAATCACTGTTACGCCTATGATTTTGGGAATATTCTGTATCCATACTTAACATGCATTAAAGGTTGTATCTTTTAGCTTATTGATGTGTACTCTGGGTATATTTCGTGGCCATTCTGTTAAGTAACTTTGAATTTTTACCATTTGTCACAGGTGACGTAATAAATGGAGATAATTTTCACAAAATTGTACCATGGGGGATCCTTTTCCAATACGGGTGTCCCTACATATGTTGAAAGTTGTGTGCCAGAGGTAAGGTACATTGACAAGGACCACTTTTCCATACTAGAATTGTTATTTTATACTAAAGAATTAGGGTATGAAGCTGTTAGGGGGTTTTATTATCAAGATGCAGTAACTAATCAGTTCAAGTTGGTTAAAAGTGACAGACATCTCTATGAACTAGTTAAAGATATAAAACATGAGGACTCTATTGATTTTTATGTCTATCATGTTTTAGATGAACCAATTCTTGACCCTGATGGTCCCACTGGTTTTTTACCTGTACCTGATATTATTGAGTGTGCAGACCTAGAAAGAGAAAGTATTGGTGTTGGTGATAGTTCTAACATAGAGAGGGAATCTGTTGGAGTAGAGGAAGAGAGGGAGGTTGATGTAGAAGATATTGGTGTACAAGGAGGTAATGAGGCTGACGTAGAAGATGTTGGTATATAAGGAGGTGATGGGGCTGATGTAGAAGATGTTGGTGTACAAGGAGGTGATGAGGCTGATGTAGAAGATATCCATGTAGAAGATATTAACCTAGAAGATTTTGGTGTAGAAAGAGGTGATGAGGCTGATGTAGAAGACATTAATGTAGAAGATGTTAATAGGCTAACAAGTGAGTTATCAGATTATTTGAGTAGTGATTCAGATCTTGGAGATATTCCTTCAGAAGATGGCTCAGATGTTGATGAGGAGTTGAGGGCTTTTAGACAAGAAAAAAGGGGAAAAAATCCAACAACAAAGAAAGAAACAAAAAAGCAAGAAAAAAGGTTGTTGAAACTGAAGAAGTACCTGTGGGAGTTGTTGGTTGTGTAGATAGAGGCTTTGGGGATATTGGTAAAAGTAAGGCTACCAAATATTCTGGAAAGTTGGGTGGAGATGAGGAATTTATTGATAGTTCTAATTGTTGGAGTGAAGATAGTGAAGAGATAGATGTAGATGCTGTTAGAGGAGTAGATTTACCTACAAGAAGGAGAAGCAAGAAATCTAGGTATGATGAAAATTGTGAGTTTTCTGTGTTTGAGCTTGGAATAATTTTTGCGGGTGCAAATCATTTTAGAAAAGCTATTGCAGATTATGCTGTAGAGTATAGAAGGCAGGTGAATTTAAAACCTAATGAAAAACATAGAATAAGGGTAAAATGTATTGTAGCTAATTGCAACTGGTTGCTGTTTGCTTCTACTGATAAGGATTCAGGTGATTTCATTGTTAAGAACAATAACCCTATTTACAAATGTATACCTCTAAACAAGAACAAGATGTGTGATTCAAAGTTGGTTGCTAGAAAGTTCAAGGATAGAATAGCTTCTCAGCCATACATTAGGATTTGGGAAATTCAGGATTTAGTAAGAGAGGTGTTGGGTCTTTATATAGGTAAAACTATTTGTTATAGGGCTAAACAGATTGTTATGAGGGAGAATATGGGAGATTGGAAGATGGAATTTGCCAGATTATGTGACTATGCAGATATGATCAAGACAACAAATCCTGAAAGTTCTTGTTGGATAAAAATTGGCAAAGAAACTGAACTAGGAAAGAACCTCTTTGTTTATTTCTATGTGTGCTTTCATGCCTTCAAGCAAGGATGGTTAGATCGGTGTAGGAAAATTATTGGTTTTGATGGATGCTTTCTCAAAGGAGCTTGTAAGGGTGAGTTATTGGTTACTGTGGGAAAAAATAACAACCACCAAATGTATCCTATTGCATGGGCAATTGTGGATACTGAAACGAAACATAGCTGGGACTAGTTCATAAGGTATCTGATTGCAGATCTAAATCTGGGAACTGGTGAAGGCTTGACTGTAATGTCAGACCAATAAAAGGTACCACCACTTAATTATTTTTCTCATTACTTGACTATATTTTCCAATAATATTCCTGTTTTAATAATACTTAATACTTATTATAGGGTTGTGTTCCTGTTTTGATGTATCTGCTACCAAATGCTGAGAGAAGAATGTGTGCTAGACATATTTGGAGAAATTGGCATGTGCACTGGAGAGGAGAAGAGAGAAGGAAACAGTTTTGGAGATGTGCAAAATCAAGCTTTGAAGTAAAGTTTAGAGAGGAGATGCAAGCAATGTCAAGGCTAGGTAAGAAAGAAATAACTGAGGACATGCTGATTAATCCTCCTACTTCTTGGTGTAGGGCATATTTCAAAACACATTCCAAATGTGATCTTGTAGAAAATAACATGTGTGAGACTTTCAATTCTTGGATCTTAGCTGCTAGACATAAGTCTATAATCACAATGTTAGAGGATATAAGACATCAACTGATGAATAAACATGTAGATATGATTAAATTTACAGAAACATTGATTTCAGACATTGCACCTATGGAAAGAACTATTTTAGAAGCTAACAAGGAATATTCAAATAGGTATAGAGTTCTATGGAATGGAGTTAATGGTTTTGAAATTGAGGATGGGGGTTACACATTTATTGTTCACTTGGACAAGAAGTATTGTGATTGTAGGTTATGGATGTTAAGAGGTATTCCTTGTCCTCATGCCATTTGTGCTTATTATTACTTGAATGTAGATCCTGATCAGCATGTATAGCACTGCTATAAGAAAGAAACCTTTCTTAAGTCTTATAGCCATTTCATTCAACCAATTACCAATATGAGAATGTGGTCGGAAACCAAAAACTCATCAATTGAACCTCCAAAACCAAGAAAGATGCCAGGCAGACCTGGTAAGAACAGAAGAAGAAGAAGGATGAGCCAAAAAAGTGGGGCAAACTCTCAAAAAAAGGTGTCAAGATCACTTGTTCAAGGTGCAAGCAAGTTGGCCATAACAAGACTATGTGTGCCAAAATGGTAAGCCTTAAATGAATTTCATAATAGTTTGTAAATTTAACATATTTCTTAGTTTTTCATATTTCTGTTTGTATGTTAGAATGGGATGGGGAGCAGTAATAGTAGTCAACCTAGCAGTCAGCCTGAAGCTTCATGGAATCCACCACCATCACAATCAAGTTATATTTGTGGTGACACCAGTGCAATGGCAAGACATACCACAAATATTATTATTTTTTGTCCTGCTTAATATTATTATTATTTTTCCTGCTTAATATTATTATTGAAAAATGTTGAAAATATTGTGTTGCATTTATTCACAGTCAAGCTCCACCTTTCATACATATGCAACTACACAATCCAGTCAATCAGGATCTATTTGTGCTGACACAGCTGTTGTGCCAAGAGCACCTTAAAGAAAGGTGTCAAGTGTTGCTGGTAGAGGTCAAGGTGCTGCTGGTAGAGATAAAGGTGCTACTGGTAGAGGTAAAGGTTGTTCTGGTAGGGATAGTGGTTCTGGTAGTGGTCAATTTTGTGCTGATAGGGGAGATGAAACAGGAATTGGTATAGGTCAAGGTGTTGCTGGTAGAGGTCAAGGTTCTGCTGGTATAGGTAAAGGTTGTTCTGGTAGGGATGATGGTTCTGGTAGTGGTCAATTTTGTGCTGATAGGGGAGGTGAAGGAGGAATTGGTAGAGGTCAAGGAGGGAGTGGTAGAGGATTGCCAAGAAAAATAGCCAATGCAAGAGGGACCCCAATTGAAAGTGGAGGAAATGTTTCTTCCAGTCAAGTACCACCTTTGCCGACCAACAAGAGGTCATACAATGCTACCTCATTTGTTGCTGCTACTAGATACAAAAGGCCTGCAACTGGTTTTGGTGTTTACTCTGATCCAGCAACTGGAACCCACGTGTACAATGTATTTATTTCTGTCTCATTATTTACCTATAATAATGTTTGCCCTAATGTTTTCATTCAAGTTTTCAATGTTCACTGTCTTACAATTTTGTCTAATTTTGCAGCCAGGTACATCAAGTGAGAGGGTTCTTTATGAAGGTATAAATTTAAGGAGTGCTTCACCAACCAATATAGATATTGGTTTTAAACCTAGTGGCCTAAAGTGGAATGGAAAAGATGCAGTCACCAGCACACAATTGCAACAAATAAAAGCAAATAAGAGGAAAAAAGTGGAAGCAGCTAAGTCTTCTTCATCAATTGGATCTTCAAAGAAGTAGTTCATTTAGAAATGATTTGCACTGTAATGAGGGATAATGTCTTTGAACAAATTGTGTTACTAGTTTTGGAATAACTTTTTCTTAGGCAGCAATTAATGATTTTAGTGTATGCTGTAGTAGAACTATTCTGCTCAATGTTGAGCCTTTTTTGAACACCTTTACATATTGTATGCAGTTTTTTTAGCTCAATCTTGAGCTATGTTAATATGATATCCAGCTGCTTGCACTTGTAATATAGTTCATTTTTATCATAACCTTCAGTAGTTACAAATAGGCTGTATGGTAATACCTTCAGTAGCTACACAAGTAGACACAAAGTAGCCAATTGACAATGAGATTGTCATACAAAAATATGCCAATTCATTCAAACAACTACTACAAACAAACCAAACAACTACTACAAACTAGGCCAACTACAAACTGAACAAACAACTACTACAAACTAACGAAGCAACTACTACAAACTAACCATTATAATATCCAATTGCCTATTCAATAGGCAAACTTAACTACTACACCTTACACCATATTAAAGAACCACTTTACAGTTAGAAGAATGAGAAGAAGTAGAATAAGTCTATTCAATTTTAGCTTAGCACATTCCCTTTCCAAGTTTAACTTTTTTGAGTTTTTGCCTCAATGCAATCAACTTCACTTCACTATCTTTCAATTTCTCACACAAAGTGTCCCTCTCTTGTTCAACGTCTTTGAGCTTTTGCTTCAATCGATCACATGAATTTTCACTATCTTTGCACCTAATCATTAAGCTCGATTCTACCTCAGGATATTGATGCACAGATATTGAAGGTTTTGGATCAATCCATCTAAAGTACCCACATCCACCATTTTCCTAAAATGAAAAAATAATAGAATAATAAAAAAAATACCAAAAAAAATAATAATTAAAATCTGTGAAAATGATACAAACCTTTGGAACTTTACATCCAAAATATCTACGACCCAGATTTGAAGGAGTCCTTTTAGTTCTTAAAGGACAAAATTCGGAACAGTAACACAAATCGGGAACATCAATATTGACGGAATTTTCCGACATTCTCATCGAAAATGAGAGAAAAAAATAATTTAAGAGAAATTAGGAGATAACTTTGATAGTGAGATGACAGAAGTTGATGAGAACTCATCTATGGAAGAGAGAATGAAGAAAGAAGAAGAGTAAATTTAGGTTAAAAAGAGGGAATGGCAAAAGTAATGTTATTTAACGTTAACTTTTGCCACATGGACAATTTTTTTAGTTTTCACGCGCCTCAGGCGATTGCACAGCACGCGCAGTGCCATATGGGCAAAAAATACCCAATAGGAACAAAATTGGGGAGTTTAGGGGTTTGATAGGTACAAACCTTAGTTTAGAGGCCTAAGTGAATTTTAGGGACAAGTTTGAGGGGCTATCAATGGGTTTGGCCTTTTTTTTATTTATATCCGATCTACCTACCTAGTGTATTTTATTTTTTGTTTAATTAAAAAATTTATGTTTGGTCGACTTTGACTTTGTAATTCTTATTTGATTTTTATTCTGTCTATTTATTCTTCTCAACATGTCGACGGTTGGAGTTAGGAATTGAGTGTTTGGCACAATTGTAAATCTACTAGAAATAGCAAGAGTTTGTGTTCTTCCAACAGATGGACCATCTATTGGAACAACAAAAACCAGTAACAACAACTGTATTGTCTTGTTCCAATAGATTACCCATCTGTTGTAATAGATTGGTCATTTCTTAGAGGAACACATTCCAGTTTGATGAACTGTATTGTGTTAGTCAAGCAAAGTCCATCTGTTGCAACAGATAGGTGATCTGCTTAAAATATTTTTGTAGTCTATTTATTTAGTTCCTATTTTACCTCTTTTTATTGATGCACAAGTTGATAAAAAGATATTTCATATAATAAATAATAACATTTACATTCACAACAATGAGTTAAAAATATCAAAGTCCATAACAAACAACAACACAAGTTTTACTATTACATCTATCATGGTGCATTATGATCCAGACATGTAGTTCTTTTGTGGCCAGCATTCTTACATATGGAGCACTTATTTTTTTCTTGATGAAAATGATTCTCCAACTCTACACCTCCTCTTATATGGCCTTCTTCCCAGTTTGATAGTGCTTGGGTCAATATATGGAGAAGGTATTAATCTCTCCAAAATCTCTACAAGAATAAACCAAGATTCTTCAGGAGGCACCAGATTAGTATTCTCACTATATGTCATTATATATGTTTCCACTGAATAATATAGAGACGAGTACTCATAAGTTTGACTTCCATATTGAGCACAATATTGAACTCAAAGCACAGCCATAACATGTGGACAAGGTATTTTGTCCAAGTCAAAAACTCTACATGTATAAGATCTTATTTGAAGATTGACTGTGGCAACATCACCATGACCATCGATACTAAACTTGCAATCTGCTATTTGATGAGCAAATAACCTATTCTCCAAACATATGTTCGTTGATATTTGTTTTTCTGCTTCTAGAACAAATTTGTTTCTTGTTTCTGAAAACTGCATACACCTTTCATAAAATATTTTGACATACCTCTTGTTTATTTCCTTAAACATCGCAACAATGAGAAGTTCTCTTTCGATGCCAAACATTGAATTCAATGATTCAGCTTTGTTTGACGTCATAATATTATACCTATACAAGAAAATCACTTAGTACGACATTATAAAATAAGTATTACAAAGTTGTAAGTCAAACAAGACATTAAATTCATAAAAATGTACCTATTTTCTAGACAAAATGCCCGACTCCATCTCTCAAAATCGACACGTTCAAGATATTGTGCTGTCTGGGGATGCATATCATTTATTTGATTGAAATGGTCAAAAATTCGGCTTTATAATATGCTTTCGCTGCTCTATAAAAAAGAGTCACGATCCTTTGGTTGTGAAAGATGTTTCGAATATTTTCTATAAGATGCCTATACAACAACCAAAGTGAGCTGAAGTGAAGTTAGTTGAACCCATCTTTCAGATACTTGGATGCCTATCCGAAATTATGCACAACTCTTTGGTATTGTAAATATAGCTTCATAGTTGTTCAAAAAAAAAATGCATCTGAGGCATCACATTTCTTTTCCACAACACAAAAAGCGGCAGAAAAGATGTGAATCTCGGCATCTTGTGCCACTTCCACTATCAAAACTCTATTATACTTGCTCTTTAAGAAAGTCCTGTCAATGGCTATGTGTAATACCTCGAACATTTCTAGCTCAGTCCAACCCTTAGTGCGGACTTGTAACACTTAGAAACTGGAAAATAGCTTGTTTTGGGTAAGTTTCAGGATTTTTGAACAGGGATTGGACCACATTCGTATTGGCAAAATAGTAGCTCACCGCAATTTGGCCGCGGTGAGTATCGCAATGAGCATGTCATCGCATCGCGATGAAGGCCATTTTGGCATTTGTCAATTTCTAGAGGGTCACCGCGGTTGCATCGCGGTGAACCCCCAAACAGAAATTGTCACGATCCAGAGAGTCACCGCGATTCCACCACGTCACGATGGGTATCGCGATGACCTACTCACCGCGTCACGATGAGGCCTTAATCGGCGTTCCAGTTGTGGGATTTTAAATCCCAAGGGCAATCTTATCTTTCATCAAGCCCCCAAACCGTGTAAATAGAAGATTAATCTTGAAATTGAGCAAAATATGCTCATTGTTCATCAAATTGTCTCCATTAAAACCCTAGCTCTCAAATACAAGATCAATCTCAAGAATTCTCGCCATCAATCCTTTCAAATTTACTAACCCAGGTATGTTAGATGTTTATCCATAGGTTTCTTCCACCCATAGAGTCCAAGTATCCGGTTTAAATTGCAAAAATTATGATCCTTTCAAGTTATTTTGATTTTAGATTATGATTTCACCCATGAATGTCCATGAACTATGATTGATTTTACACCATGTATAAATGAAATTATTGTTGTTATTCAATTCTTCACATTTTAATGTTGTCATTCATTGGATTAAATCATGATTTAGTGCTATTCATGTTGAATTCATGCTATTACTATAAGTCCCATAACATTCTCATTATTTGAATAAACTATGAACTATAAGTGTTTGATAAAATGCCTACAAGAGTGAAGATTTGATAGAGGCTTGCATGTTATGTCCTTTAAACTTAAGTATCGTTTTAACTATTTTTGCTTTTGAGTCCTGGGGGTATTGAATACCCGAAAACCATAACTATTTACTTAGTCTCGTCTCAGTATCTTCAGGATAACTTGAGAATATATTATGAGCATTACTAGATCAGTCAGTTAAACTCAGAACAGTTTAGCATCCAGTGTCATTCAGTTGGGAGTAGGACTTAGCACCGAGCGAGTGAAAGGATGATGACTTCACTATTAGATAGGCAGATTCGTTAGTAGCAATCCCTATACTCCAGGACTACGTAGCCAGCGTAGGATATGAGAAGTCACCCATCAGTTTAAGCTTGACTATCTCGCAAGGGTCACCCGTCAGATTAGTCTTGACACCATTAGTCCTTCGGGACCATACAGTATACCAATTTAGTGGATCCATAAAGCCAGTGTTAGTACCCGTGGCACGGTACTAACACCCTTCCAACTGGGGTTACAAGTTAGACCCCGATTAGCTCAGATTGGGGCATGTCGGTTAGATGATACCTCTCATAGTCTCAACTACAGTTTCAGTCGAATAATCAGTTCAGACACTCAGACTCAATGTTGGTTGACCAAAGCTTACAGAAATCAGTTATTTCAGTTATTTTAGTATTTCAGTTTACAGATTTTATTCAGTTCATGTTACATGCTTGGTCTACATCCTCAGTATTTATAGATTTCACATATTCTTAGTAACTCCAGATTTCATGCATTCTATTCAATACCTTATGTTATACATACATATTCAGATGATTATTTATCCATGTTCATGAAATCATGCATATTAGCCTACCTCATTTAGCATACCAGTACATTCAAAGTACTGATCGCATACTTTTTATTTTGCGCTATGATGTATCATATCATAGGTTCGGACATTCAGTTCTCGGATCGTGCTTAGACTTCTCAGGCTCATAGCAGTAGGCTCATAGCAGTAGTAGTGGTGAGTCCTCATATTTTGAGGACAAATTATTTTGTTTCAAGCATTCAGTTTAGTAGTTAGTTGGAGTTAGTTGGGGTCTGTCCTATCAACTCGTATTCAGTTAAGTGTAGAGGCTTTCGAACATGTCAGTTAGTTATTCAGTTTATCAGTATTTTATCAAATTCAAATAGTTGTTTTCTTCAGATTCATGTTTCAGTACTGATTCAGTTGATAAAACCTTATGGCTAGTTACTTGTTTATCTGCATTTATTATGTTATTATTCAGTGCTCACATCAGGTACCAGCTCATGGGTTAGCTTGTGATCCCTCGGGACTGTAAGCACCGTGTGACGCCCAAGGTGTACTCTCGGGGCATTACTTAGGAAGGGGTTCCACAAACTACAAGAAATAATGCCTTTAGTGGCAACAAAAGTCGCCACTAAATCTCCAAAAGTCACAGCAAAAGACATTTAGTGGCAACTGGGGGGTCGTTGGTATTACAATCGTAACTAAAGGTTACTTGTGGCGACATAAAAGAGTCGCCAGCAAATGAGCCTTTTGGTGAGGATTTCCCCTGCCACAAAAGATTTTCTACATCGCCACAAAAAATACTAGGCAAGGTGTTCACCAAGAGGGTCGCCACTGAATGAAAGAATTTAGTAGCGACCAAGGTTGCCACAGAAAATGACTAGAGGCGATTTCACCTTGCTACAATAGGTAATTTCAATATAGAGGAAATACACCTTTAGCGGCAACCTATAGTCGCCACTAATATTAATATATTTAAAAAAAATTAATATAAATTTGTTGTACAATTATTTCTTAATACAAAATTTAATGTCTTCAGACTCCTAATCAATAATTCTCCATCATTTAAAGGACCTCTCCCTGTAAAGAACAAAGTAAAGAGTCATTTTGATAGCTTGAAATTGAGCAAGAAAAGATTTGATCACAACAATAGAAGAAATTCATGCTAACTAGCATGTTAACATAAATGTATTACAAGTTTCTTACTCACAACTACACCGTACACATGGATAGACACACCCAATGTTGCAATAATTCCTCAAACAAAAGATAAACAACAAAGCAGTTTCTTATCAAATTTCACATTACTAAATTTTCTTTTCTTCTGTTTCTTGAGTTCACTATAAGTTATAAACATCTAGAAAAATGTATAGTGTGCACTGTAAGCTAGATATTCTTATAAATCAATTCTACCTGATCCTAGCTATGTTAGGGAGTATGACATAGCTTTGCAGTTGAGAAAATGCTTCAGGTTTTGAGGGAGAAGAGAGGAGGAGGAGGAGGAAGGGGTGATAGAAAAGGGCCTGGGAATGTGTTCTTGGTGGGTACTGGACCAGGTGACCCCGAGTTGTTGACTGTTAAGGCTTTGAGAGTTATTCAGAATGCTGATCATTTGTTGTATGATAGATTGGTTTCTAATGAAGCTTTGGATTTGGTTGGTCCTCATGCTAGACTTCTTTATGTTGGTAAAACTGCTGGTAATCATAAAAGAACTCAGGTTTGTGCACTTTCTCTACTGTTTCTGAAAATTTCTGCTTATGTTTGTTTGATTTGGGGAGTTTAGATTCCTTTAAATGGACTGGATTCTAGATTTCTACCTGAAAATGCATCATAATTGGGTAAACATTGATCCATAATTGGGTAAACATTGATCCTTGTCTATGTGACCAGAAGTTCACGGCTTCAAGCTGTCGTAACAGTCTCTTGCGGAAATTCTCTTGCGGAAATGCAGGGTAAGGCTGTGTACGATAGACCCTTGTGGCCAACTTAAAAGTGCTTTGTCTCAATAGGAAGGACAACATCAGAAAAATCTCACAACCTTGGGGGAAAGTAGAGGTCCTTTTGTTGTAACGTTCATTTTTTCCTAATACCTTTTTGTAACCTTCTATTAGCAAATTAGTAGATCAAACGGAAGTAGCATTATCTAATTTCTCAGGAAGAGGGTTCGAAATGTTTCGTAAAACAAAAATACTCATGTAAACATCCTCTCCCTAAATGCATGTGCGCGAATTGTTGTTCCAATTTCTGACTTGCAGATACCAAAACACAAGTGATTTATTCTCAAAGGTAGCTGAAAAAAGCCACATCCTAGGCAAATAATGAAGGAACAATAAGTGAGAGAAACAACTGGGCTCGCTTACCATGCGTTGTTGAGGTGTTATTCATCGCTCAACGGCAACAGCTGGTGTATCAGCTGGCAACCTGTATGTATGAGCTTCGAGGCCAGGGAAGGAAGAGTTGACAAGCCCATATAAACAACTAATGTAGAGTCAGGGTCAGCTGCATTTTCTGCAACAAAAAGTAGGTCTGTTCCTCATTTCCTCGGGTGACCAGTGAGAAATCTAACACTATTTGCAACACCACAATGGGTTAATGGAATTCTCAACTCTGCTGATATCCCAGATGCTGCAGTAATGCCTGAAATGTAAGGAGGACCAGAATGAGGTCTACCTCAAGTTGTGTGTATGGCAGAATCAGATTTCACTTTGACCTTATGTATTAACTTATGCAAGACATAACTAGCCCACTCTCTCCTATAAAAGATTTTACAACTGAAAGTGTAGGTGGAATCTGTTCGCAAATCAAATCATTTAATCAACAAAAGGAACTACCAACGACCAAAAAATTTGCAAACATAGAACTTTTGAGCGTTAGCAGATGCAGCAATAGCCCCCTTTTGGAGATTACATATTTTTAGCTTACAAATTGATTCAAAATGAATTAAGATATAGGATTATCAAGACAGTGTCTGTAAATTTCTTTCAGGATACCTAGATGTCCTCTTCAACAGAAGCCAAGCCATAAATTTTCGCATCTAACTGAAAGGAAAATCTTGAAAAGACGGATATCAGAATAAAGACGTGATTTACTTGAAGTTGCAATCCTGTGCTTATTATGGAGGTACTTGCCTTTTGATCCCTTAGATCAATACTAAAGAAAATACACATTCTTTGACCATTATATATACTACTTCTCTAAACTGGAACATATCTTCATTACTAAAAAAAATACTATAAGTGAGATGAAGTTTGCAAGCCACCAATTTAATGACACTTGGGAAGTTTTACATTCTGCAGCTTTATAGCTCAATCAAGTTCTTTGCCGGATTCACAAAGTTATCATACCTGGAATAACTTTAACTTGAATTCCCTTTTGTTGAAGAAAATCCATCTCTTCTCCACCCCGTCCAAATACCTGATAATCCAACAAATGCTCCAAAGTTTCAACTTTAGAATTGTAAAAATTAACTATATATAAATGTAAAAGCATAAACCAAACACCTAAGCCGAAGACATACCAACGGATCACCGCCTTTTACTCTTACAACATTTGCCCCAGCTTCAGCAAAACTCAGAAGCAACTCGTGAATTTCTTCCTGCGAAAAGCAAAATACACAGATGTCATAAGCAAATAGCTACTAGAGTTACTACAAACAGTTTACACTTAAAAAGAAAAAGGATAGCAACAATAGCCAACACATAAAAAGTTCATCAAAATAATCAGGAAAGACAACAGTGAATTGATTACATGTAGGGTGACGATCGCATTAGAAGGAGGCGAGGGGGCAGCGCCGGTGTTGGTGATGCGTTTTCCCGACTGGTTTGGCGGTGGTAGCTCGAATCTAAAGCAACGACGATGACTCGGGTTGGGGTTTCGTTGGTGGTGGAGAGGAGGACGGCAAAGGGGTCGTGTGGTCGCCGGCCAGTGGCAGCCATGATGGAGAGAGTAAGAGAGATGAAGAGAATGTAGAGAGAGAGAGGGGGGTCGGCTGGTGAGGACAAAAATGAATTAAAGTTTAGGTTAATTGAGATAAAAGGAAACAAAATGGTGATGAGATCTCAGCCATTGGATCGATTTTGATCAATGGCTGAGATTAAAGTAATTTTAAAAAAGGGTTAAAAAATAGAATAATATCAAATTGGCTAAAATTGATATTAATTAAACACAAATTGGTTAGAAATTAAATAAACTAGGAAAATTAATTTAAATTAGGTTGTTATTTAAATATAATAATATAATAAAGTGTCGCTATTAAAATATGAAACGCAGGTAAAATTAAGATTGCGTAAAAAGAAAAAATATTTTAGAAAATTGTCATTAATAATGAATTAGTTGCAAAATAATAATAATAATAATAATAATAATAATAATAATAATAATAATAATAATAATAAATGAAAACTAGATAATGTATTAGTTGAATTAATCTTGGTTCATTTATGACGTGCATATTTGAGATTCTTTCACAATTTTTTTAAAACATTTAAATTTTTCTTCGTCTATTTGAAAAAGAAATAAAGGCACAATAATGGACTTTACCTGAAAACGAGGATAACAGTTGAACTTTTGATTTGAACTTAAAACAACGCAAAATGAAAATTTAAACTTTTGATTTGGTTTACTTTTTAAACTTTTTGGGCTTTTAATTTATATCATTAATTATTCTATATTTTTATTATTATCGTAAATAATTTTTATTTGTAACTAATGTAGTAAAATATCTCAAGTTGAGAGTTTTATCAGAAATATCTTTTTTACCCTACAAAGATAAAAGTAATATCTACGTACATCTTACACTCCCAAACATCATTTGTGGACTACATATCCAGTCAGATCCCTCTATAATGTCACCTCATTATAATCACAATTTTTTTTTAATTTACCTATATAAGTGGAGCGAATAACAAAATAGAAGTATTAGTGGTGACAAAAAAGATGGCCACAACAGATCTACCTTTAGCAGCAATTAAATCGCCACAAAAGACTTTTAGTAGTGACAACTCGTACGTCGCCACTAACACAAATTTTATTGGAAAAATTACTAGATATTTGTGGTGACCTACGCATAGTCGCCACTAAATATGTCACTATTAGTGGCGACTTTAATGGTCGCCCCTAAATATTTTACCTTTTGTGGCAACATTTATATGTCGCCACAGAAATCCTAACTTTTGTGGCAATTGTTTATGTCGCCATTGAAAGTCGTCACAAAAAACTGTATTTCTTGTAGTGACATCGGCAAAACACAGGAAGGATGTTGGGTATATAAGTAAGAAAGTCTTACCCCTTAGTGATGTGTTTTAAAGCTGTGCGGGTCTGGGCCCAAAGTGGACAATATCACTAGTGGGTTAGGGAGTTAGAGGGGTCTCTCAAGCCTTGATGGTTCGAGATGCCCTATGCAGCCAGGGCCTCGGCTCGGGTCGTGACACTATAACTTTTCGCAACTGTTGAAAACCAAGAATTCAAGAACCATAGGATACAAAAAAGTAATTGAACCTTCCATTTTCATCAACATGCAACGCCGTCAAACTTTCAGGATTCGTGGACTCAAGCACGTAATGGTAGGAATCGAGGATTGCATACCCGTGCTCATGTGTCTCCCTAACTAAGTCCTTGGCAATCTCCATAGCCGTATAAATTTTCTAATAACTGACCATAACACTCAATTCTGTATGGACTTGATTGGTTATATCAGCTGTAGAAGATCCTTTATCATTGGAGAATCTATTTTAAAAATAACTACCGAGGATCTTTGTCGTGGCTTGAGGATTTTGGCTCGTAATATGCTCCAAACCACATGTGTGATACTTTCGATAAACATTAATGATAAATTTGTTGGAACTTAAGCATTTCATAACCCTCAACCACCAGTTATAATTTGGATTAGCACATCTAAAACAAAAGACTTTGCTCAAATTAATCATCTTCGTTAGTCTAAAATCTTTTTTCAAGCAAAAAATAAACAAAGAAGTAGATAGTTCTATCTTATCCTTGAATGAAATTTCCTTGTAAAAATCAGTCTCGTCATCTTAACAATTGCCCGACTGTGTTGATTGAGAAGAACTGCCCAGCGTATTGCTCGCAACAACAGGCATAGGTGTTTGATCATCATCTAAAATATTCATTTCCAAATCATCCAATTTATCATCAAACATGTCTTGTTCTTCTTCTTCTACATTATGGTTCTCATTCTTTCGCAATTTTTCAACCATATACACCCTTAACACCGGCCTAGATGGATCACTCAGATAAGCACGCAACCAAACCTGATCGGTTATTTTGAAAGGTAGCACCCTTTGATTTTCAAAGGAGTTGTGCATGTAGATGATGAAAAGTTTTTTCGATTGACAATTCAGTCCACAATAGCTGATGATTAAGTTCACAAAATCAATATACGAAACATTTTTTTGGACTGTCATAGCTATCATCTCTAGCATTTCACCCTCCTTCCAACGCCAACGTATCGATCGCTCTTTTCGATCCATTCACCATGACATCCACCCCAATTGTTATTGATCCCTCCATTATAGGTACCTAAATAAAGACATTTGTTAAAAAAAGCTAATAAGTTTTAGTAATATGTGATTTAAGTTTTAGTAATATAGAAATCATTTTTGTTGGATGATTGATACATTACAAACTAGTATACAATTTATGATCTAAAAACTTTAATATATGATTTAAAATCTTCTTTTGTTCTTTAAATAAAATGCAAAGAAATCACTACTATTATGAGGGTAAATTCTATCATTTTAGATTTAGCCATGTATCTATATTTTCATTTTCATTCTACATTCTATTTCGTATAAAATAATATTAATTTTTTTTTTGCATAACTTGAAAAAAATATTATTTATGAGGAAAACAATAGCTATCAACTTTAGTACCAACTTTTGGACGAATATTAAATTTCCTCAAATTCAATCAAACATGATGCAATGCAATACTGATTTTATTGAGACAACATCTCTTTAGGGTGTTCATTAGGGACTAAAAATTCATCATTTTTTTGGTCAAAATTTAATTGAGTTCATGATACATTATTTTAAATACAAGAATTGGTGGAACATTGTACCATTGTATGGAACCGAAAATTCAAATAATTTATTAATGATTCATAAGGTTATCTTTTTTTTTTTTTTTTCAGAATAGAACCTCTCTATCCAGGACCTTAAAAAATGAGAAGTCTATTTGAATTATATTGTTATTTGATAAGATCTACAAATTTTAGAATAAAACATAAAATTATTTTAACCTCATCTAATTTGGTTGAACTTCTTATCCTGCAATAGACATCTACACTATTAATCATACCACAATCTTATGATACTAATTATAGAATTTGAATATAAGAAAAGATGTATTTCGTCAAGATTTTTTTTGTCCAAAATCCTTTAAAATCTCAAACTAATAAGAGTTAACAATACTAATAAATTTATTAAATCTAAAAGAAGTACCTGAATTGCACGAAGTTGTGATAAAAAAAATATTTGTGGAGCCTCCTCATTCTAATTTTCTGAAGGATCTCTATTTTAAGACCTAAATTCACGCATATACTAAAGTTCTTAGATGATTAAAAGAAATAGAGTAAAAAATTAAAAAATATAAAGCAATCCATTTCTTACATTTTGAAACAAGAAATATCAAAGGAAGATATCTACAAGAATAAGCTCTTTTCAAAATCTTACAACTGAGTGTAACATTGGGGGTAAGTCCCGAATCTTATTTATAACGTAAACATACTAAATTCTATACGTTTATAGATATTTCTTACGATATTAAGAATAGTAAGTATAAATTAGATTGATGAAATAAAATTTGCACCACTCCGAATTCTGCATTGATTTATAAAATATACTAGTTGTGTGCTATCAGTTTCAAAATTTATTTTGTTACACATAATTATTTATTTATAAAATTAATTTTAATACCTAAATATATGTTTTAGCATGTAGTAATTATTGATGTTCCGGCTTTTGAAAAAATATTTTGCATTTTTTTCTTGGGAAAATGCATGTTTTTAAGAAACTAAGGTTGCATTTAATGTTGAGTTTTAGTGTTTCAGGATAAGGAGCTAGCTGAAGGAAAAGACTCAGAAAATTAGCAGAAAAACACTTCTGACGGTCAAAATGGTCGACCATCAGTCTTGCGATGGCCCACCACTTTGGCCGTCAGTGCCAAGCAGAACTGGGCTTTCAAGGACCATCAACGACGGCTAATTTGGTGGACCGTCAAACTTTCGACGGACCACCACTTTGGCCGTCACTTTGGACGCAGTTTTTGTAATTTCGAATTTCAAATCCTTTTTACCTAGGAATATATAAATACCCCATTTTAGATTTTATTAGGCATCTTTTATCTTTTATGAGGGTTTTCCAGACTTGAAACATATTATACGTAGTTTTTGTCTGAGATTCATTTGAGAATTGTGGTTCTAGATTCCTTTATCATATTTTCTATTGAAGATTGAAGATCAATAATTGTGACTTTTGTAAGTAAATTCTGAATTACTTTATGAATATCACAATGATTTCTTCTTTTTCTATGATGGAGATGTGTGACTAAGCTCCCATAACTAGGGTTATGGGAGACTTGATGTGAATAGCTGATTGGGGGTTGTGAATCTAGTAGATTTTCATGATTAATTGATATTGCATAAACCCTTCTTCACTTTAATGATTTTTCTTAGTTGCAAACTTGAAAAGTGATCTCAAGAACAACACTTGTTTGAATAGATAAATGTTTTTTGGGAAAAAAAAAGGGTTTATATAAATCTAAAGGCCTTAACCTTTGGATAGAGGGTAGATGCCTTAACCGGATCAACCCATGTGAGAATATAGTTGAATAAATAATATGTTCCTTAAGTTTGAAAGAATTAAGGGATAAGCTACTCATTTAGGTTGAGAAATTAATGGGTAAACCATAGAATTCAATTAATTTTGCAATTAGAATTGTTCATTGGGAATTCAAAATAGTTCACAACCCTAGCTGCTTAAGCATCTTGGTAACCATAACTCTAGTTTGACTACTCTTACTGAATTACTATTTGCAATACAATCGACATTTGGATTACTTTTTGTGACAAACATTTGAATACAGTTGTTAAATCAAAACCCCCACTTTACTCTAGAACCCTTGATCAACAGTCTAATAACAACCACAATACTTAGTGAACAGAGTATTCCCTGTGGGATTCAACACCCAACCCAGTTAGGTTCTATATTTGACAGTAACCGCTTACACTTTCTAACGAGAGTTGTAATTTGGGCGTATCAAATTTTGGCGCCGTTGCTGGGGAATACGGTTGTAAATTAAGTTTGTGTTTGTGTTTGTGTTTGTTAATTGACCTTTGTTCAAGTTTCCCAAATTTTAATTTATTTGTTGTTTTTGTTTTGTGCAGGGCAGTTATTGTGTATGCCAAGTACACGAAGAACAGATGCACCATTATTGCCAGTACATATGGAACCGTAGTTAATTGGCAGAATGGCAGACCCCCAAGATGCTGAAAGACTAGTCGCTCTGACTAGAACTCAACTTAATCAGCAGAAGGACATCCAACCAAAACGTCATCCTAATCCTGATAATGATGATTTGGGGGATGATGATTTGTTAGATCCTGTCAACCCAAGGTTTGCAGAGAATGTGACTTCACCAGTAAACCACAATGTAAACAGGAACTGGCCCTTTAGGGTAAGGCAAGAGCGTCAATCGGTGCAGTTTGATATGAATGACGACGAAGATAGAATGGATGGAGCAGGTGCAACTGGAGCTATCATTCCTCCACCTCTAACACCTGGAGCTAAATTTAATATTACCAGTACGATGATTCAACTCCTTCATCTAAAGGGGGTTGTTCGGTGGTCTTCCCGGAGATGATCCAAACATGCATTTAGTGAACTTTGTCACCATTTACAAGTCTTTTGATAATCCAGGAGTGGGTCAGAATGCTATCCGCCTGCGTTTATTTCCATTGTCTCTTTGTGGAGAGGCAACACTTTGGCTCAATGGACCGACTCCCGACTCTATAACCAACTTGAGGCAGTTGAAAGAGGCTTTCCCAGAAAGGTTCTTTCCACCCTGCAAGAGGGTACAGTTGAGGGATGAAATTAGTAACTTTTGACAGCTTCCCACTAAAGCTCTTCATGAGACCTGGGAGAGATTTAAAAAAAATTTGATTCAATGTCCAAGCCATAACATGACGGATATTCATTTGATAGAGACTCTTTATCGGTCTTTGAACTCTATTACAAAGCCAGTTGTGGATAATGTTGTAGGAGGGTCATTTGTTGACCTTACTTTTCCAGAGGCTTCTGAGATGCTTGATCGGATGACCAAACAGAGTAGAGCTTGGCATACAAGGGATTCTATGGTGGCAATCCCTACTGTGTCTACTGGTATGACTGCAGAGCAATATAAGAAGGAGGAAAAATATGACCAGGACATGGCACACTTGAAGACACAGATGGATTTGCTGACTAAGCATCTATTGTCTGGAAAAATGGAGAAGGTGAAAGCTGTTGCATCCCAGGAAAGAGCTGACTCTGATTCGAAAAAAGAGGTAAACTATCTAAATAATCAGGGGGGTTTTCGAGGCAATAGCCAAGGAAACCAAGCTCGAAACTATTAAAACAAAGCTGGTTACAAGGATAGAGATCAAGGAAAATGAAAGATCAAGAATGATAGGAGTGGACTATATATACCACCTGGAAGAAGAGATAATGCTGCAACTAGATCTAGCAAGATGTCCATGGAGGACATGATGGAGAAATTATTAAAGGGAGTTGAGGCTACCAACTCTGGGGTGACTACTATTAAGAGTGATTTGTCTTCCATGAGTCAGTTGGTAAACTCACACTCTACTTCTTTTAAATAGTTGGAGAAGCAAATGAGCCAACTCTCAGCAACATTGAATCAGAGAAAGTATGAAACTTTGCCAAGTGATACAGTTCAGAACCTTCAAAATAATGGCTCTTGCATGGCAATTACCACACTGAGTGGTAAGGTATTATCAGGCTCGTCTATGGGCAAAGCTGTGATTGAAGAGGATATTAAGCATAGAGAAAGTTATCCAGTGGAGTTTGATAAACTGGATGAGGTTATTGATGATACATCATCCAACCATCAGCAGGTTGGTGAGTTGGAGAAGAGCAAGGGAAAGGACGCTGAAGTGGTGGTTACTATGCTTCCAAAACCACCGCCTCCATTCCCCCATCGGTTGAAGAAGAAGGCTGATGACACAAAGTTTGGCAAGTTTATGGCCATGCTTAAGCAGTTGACAATCAATTTGCCATTGCTGGAGGCATTGGAGCAAATCCCCGGTTATGCAAAAGTTTATGAAAGACCTTGTTACGAAGAAGCGAACAGTTAGTTATGAGGCGGTGGACAATCTCCATCATTGTGGTGCTATCTCCACAAGGTCATTGGTGAAGAAGAAGGCAGACCCGAGAGCATTTACTATCCCATGCACTATTGGGCCTCTTGATTTCACAAAAGCTCTATGTGATTTGGGAGCCAGTATAAACTCGATGCCGCTTGTTGTGTATAATAAATTGGGTTTAGGGGATCTTACTCCCACAAACACGAGATTAGTTATGGCGAACAGATCTGTGAAGTGTCCCGTGGGGATTCTATATGACATATTAGTTAAGGTGGCCAATTTCATATTTTTGGCTGATTTTGTCATTCTCGATTGTGAGGTGGATTTTGAGGTGCTCATAATCTTGGGTAGACCTTTACTCGCAACTAGGAGTGTACTTATTGATTTGAGGACAAATGAGCTACTAATCAGGATGAATGATGAAGTAGTTCGATTCGATGTATGTCAGTCCATGAAACAACATAAAGATAAGAGCGCATTTTCTATTATGGATGTTTATTATGAGGAGGACCAGGAAGTGCCTATAGAAGAAAAAAATTCTTTGGAAACTTTAGCTGCTATGTAACGCCCCAAAATCGAGTCCCGAGACGTCACACGGTGCTTAGGGTCACAAGTGACCCCAAGCTAACCCTTCTACTGGCATAACTCATAAGCAACTGAATAAAAATACAAATCCATACAAATCAGCAGAAATTAACTCTTTTCTGAATCTGATCGATACAAAAATGAAATTTTACATGATTATAATTCTGCCTTTACAACCAAAATTGAAACAAAATACATCAACTTCTACTGACTGTCTATGAAGCCTCTACTAGTACTGACTGTAGGTAGCCGGGTCATGACTCCCGACTACCCCAACTCAATACGACTGAATAAAGAAAATACAACACTATAACTCTGCATAACTAACCCAAGCCCTTGAATCAAAAGAACTCATCACCTGCTGACTGGATACCACGAACTGACTGGATCCGAAGGGGCAACTGTACCTTGTACCTATATTTTGAGAAAATCTAGCCCACATACGAATATGTGGGTCAGCACCGTGGAAAAATACCGAGCATATGGGGGTGCAATGCATATATAAAATAATATCTTAATATCATCACAGTTTATAAAATTATGCATGCTGATATAGATGACTCACTTAGCTCGAATTAAATCATCAAAATCATGGATGAATAATATATGTAAAGTAAAACAAGTGAGTCATTACAATACGTTCTCAATTCACTTTCATCTCAATTTCAAATCATCAAAACAATCAAATCTCATGTCAGTTCTCATTAGAATATATTCCTTAAATCTTTTAAGAATAATGACTTTCTCAAACTCAGCCTTTTAAGCAAATATGTTTTCATCTCAGATAGAAGAGTACACACACACACATTGGGAGATCCTATAACTGACATAAACCATGTGAGCTACATGGAATCCAACATACAACCCACGTTGGGGAGAGCCGTCCTATTCATTCCATCGGAGTAGGACTTCCAGTATCAATTTAAAAACACTAGTGACACTATATAAATCAGCCTTAGGCTCACATCCTATGGGGGCACGTAGTTCTAGGGAAGTAAGGTCACTTTATACCTCCCACTCGGTGCTAAAGATTACTCCCGGACTTAGCTCAGAAATTTAAATCAGCCTCAGGCTCACATTAAAGAAAATCCACAATAAACACTTCAACAATTTTCATCGGGAGCCAATTTGCTACCCCATTATCATAATCAGTAAAAACGTGAATTTCTTTCACAGTCGAGTTCAAAATAACTCATTCATGACCAAAAGGTCAAATCATTCAAAACATCTCAAATATTCAACATCAACGTGCTTATAACACACATTTTCTCAAAAACACAATTTCAAATGGGGTTCGCGACCCAAATATCAAAATCATGATAAATATCGTTCAAGATGCATGCTTTATATCACCACACATGTAAATTCATCTTTTAAAATCATAAACATCAAGATTTCATAATAATCATCATAAGATAAGGGTTCATGCTTCAAATTCATAAAAAAATCAAATAAAAATCATGCCTTTGTAAGGAAAATTACTTTTGGGCACAAGAACGAAAGAGAGTTCTTGTTGAAAAACTCCACATACCTTGAATGATGAACTTTAGATCGATACTCATTTTTGAGATGTTAATCGTGCCTTTGAATGATGGTTCTTGGAGTTCTTGAACTAGGAACTTGGAATCTTGAATAAATTTGCAGAATTAATGGTGAACTTTGAAGGTTCTTGAAGTTGGATGTAGGAGCTTAGGGTTTTCTTTTTGAGGGAATTTGATGAAATATAACATATAATGCTTCTAATAGGCTTTAATATAGGGTTTGGACGGATTTTGGGTGAGGGGAAATGGCCAAAACGCCCCTAAAAATCAAATAATTCTCGAATCTGTTCTTTGGTGGACTGTTTTGATAGTTTGAAGTAGATCAACCATAACGTTTTACTCCGATATTCAAATTGGATGAAACTACTTTCATTAGAAAGGGAACTCTCATATCTTTCCGTTGATATATAGTATCTCACCCAGATCATTGTGTACGAGGAGTTATGATCGTTTGAAGTTGACCCAAAAATTCACTTTTGATAGGCTGAAGTAGATCGACCATAACTTTTTGCTCCGATAGACAAATTGGATGAAACCAATTTCATCGGAAAGAGGACTCGCAGAGATTTTCGTTGATATATAGTAGATAAACCAGATCATTATGTACAAGGAGTTATGATCGTTTAAAGTTGGAGCAAAAATACGCCAGGCCTCAGTATTTTTTTTCCTGCACGTTTTACTGTTCACTACTATTCACGGTTCGATCGGAATGTTCATAACTCGTCGCTCGGGTGTCCGTTTTGGATGATCCATATATCGTTGGAAATCTTATTAGATACTCTACACAATGGTGGGTCATAATCTATGACATTCTGCACGGAAAATTTATAATTTATTTTAGAATATAGAACCCAACACGTTTACGCACAAAATTTCAACGAAAAATTTCTCGGGGTATTACATCATCTCCCCCTTGGAAACATTCGTCCTCGAATGTCGATGAATAAGTACAGAATACCATGGAAAGGAGGACAAAAGGCTGGAATAATGAAGTCAGTCCATGATGATAGGCGAATTTACACGCCTATAGCACTATATTTTGCCCATATTTTAGCCTAGTTTTGAGAACAAATTATATATTTCATGCACTTTTAGTCCTTTTTCCTGTAAGTGAGCTAACGGACATGATTAGCAAAGTTTCAGGTATAAATGATGCAGAATTCAGCATTTTATGGATAACTTGACGCCAAAGAAAGCTTCACGAAAGGAGAAAAGCCAATCTTGGACGCCAAGGACTAAAGATGGCGCATGGAAATTCTGTCCCGGGCTAAAACAACATTTCTAAAGACTTTGGGGACTAGCAGTAACTTATTAGGATTAGGATAATGATACATTAACCTAATACAATTGGGTTAAGTATTTCATTAGCTTAGTAGGATTTGGTTAAGCATTTCATTAGCTTAGTAGGAATAGGATATGGGTATTATAAATACCCTATCTTGCTAGAGATTTTATAACTTCTGATCTTACTTCTCAACATCGAAATTCTACTTTTCAATTTCGAATTAATTCTATTTTTCTTCTTCTACTCATCTATTCTTAAATTCCGCAACAAGAGAAACGTTACCTTGCTAAGGAATTCACGCCTAAACGCCTACCACACCATTATCAACGTGAAATCATAATTGTGGGAAAACAACAATGTCAATTGTGATTTCCTTCGCACTCATGGGTAACTAAACTTCTCTGTTGGGGTTATGGAAGCCGAATGAGATACTATCTATTGCTGTGAGAGTGTGAGTTCGTGACACGTATGTTTCTTATATCATTATTCTCTTCATCTTAATCTAAATTCATTGTGGTTGCAAACGCAAGAATACGCCAGTATAACATTTAACTTGTTCGAAAGAAAGGTTATCTGTCTGGAAAAGAGATAATGTCAAGGTAGTAGGGTCCCATCCCCTATTAAAAAGTTAGTGCCGTAACTGGATTAACCTCTTGGAGAATTCGTACAGTTAGACACTCTTTAAGCTCGAAAGAGTTAAAGTGAAATAATCCTCGAATAGGTCAAAAGACGCCTGGATTTACCATCGAATACAATTCTCTATAAGCACATGCATGTCTGAATTCAACACACTCATAGTCAATAGAGACGTATAACTCAGAAGGTGGACATAACCCCAACTCCTCAATTCTCATTGTTTCACAACCTACTAAACATTCTTTCTTTTTACTTTGCTATTTTCTGCTTTACTCTCTTATTTTGGTTACATTACTTTCACAATATAATTCCCCCCTTCTTACGAGACTTGCACTAAAAGTCTAGTAATCGTTGCTTACTTGTTGACCAAGCTATTCCCTGTGGGATCGATACCCAACCCAGGTTGGGTTCTATATTTGCTAACGACCGTTTTACACTCCTACGAGAGCTGTAGATTGAGCGTTACCAAAAATTGGCGCTGTTGCCGGGGAATACAAGTGTCAATTAAGTTCGTGATAATTACTAGACCCTTTGGTCAAAGATTCTCGTACTTTTACTTTTAGTTTTTGTTTTTGTTTACTGCAGGTTTTTTTTTATTCAGTGCATGCCCCATACTCGAAGTTCTGGTCCACCGTTTTTACCAATCAATCCTGAACCACAACGAATTGGCAGAATGGAGGCACAAACGGAAATCGAAAGAATGGATGCTCAACACGAGCAGGCGAGATTAGCTGCTCTTGCCGCCGCCCAAGTACACCAACAAAACATTGATAACCCTGGGCGAGCAACAAACCCTGACGATGAGGATTTAGGTGATGACGAGTTACTAAACCCAAGGCATGATGCTGAAATCGCAACACCTGCTAATAGAAGAGATCGTCAAGCTAGGTTTAGGCCTGAACGCCAACCCATGCAACCAGCTTTGGACGACGATGATGATGATCTTGATGGAGCCGGAGCCACAGGAGCCATTATTCCTCCACCATTAGCGCCCGGAGCCAAGTTCAACATCACAAGCACCATGATTCAGTTATTGCAACTCAAGGGATTATTTGGTGGACTGGAAGGCGATGATCCGAATATGTATCTCATCAACTTTATTTCTACATGCAAGTCATTTGACAATCCTGGTGTTGGTCAGAATGCAATTCGATTACGTCTATTTCCATTGTCTCTGTCTGGGGAGGCAACTCTATGGTTGAATCGGCTGACTCCTGATTCTATTACAAATTGGAGGCAATTGAGAGACGCTTTCCTAGAAAGATTCTTTCCGCCATCCAAAAGAGCACAATTGAGAGATGAAATCAGCAACTTTCGTCAGCTTCCCACTGAAGCTCTTCATGAAACATGGGAGAGGTTCAAGACAAAGCTAGCGAGGTGCCCAAACCATCATATGACTAATGTTCACCTAATGGAGATATTATATAGAGCCCTGAATTCAATAACTAAACCAGTGGTGGATAATGCGGCTGGAGGATCCTTTATGGATCTCACCTTTGGTCAAGAAAGCAATATGCTAGATCGTATGACGAAACAAAGTAGAGCTTGGCATACCAGGGATTCTGAGGTAGCAAGCCCCACTTTATCTATTGGCATGACTGCAGACCAAAGAAGAAGACAAGAAGAACGTGATCAAGATATGACGCACATGAAAACACAAGTGGATCTTCTTACAAAGCATTTATTATTAGGGAAGACCAAAAAAGTGAAAGCTATTGCGTCAAAAGGAAGAGACGAATCTGATTCGGAAGAAGAAGCCAACTACTTAAACAATCAGGGGGTTTCCGAGGTAATACCCAAGGAAACCAAGGTCGGAACTATTATGATAATTCTGGAAACAAGGACCAAGGTAGTTGGAGAAAAAACAATGAAAAGAGTGGTGTATATGTTCCCCCTGGAAGACGTGACACCACCACATCTAATTCGGGAAGTATGGAAGACATGATGGCTAAACTACTGAAAGGAGTGGAAGCAACTAGCGTGGGAGTAACGGAGGTAATAAATGATTTGTCCTCTATGAAGCAATTAGTTGATTCTCATTCCACTTCAATCAAGCAAATAGAGCAGCAATTGAGCCAACTTTCAGCAACACTCAATCAAAGAAAGGCTGGCACTTTACCTAGCGACACCGTGCAAAACCCAAGGAATGATGGGTCATGCATGGCCATTACTACCAGAAGTGGTAAGGTGCTGGAAACTTCAGAAAAAGGCAAGCAAGTGGCTGACGAAGAGGCGGAAATTGATGATAAGGCGAAAGGGGAAGATGCCGCAGCAGCCGATCCTAATGTCCTTAACGTCACTCCTCACGACGTGCAGCCTGGAAAAGCTGAAAAATGGAAGCAAGAGGAGAAGAAAGCCGTGGAGAGAATAATGCCATACCCACCACCACCTTTTCCCCAAAGATTGAAGAAGGTGGCGGATGATACGAAGTTCAGCAAATTCATGACTATGTTAAAGCAGCTGACCATTAATGTTCCATTGGTGGAAGCACTTGAACAAATGCCTGGGTATGCAAAATTTATGAAGGATCTTTTGACAAAGAAGTGGGCAGCAAGTTATGAGTTGAAAGATGATGTCCATCACTGCAGCGCAATCGCTACCCGATCAATAGCTCAGAAGAAGGCTGACCCCGGAGCTTTCACTATTCCTTGCACCGTTGGATCTTTGAATTTTGCCAAAGCATTATGTGATTTAGGAGCCAGCATCAATTTGATGCCATTATCTATCTATAAAAAGTTGGGGTTGGGTGATCCTACTCCAACCAATATGAGGCTCGTCATGGCGGATAGGTCGGTAAAATGACCTGTTGGTATCCTATGTGATGTCTTGGTAAAGGTTTCTTCATTCATCTTTCCAGCAGACTTTGTTATTTTGGATTGTGAAGTGGACTCAGAGGTTCCCATAATCTTGGGACGCCCTTTCCTTTCTACAGGAAGTGTGCTAATTAATTTGAGAGCTAATGAGCTTTCATTCCGAATAAATGACGAAGTGGTTCGCTTTGATGTTTGCAAATCAATGAAGCAACCCAAAGATCCGAGTGTATTTTTGGTAGCTGATGTTTTTTTTGATGATCCGGAAGAATTACTTAAAGAAGAGCAAATTATTGCTGACCATTTGGCAGTTGTGCTCATGAATGAAGAAAGTAAGGATGCTGAAAATTGCAATGAAGCTATTTGTGCTCTATCAGGTTTAGGGACATATCGCTATGCTCCCAAGAAGCTGGACCTTGATCTCAAAAATCGACCCACACCACCAGCTAAGCCATCTATTGAAGAGCCACCCACGTTAGAATTGAAGGAGCTGCCAAGTCATTTAAAGTATGCATTCTTAGGAAGCGGAAGCACACTTCCAGTCATTGTGGCAGCAGATTTGGGTGAGCAACAAGTTGCAGCTCTTATTACTATTCTACGGAAGTATATTAGAGCCATTGGATGGACCATTGCGGATATTATTGGTATTCCACCTGGGATTTGTACTCACAAGATTCAGCTTGAAGAAAATTGCAAACCAACCATTGAGCATCAAAGACGTCTAAACCCACCTATACAAGAAGTGGTGAAGAAAGAAATTATCAAGTGGTTAGACGCAGGGGTTGTGTATCCAATCTCTGATAGTACATGGGTAAGTCCGGTACAATGTGTTCCCAAGAAAGGAGTCATGACGGTGGTCGCGAATGAGAAAAATGAACTTATTCCACTCAGACCCGTCACTGGATGGAGAGTATGCATGGACTACCGGAAGCTGAATTCTTGGACGCTCAAAGATCACTTTCCAATGCCATTTATGGACCAAATGCTAGATCGATTAGCGGGGAAAAGATGGTTTTGTTTCTTAGACGGGTATTCAGGCTATAATCAGATTTGTATTGCTCCCGAAGACCAAGAGAAGACAACGTTTACATGCCCATATGGTACATTTGCCTTCAAGCGTATGCCATTCGGGCTATGTAACGCACCAGCCACCTTTCAATGCTGTATGATGTCCATTTTTTCTAATATGGTTGAAGACACTTTGGAGGTATTCATGGACGATTTTTCAGTTGTTGGTGAAACTTTTGAAGCGTGCTTGACAAACCTAAGTATGGTGTTGCAAAGATGTGTAGAATTCAACCTAGTGCTGAATTGGGAAAAGTGCCACTTCATGGTAAAAGAAGGTATTGTTCTTGGGCACAAAATCTCTGAAAAAGGAATTAAGGTTGATCGAGCAAAAATTGAAGTCATTGAGAAGCTACCGCCTCCAATTTCGGTGAAGGGTGTTCGTAGTTTTCTCGGCCATGCAGGTTTCTATCATCGGTTCATCAAAGACTTCTCCAAAATCGCTAGTCCATTGTGCAAACTCTTGGAGAAAGATGCGAAGTTTGACTTCAATGACGATTGCTTGAAGGCATTCGAATGCCTCAAAGGAAAACTCATTGAAGCCCCTATCATGGTAGCACCAGATTGGTCTCTCCCGTCCGAAGTCATGTGTGATGCTAGTGGTGTAGCCGTTGGTGCTGTACTTGGTCAGAGAAAGGAGAAGCTATTTCATCCTATCTACTATGCGAGTAAGGTCCTAAATGAAGCCCAAAGGAACTACACTGTTACTGAACAAGAGCTCCTAGCGGTTGTGTATACGTTTGAGAAGTTTCGTGCCTACCTATTGGGTACTAAGGTGATCGTTCATACAGACCATGCAGCTCTTAGGTATCTAATGACAAAGAAGAATGCAAAACCAAGACTAATTCGATGGGTATTGCTGCTGCAAGAGTTTGATTTCGAAGTTAAAGATAGAAGAGGTTGCGAGAACCAAGTGGCCGACCATCTCTCTAGACTCGAGAGCGAGCATGTGGCGCAACCTGAAATTGAGATTGATGATGCATTCCCTGATGAAGAGATCTTAGCCACGATAATAGAAGAGTTACCATGGTATGCCGACTTTGCAAACTTTGTGGTGAGTAATATGATACCTAAAAATTTATCTTACCATCAAAAGAGGAAGTTTATGCATGATGTACAACACTACTTTTGGGATGAGCCATATTTGTTTCGACGATGCGCGGATGGTGTTATCCGACGATGTATATCCCATGAAGAGGTGCGAAATATATTGGAAGCATGCCACACTTCCCAAGTTGGGGGACATCACACAGGTAATCGGACAGCAAGAAAGGTATTGCAAAGCGGATACTATTGGCCTTCGATATTTAGAGATGCTCATTACTTTTTTAGAAGATGTGACCAATGTCAGCGACAAGGTGCTATTTCAAAACACCATGAGATGCCCATGACGAAAATCCTTGAAGTAGAGCTCTTTGACGTATGGGGTATTGATTTCATGGGTCCATTCGTAAATTCATTCGGAATGAAGTACATCTTAGTTGCTGTGGATTATGTCTCGAAATGGGTTGAAGCTGTAGCATTGGCCGACAATGAGGGAAAGCGTGTTGTAGAGTTCTTGAAGAAGAATATCTTCTCTTGCTTTGGAGTACCACGTACTATCATAAGCGATGGAGGATCTCACTTTTGCAACAAGCTATTCAAGTCCGTGTTGGCAAAATATGGTGTCAAGCAACATAAGGTAGCCACACCTTATCACCCACAAACTAGGGGGCAGGTAGAGGTTTCCAATCGAGAGATCAAGCAAATCCTTGCGAAGACGGTAAATGCTAATAGGAAGGATTGGTCTCGGAAGCTGGACGATGCACTATGGGCGTACAGGACTGCATTCAAAACGCCAATTGGCATGTCCCCTTATCAACTAGTTTATGGGAAGGCTTGTCACTTACCCATTGAGCTCGAGCACAAAGCATTGTGGGCGCTGAAGCGATTGAATTTGAATTGGGATGATGCAATGAAGCTGAGGATGGAGCAACTGAACGAGATGGATGAATTCCGTCTACATGCTTATGAAAGATCAGACCTATACAAGGAGCGGATGAAAAAGTATCATGATCAGTGGATTGTTCGTCGAAACTTTCAAAAGGATGATATGGTACTTCTCTTCAACTCCAGATTGAAGCTCTTCCCAGGTAAGTTAAAATCCAAGTGGTGTGGTCCATACAAAGTTATCCAAGTCTACTCGTCTGGAGTAGTTGAATTGGAAGACAATAATGGTGTTATCTTTAAAGTGAATGACCAACGTGTGAAACCTTATATCGGTCCTCTTGATTCGACAAACTTCATGGCCGCCATCACTTATCTCGACGAAGTCTAAGTACTCGAGGTAACTATGTCGTGCCGCGACAATAAATCAAGCGCTAGATGGGAGGCAACCCATCGTTTATCGTTTTTCATTTTTCATTTCGTTCTAGTATGTGTTTTGCTTTTGATAAATAAAAATCCAAAAATAAGAGTCGTGCCACGACCAAAACTAAGGCGCTTGATGGGAGGCAACCCATCGTTCTAATCGTTTTTAGTGTTTTTGAGCAAATGTAGGTGCAAGAGGTGTAAAACGAGGTGATTGGTTTCAAAGTTCGATTTGGACGTATTGCATGGTAAAGGTGATAAGTTAGGAATTAAGATGCATAAGGCTATGGATTGAGCATTACTCATGACAAAATAGGCATCGAGCAAGGCTAGGCCTAGGTAAAACTAGGCCATGAACAAGGCATGGCCTATACTATAGCCCAAGGTCTCGGAATCTAGTGTGCTATAGCATAGGCGCCGCCCATGCTCAAGTATGCCATAGCATAGGCGCCGCCTATGCTATAGCATTTGGTCTCTGAATCTCATATGCCATGCTAAAGGCGCCGCCTATGGTCACTAAAGGCATTGCACTAGGCGCCGCCTATGCTCACTAAAGGCATTGCACTAGGCGCCGCCCATGGTCACCATAGGCAAAGCTAAAGGCGCCGCCTATGGTCACTTTTTGTCTCCAAAACCGATTTTAAATGGGTCAAAACCCGACCCATTCTTTTCCTATATAAAGGAGACTTAGTCTTAAAACATAAACACATTGAAAATTTGACCTAGGCGCCGCACATACTCTCCAAATCATCTCAAAACTTTTCTTTTTGCTCTCCCACTTCACAAGAACATCTCCAAAGGCTTCAATCACGTAAGTACTCTTTTGTTCTTCATCTATTTTTTTGGAAGTGCTACGTTGCTATGTCTATTATGAATTGCTACATCTTGAAGAAATATTGGTGATGTTAATGTGTTTGAATTGTTGATACAAAACCAAGTGAGTGAACATGAACGTTAGGATACTCTTAACTTGTTTCCGACTTGAATTTCATTTTGATGCATTGTTATGCTACTTGCGGAATTGCTACAGTCATGAACATTGCATACTCTTGTCACTTGAATACTTACATGTTAGAATGTCCCGTTCATCGGAATAAGACTTATAGTTGTCCACCGACATAGGCGATTGTGATTATACCATGATGAAATCCCTAGGTAGAAGTCTTGATATACCTAACATGATAGTATTGCAAAGGTTGCAAGAAGTGATACATCTCTGATTTTCTTGTTGGAATATAGCTCTTACAACGTATGTCGATGAAGTCTAAGTAATCGACCACTTTCACTTCACTAATTCGTACCAACAAACTAAGTGTGGGGTGGTACCCCTACTGCTTATGTATAGACTGTATCCATTGAGATTGTGCTAACATGAACTCTATTTCAAATCTCAGGTACAATGGCACCCAAAGCGAGACAAGGCAAGGAGAAGGCTACCACTTTCCAAAAGGGCAAGAAAAGAGGCCGCAAGGAGTAAGGAGAATCATCCTCAATGCAATTACCACGCCGAATGTTTGGAATAAAATGGGTTCTTGAGGAGGAAGCCAAGGAATGGTATAGGAACAACAAGGAAAGAAAATATGTTCATGTCGACGTGATAAACAAGGAAAGCCTAGCGAAGAAGGAGCCGCGCATGTTGGCGAAGATCATGGCATTAAATCTGGATTTCATCTTCCGCGACATGGGAGAATGTAATCTTGATTTGACAAGAGAATTTTATGCCAACTGGTCGCCAAAAACCACAGGCAGCGAAGTCAAGATTCGGGGCCAAGTGTTACAACTCAATGCGGATTTCTTCAACTCCTTTCTTGGCTTGCCTTCAGTCGATCCAGCACCATTCAAAGAGCTGTACAACAGACCTCCTTATAGAGCAATTCGACACACACTCTGTGGAACAAGATCCATGGCACGCTGGAGTAGACACAAGGACACTGGTCGACACAACACTTTCCCATATGCTTCTTTGAATAGGGAAGCAAGGATATGGTTGCGCATGATCAACTGTTGCCTCATTCCAGGGATGCAATACACAAAAATAACAAGAGATAGAGTGTGCTTGGTATACTCAATGATGACGAATATCCCTATCAACATTGGGGTAATCATCCGATCTACAATGCGGAAGGCTAGGCTACACAAGCGATCCCATTTCATCTTCGAAAATCTATTGACTGCAATCTTGAGGAATGAAGACATCGAAGAGGAACCAGCTGACCATAAACTCCCACACAATCCAAAGAAGGTTGACCTCACAAAGGTCAAAGATGCTGAATCAACACATGGCACCAACCTTACTACGACAGAGAGATATGCTCGGGATGAGAGTTTCTCCCGCCATATATACGGCATGATGAGGTTTACAATGATGAGTGGAGGTCGTGTTCCCACTGCTGCAGAGCTCCAATAGCTGGACCATGACTATCCAATGAATATTTATGCACGGGAGATATGTGGAGTAGGTACATACTTTGAGGAACCTCTCGATGACGACGTGCCGACCGATGATGATCGACGAATGCCAGACTCTGACATGAAGGAGAATTCTGATGACGACGACTCCGACGAAGGGGGTATGACCCCCGACATTGAGGACGAGTCCGACTGACCAGGTTCTTCGTATTTATTTTCCACTGAGGACAGTGTCCCGAATAAGTGTGGGGTGGTGGTATTGCATGCTATACTTCTCTACGCGCATCTATGTTTGTTTGCTTTGTTTTTGTTTCATTTTTTTTTTCATTTTTAGTAGTAAATTTTTTTTTTAACTTCGCATGAAATTATTCTAATAGGCAGCATGAGATTATGAAAAGAGTTTGTGCTAAAATCATGACTATTGAGACATTTAGGCTCTAATTGTGACTCACTGATATTGTTTGGTTCAATTCCTTCACCTGTTGGGACAAGAGTCTATACTACTCTCAATAAAGTCAACCATGTGCCTTGTGTGTGTGAGCTAATAGTATATTCTGTGCTTGTGGCTGATGCTAGAACTTGCCTGGTATGTATGTAAAGCGAAAATAAGGAGTGTAAGTTTAGGAGATGATTTAGGCATTTCTTTGGCAACCTATATTTGTTTACCTTCATTTTTACCTACCCATGGACATTATCCTAGTTAACCCTTTTGAGCCTTTAGCCTATTTTCTTTGACAACCTCATATGTAAGCCTAATCCATTTTTTTAAGACCATAATTTGATCCAAATTCCTAAGTGCTTTAAAGTGAAAAAGTCATGTGACAAAATAAGAGGAAATTAGGTGAGTACGATGCTTTAGAATGCATTGGTGCTTGAAATTGCTATGAAAAAGAAGTGCTATCATAAAAGGTATGTTATGAAAAGAAAAAGGAAGAAAAAAAAACTGAAAAGTTAGTCATGTTTAAAATCGAAAAAAAAAAGAGGAGAAAAAGGGTGGTAGAATAAATGAAAGAAAGGTTGTTAAAAAGAAAAGTGTTAATGACACAATGTGATGTATTAAAGCGCTTAGGAACATAGTCACTATTTCTGGCCAAAATAGTCCTACCCGTCCCTTAGCCTATATTACAACCATCAAAAGACCTATTTGATCCTAAGCTTAGCACTCTGACATTTAGTGGAGCATTACACTAAGGGCAAGCCTATGGTCATCAGTTACTTCATATGAATTCTTTGTGAGAGCGAGAGCAAGGATATTTTGATACCCATGCTTGAAAAATATGCTATACTTATGAGTGATTATGGGTAATATATTGTGAGACACACATGGTTGATGAGTTTTGGGTAGTCGTGTATGATTCTTTGTGCCTTAACTTTTGAATATGAGTTGACCACCATCACAAGTCTATGCTAGAGGTTAAACTGTTTCTACTAATGATCGAAAAACTACTCTTTGTTGATAATTGTTGTGCTTGTCGTGACGAATATTTTGTGTTGTTGCTATGAAACCCTAAGTTGATGTTTAGAGGGACATGATATTTTTTTCGAGGACGAACAAAGCTTTAAGTGTGGGGTGTTGATGATAGGCGAATTTACACGCCTATAGCACTATATTTTGCCCATATTTTAGCCTAGTTTTGAGAACAAATTATATATTTCATGCACTTTTAGTCCTTTTTCCTGTAAGTGAGCTAACAAACATGATTAACAAAGTTTCAGGTATAAATGATGCAGAATTCAGCATTTTATGGATAACTTGACGCCAAAGAAAGCTTCACGAAAGGAGAAAAGCCAATCTTGGACGCCAAGGACTAAAGATGGCGCATGGAAATTCTGTCCCGGGCTAAAACAACATTTCTGAAGACTTTGGGGACTAGCAGTAACTTATTAGGATTAGGATAATGATACATTAACCTAATACAATTGGGTTAAGTATTTCATTAGCTTAGTAGGATTTGGTTAAGCATTTCATTAGCTTAGTAGGAATAGGATATGGGTATTATAAATACCCTATCTTGCTAGAGATTTTATAACTTCTGATCTTACTTCTCAACATCGAAATTCTACTTTTCAATTCCGAATTAATTCTATTTTTCTTCTTCTACTCATCTATTCTTAAATTCCGCAACAAGAGAAACGTTACCTTGCTAAGGAATTCACGCCTAAACGCCTACCACACCATTATCAACGTGAAATCATAATTGTGGGAAAACAACAATGTCAATTGTGATTTCCTTCGCACTCATGGGTAACTAAACTTCTCTGTTGGGGTTATGGAAGCCGAATGAGATACTATCTATTGCTCTGAGAGTGTGAGTTCGTGACACGTATGTTGCTTATATCATTATTCTCTTCATCTTAATCTAAATTCTTTGTGGTTGCAAACGCAAGAATACGCCAGTATAACATTTAACTTGTTCGAAAGAAAGGTTATCTGTCTGGAAAAGAGATAATGTCAAGGTAGTAGGGTCCCATCCCCTATTAAAAAGTTAGTGCCGTAACTGGATTAACCTCTTGGAGAATTCGTACAGTTAGACACTCTTTAAGCTCGAAAGAGTTAAAGTGAAATAATCTTCGAATAGGTCGAAAGACGCCTGGATTTACCATCGAATACAATTCTCTATAAGCACATGCATGTCTGAATTCAACACACTCATAGTCAATAGAGACGTATAACTCAGAAGGTGGACATAACCCCAACTCCTCAATTCTCATTGTTTCACAACCTACTAAACATTCTTTCTTTTTACTTTGCTATTTTCTGCTTTACTCTCTTATTTTGGTTACATTACTTTCACAATACAATTCCCCCCTTCTTACGAGACTTGCACTAAAAGTCTAGTAATCGTTGCTTACTTGTTGACCAAGCTATTCCCTTTGGGATCGATACCCAACCCAGGTTGGGTTCTATATTTGCTAACGACCGCTTTACACTCCTACGAGAGCTGTAGATTGAGCGTTATCAGTCCACTTACTTCACTCCAAACTTTTGAATACTTCATAGAACATGCGATTCATAATGAGAATGGTCACATAGTTGGATCTTAAACAAAGGAGACTGATTTTAAGGAATCGATATCTTTGGTTTATTTAGAGATTGAGAATCAAAGGTCTCAAAGGGGATCTCATCAAAATAAGGACCACTTGCACCCAAATGAAACGTCCCTCAACACTCCCTCCAAAAGATTCAAATGACATTGTTCGAGGAGAAAATGAACCATAATTTGATACAATCCTATCGTATGGGAACAAGGACCCATATGGCATAAATTAAGATAGGAATTTCTAAGTCTTGGGAAACATAACTCCTTGCTTCCAAACTTAGCAACACTTCCCAACTACTCCCTCAACTATGTTCAAGCCTAACTCCAAGTACTCATGAGATACGCCACATAACACTATCATATTAATCTATATCATGAACCTCAATACACACTGAGCCTCACAACTCCTCACTTCAAACATAACTCTTATTGCTACTCCAACAACCACATACAGTCTTATACTAGGGATCCGCTAACTTGCGGTGCATTCTTTTAGATATACAACCATAACATTCAAGCCTATACTTATAACCACATACGCACTTCGCACACGCACCTCTAAACGAACACTCATAAAGCATTTTCCTCGCTTTCTCTAAGATTCCTTGAACTACATCATTCACACATACTTATCAATTCTTTAAACGACACACATAACATTTTCTCAACCAATTGAACAATACACAAAAACTCTGTATTACTATTCCTACAACCTCATAGAAGTGCATAAAACCAACGCACAACAATCTTTCAAAATAAACATTTAAAACTTCAACTAACCATGTCATGTATCAAGGACTTAACCTCAATCTAACTTCACTTCACCGTCGTGAGCACACCACCTTCTATCATAGATAAGGAAGTATCTTCTCTCTCTTCTAGACAATTGCTCAACACCATTAGCTTGACTTAATGAAAAGGTCACAATATTTTAAAACATGAAGACCTGAAACATGAAGGGATAATGTAAATAACTTGACTCTCTCTATTGAGGCCTTAGGAATAAAATATCAAATACAATGGGTTCATTAAGGTATCAAAACTGAAGACACCCATAACGGAAACTAAATCTCACTGATCAATAAGAGTATTGCCTGAGTACTGGAACTGAACATACTGTAAAACTTGAGTTTATGAGTCATGGGCGGCATGCCCTGAATTTAGAGCTCATAACTTAGGGAATGTGATTCCAACTGCTAGAAGAACTGGAATTTCTCATTTTTGGAAACTAGAAGAGTATGTAATTCTCCATCACGTGTATGAACATGAATTAAGATCATGGAACTGAAATGTAAAGCATGAGTAGGTTTTGGGACAACTGAAAATACTGAAATAACATTGGGTCAAGCACCGATCTTTCTCACAACCATTTTACAACTTACTGGTACTTCTACTAAAATGTAAAAGCTTGACTTGACTACTTGTTCTATCATCTCCTCCTTAGCTTTAAGCCACCACTCAAATTCTCAAATGCTTACTAATTTCGAATCTCTACGAACATCTTTATCGCCGGAATGTACACCATCTAGTGCTTCAACTCTTATTTCTATTAGCTCAACTTGAATACTTTCTAACCTTTTGATAGACCATGCTACTTTTGTCTTCTCCCTCTAATACCATGCCTATGAACTTATGTTTCTAACCCATAAGAATCAAAATCACACTTAAGAGGCTCAACATTTCCAATCATACGCCTCGCCTTAACTTAGCCATCAAAACATCATCCATCGTCTAACTAGTATTTATCCATCTAACAATCCCATGGCACGACTCACTACACCACATATACTAATCCTCGAAATTAAAGCAGTCCTGTAATATCTTGGGTGAAATTTCTCATCATAATATAATATTAAACTTAATTACAAGTTAACTACACTTAAACTCTTGTGTACACTGTTCAAGCCTATTAGGTCACTTCCGGCAACTAATACCATTAATCTGGAAACCGTCACATTCGGCTTCATGATCACCAATCATTCAAACTTAAGGTCTCACACTTCACATAATTTACAACTCCATATCACGCATAACTCCCACGTGAAGATTATAAAACAACACATCCATGAACACTAGCCCACTTAAACTTTATAACAATAATAATTGGTCCTAATCTTATAGCCTATCTTATTCACAATCCATTAACATATCCTTCTTTCACCCATCACTACTATCCATCCTTCATACACTACTTAACATAGTTCATAGCTCTCTACGTCTTAACTTAACTTTCTCTTGCAATCTGGAGAGCGCCTAGATTAACAACACTTACCCACCGAGTACTTCCATTACTAACCTATACTCTTTGTCATACAAATACTGTCAACACCCGTTTCATACCTCGAACAAACTATATCACTTCCTATTAACCCAATTGCATGCAAAATGGGATTTCTCTATACTTATGCTCAATAAATCACACTTACCATCCTTCTTACTACTACACCTCCACATCCCATATTTTCAGCCAGCACAAGGAACAAGATGAACTACAAATTGCTAGTGGATCGAAATAGGCCTCACACGGCTTCACTAGACTTTGGTTTTGTGTTTTGATCAAGAAAGTTATATGAATAACAAAGTAACTATGCTAGTGAATTGAAATAGGCCCCACACGGCTTCAATAGACTTTGGTTTGTATTTTGAACAAGAAAATGAGATGAATAACAAAGAAGCTATGCTAGTGAATCGAAAGAGCCCCACACGGCTTCACTAGACTTTGATTTTTCACAAACATAATGATAACAAGATTACATAATACAAGAGATAGAAACTTGACACACAACATTCAACGATCTAAGAATACACCTTACTCTGTCTTAATTAAATAACTCATAAGAATGAGGGCATAACTTTCAACTTAAGGAACTTAACACACTAGAGAGCTCCTCTCAAGCCCTTTGTGTAACTTTTGAAATTTCTTTTAGAAAATATAGAAGCATTACCTGGGGAAGAACTGGAGCTTGCGAATCATGTTATCTCAAAAATAATACATAGAGGGAGAAGTATAGATTAACATTGTAGATTCTGAGGAGGAATCTGAAAGCTCATCTAACCTAGGCTTAGTTCACGACTTTAGTGAACATGAATAAAGTACTTTAATCCTTGGAACTCAAAAGCATTGACAGGATACTTACTAGCTCTCTTACAATCCCATCACTATCTACGGAGAATTAAGCTTAGCTGTTTCTGATACCTTGAAAATGAGGTAGAGTTGGCCAGAATAGAGCAAGATGAGAATCTATATAAGCTTCTTGGAGAACTTTTTTATCGCACAATCTTAGTCTTGAAAGAAGGGAAACATTTCCTAAATGCCCTGTTGCCTCTAGAAGAAAGGTACAGACGTCTTCGTACCGTTCCGTAAGAATCTACTAAAAACGACTTCATAGACACCCTAGGACACTTGAACTCTGGCTCTGATACCAAGTTTGTAACGCCCCGAAATTGGGTCCCGAGATGTCACACGGTGCTTAGGGTCACAAGTGACCCCAAGCTAACCCTTCTACTGGCATAACTCATAAGCAACTGAATAAAAATACAAATTCATACAAATCAGCAGAAATTAACTCTTTTCTGATCTGATCGATACAAAAATAGAATTTTCCAGGATTACAATTCTGCCTTTAAAACCAAAATTGAAACAAAATACATCAACTTCTACTGATTGTCTATCAAACCTTTACTAGTACTGACTGTAGGTAGCCGGGTCATGACTCCTGACTACCCCAACTCAATACGACTGAATAAGGAAAATACAATACTTTAACTCGGCATAACTAACCCAAGCCCTTGAATCAAAATGACTCATCACCTGCTGACTGGATACCACGAACTGAATGGATTCGAAGGGGAAACTATACCTTGTACCTATATTCCGAGAAAATGTAGCCCACATACGAATATGTGGGTCAGCACCGTGGAAAAATACCAATCATATGGGGGTGCAATGCATATATAAAATAATATCTTAATATCATCACAGTTTATAAAATTATGCATGCTGATATAGATGACTCACTTAGCTCGAATTAAATCATCAAAATCATGGATGAATAATACATGTAAAGTAAAACAAGTGAGTCATTACAATACGTTCTCAATTCACTTTCATCTCAATTTCAAATCATCAAAACAATCAAATCTCATGTCAATTCTCATTAGAATATATTTCTTAAATCTTTTAAGAATAATGACTTTCTCAAACTTAGCCTTTTAAGCAAATATGTTTTCATCTCAGATAGAAGAATACACACACACACATTGGGAGATCATATAACCGACATAAACCATGTGAGCTACATGGAGTCCAACGTACAACCCACATTGGGGAGAGCCTTCCTATCCTTGCCATCAGAGTAGGACTTCCAGTATCAATTTAAAAACACTAGTGACACTATATAAATCAGCCTTAGGCTCACATCCTATGGGGGCACGTAGTTCTAGGGAAGTAAGGTCACTTTATATCTCCCACTCGGTGCTAAATATTACTCCCGAACTTAGCTCAGAAATTTAAATCAGCCTCAGGCTCACATTAAAGAAAATCCACAATAAATACTTCAACAATTTTCATCGGGAGCCAATTTACTACCCCTTTATCCTAATCAATAAAAACGTTAATTTCTTTCACAGTCGAGTTCAAAATAACTCATTCAAAACCAAAAGGTCAAATCATTCAAAACATCTCAAATATTCAACATCAACGTGCTTATAACACACATTTTCTCAAAAACACAATTTCAAATGGGGTTCACGACCCAAATATCAAAATCATAATAAATATCGTTCAAGATTCATGCTTTATATCACCACATATGTAAATTCATCTTTCAAAATCATAAACATCAAGATTTCATAATAATCATCATAAGATATGGGTTCATGCTTCAAATTCATAAAAAAATCAAATAAAAATCATGCCTTTGTAAGGAAAATTACTTTTGAGCACAAGAACGAAAGCGAGTTCTTGTTGAAAAACCCCACATACCTTGAATGATGAACTTTAGATCGATACTTATTTTTAAGATGTCAATCGTGCCTTTGAATGATGGTTCTTGGAGTTCTTGAACTAGGAACTTGGAATCTCTAATAAATTTGCAGAATTAATGAACTTTGAAGGTTCTTGAAGTTGTATGTAGGAGCTTAGGGTTTTCTTTTTGAGGGAATTTGATGAAATATAACATATAATGCTTCTAATAGGCTTTAATATAGGGTTTGGACAGATTTTGGGTGAGGGGGAATGACCAAAACGCCCCTAAAAATCAAATAATTCTCGAATCTGTCCTTTGTTGGACTGTTTTGATAGTTTGAAGTAGATCAACCATAACGTTTTACTCCGATATCCAAATTGGATGAAACCACTTTCATTAGAAAGAGAACTCTCATATATTTCTGTTGATATATAGTATCTCACCTAGATCATTGTGTACGAGGAGTTATGATTTTTTGAAGTTGACCCAAAAATTTACTTTTGATAGGCTAAAGTAGATCGACCATAACTTTTTGCTCCGATAGACAAATTGGATGAAACCAATTTCATCGGAAAGAAGACTCGCAGAGATTTCTGTTGATATATAGTAGATCACCCAGATCATTATGTACAAGGGGTTATGATCGTTTAAATTTGGATAAAAAATATGCCAGGCCTCAGTACTTTTTTTTCCTGCACGTTTTACTGTTCACTACTATTTACGGTTCGATCGGAATGTTCATAACTCGTCGCTCGGGTGTCCGTTTTGGATGATACACCTATTGTTGGAAATATTATTCGATACTCTACGCAATAGTGGGTTATAATCTAAGACATTCCTCACGGAAAATTTATAATTCATTCTAGAAGATAGAACCCAACACATTTACGCACAAAATTTCAACAAAAGATTTCTCGGGGTATTACATGCTATATTAATGAATTTTGATCATGAAAATATTTAAGATTATGAGGAGACGGTGTGTGACTTAACAGGCATGGGGTCTTATTCATATGCACCCAAGAATTTGGATTTGGACTTGAAAAATCGTCCAAGTCAACCTGCTAAGCCTTCTATCGAGAAGACACTTATCTTAGAGTTGAAGGAGTTGTCTGATCATTTGAGGTATGAGTTCCTAGGAAGTGGGAATACGCTACCTATTATTATTGCTACTGATCTGGGTGAGCAACAGGTGGAAGCCCTCATCTCTGTTCTTAAGAGATATAAGAGGGCTATTGGTTGGATAATTACAGAAATCATCTGTATCCCTCCTAGTATATGTACACATAGGATTCACCTAGAGAAGGATTATGATCTTACTATTGAGCATTAACGTCAACTAAACCCTCTATGCAAGAGGTGGTGAAGAAAGAAATCATCAAGTGGCTAGATGTAGGAGTGGTATATCTAATCTCAAATAGTAAGTGGGTAAGTCCTACTCAGTGTATACCCAAGAAAGGGGGCATGACAGTGGTGGCTAACGAGAAGAATGAGTTGATTCCACTCAGGCCTGTTACTGGGTGGAGGGTGTGTATGGATTATATAAAACTCAACTCATAGACCTTGAAGGACCACTTCCCAATGCCTTTCATAGATCAGATGCTTGATCGGTTGGCGGGAAGAGGTTGGTATTATTTCTTGGATGGTATTCTAGTTACAATTAGATTTCTATAGTCCTAGAGGATCAGGAGAAAATGACATTCACCTGCCCATATGGTACTTTTGCATTCAAGCGGATGCCATTTGGATTGTGTAATGCACCCGTTATCTTTCAACGGTGCAAGATGTCTATTCTCTCAGATATTGTTGAAGAAACCTTGGAGGTATTTATGGATGATTTCTCAGTGGTAGAAGATTCGTTTGAGCTATGTTTGGTAAATCTGAGTAGGGCTTTATAGAAGTGTGAGGAGTTCAATCTTGTTCTTAATTAGGAGAAATGCCACTTCATAGTAAATGAGGGCATTGTTATCGGACATAAAATTTCAGCAAAGGGGATTAAAGTTGATCGAGCTAAAGTTGAGGTTATAGAGAAGCTTCCACCTCCTATTTCAGTGAAGGGGGTACGTAGTTTCCTTGGTCATGCTGGCTTCTATTAGAGATTTATAAATAACTTCTCAAAGATTACAAACTCCCTTTGCAAAATTTTGGAGAAGAAAGTCAAATTCTCCTTTGATGATGATTGCTTGAAGGCATTTGAATGCCTTAAAGGAAAGCTGGTTGATGCTCCTATTATTGTTGCACCGGATTGGTCAAAACCGTTTGAGATCACGTGTGATGCAAACGGTGTTGCCCTTGGAGCTGTGCTTGGACAAAAGAAGGACAAATTGTTTCATCTAATCTATTATGGCAACAAAGCACTGAATGGAGCTCAAAGGAACTACACTATCCCAGAACAAGAACTTCTTGCAGTAGTCTATGCTTTTGAGAAATTTCGGTCTTATTTGCTAGAAACCAAGGTGGTGGTCCACACTGACCATGCAACCTTGAGTTATTTGATGTTGAAAAAGGATGCAAAACCAAGGTTGATTAGATGGGTGCTGCTGCTTTAAGAATTTGACTTTAAAGTCAAGGATAGGAAGGGTTTCAAAGGCCAAGTGGCAGATCATCTGACTAGGCTGGAAGGTAAGCAAGCAGCTAGAGGTGAATTTGAGAGCAATGATGCATTTTTGGATTAGGAAATCTTGGCTGCTATTATGGAGAAAATACCTTGGTATGCTGATTTCGCAAATTATATGGTGAGAGAGGTGATTCCGAAGAATCTTTCTTTCCATCAAAGAAAGAAGTTTCTCCATGATGTGGCACATTATTTCTGGGACAAGCCGTATTTGTTTCGGTGATGCGCTGATAATATCATAAGGAGATGTGTTCCAGAAGTAGATATGCTGAGTATCTTGGAAGCATGTCATGCATCCTCGGTTGGAGGTCATCATACTGGTGACCGTACTGCTAGAAAGGTTCTACAAAGCAACTATTATTGGCTGACTTTGTTCAAAGATGCTTATGAGTTCGTGACAAAATGCGACCAATGTCATAGGCAGGGGTCAATCTCCAAGCGCGATGAAATGCCTTTAACAAAAATGATAGAGGTAAAATTATTTAACGTTTGGGGCATCGACTTCATGGGGACCTTTGTAAGCTCATACGAGATGAAATACATTCTAGTTGTTGTTGATTATGTACCAAAATGGGTTAAAGTCATTGCTTTGGATGACAATGAAGGGAAGATAGTAATTGCGTTCCTTAAAAGGAACATTTGCTCTCGATTTGGGGTGCCACACACCATTATAAGGAATAGTGGATCTCACTTTTGCAATCATGTGTTTCGAGATTCCCTAACAAAGTATGGTGTCAAGCAATACGAAGTAGCAACTCCATACCACCCAAAAACTAGCGGTAAAGTGGAGATTTCGAATAGAGAGATCAAATCCATACTTGCTAAAACAGTGAATACTAGCAGACAAGACTGGTCTAGGAAGCTTGGTGAGCCTTATGGGCATACAGAACATCTTTCAAAACACCAATCAGCATATCACTGTACCAGTTGCTTTATGGAAAGGCATGTCATTTGTCAATTGAATTAGAGTATAAGGCACTGTGGACACTTAGGAGGCTGAATTTGAACTGGAATGAGGCAGTGCAGTTGAGACTGGGGCAACTGAATGAGATGGATGAGTTTTGTCTCGGGGCATATGAAAGAGTTGATCTGTACAAGGAGAAGATGAAGAAGTACCATGACCGCAGGATTGAAAAGCGGGATTTCCAGAAAGGTGACTTGGTGCTCCTGTTCAACTCTAGACTCAAACTTTTTCCAGGTAAGCTCAAGTCCAAATAGTCTGGCCCATTTAAAGTAAATCAAGTCTACTCATCTGGAGTAGTGGAACTTGAAAATGAAGATAGAAGTGTCTTCAAAGTTAATGGGCAGCATATGAAACTGTATATCGGTCCAACAGACTCGATAAAAAGTATTGCTATTATCTATCTCGATGAAGTCTAAGTAATCAAGATAACTGACTCGTCCCGCAATGATAAATCAGACACTAGTAGGAGGCAGCCCACGGTGTGTTGTTGTAAAACATTAGTTAAATTATTTTGTTGTTTTAGTGCATTTTTGATGTGTTTGTGAAGTGTGCAGGATAAAAAACGCAACAAAAAGAAAAAGTGTTACAGTTGGAAAAATCGGTGAAAATCTGAGCTACTAGAACAAAAGTGACGTTCAATTTGGTGGATCACTAGTCATCTGATGGACCACCATTTCCACCATCGCAAAGATGCTAAAAAATTCATTCACTGGATAAAGTTGATGGTCAAAATGGTGGACCATCACAAATTTGATGGACCGCTATATTAACCATCGCAATTAAGCTAAAGTGACCATGTTCTGGTAAGGAGCGACAGCCCATATGGTGGTCCGTCGCATTTCCGACGGACCGTCGTGGCATCTGCCGCTATTACCCTAGTACCAGGTTGGATTGGTTTAAAATTGATGTTTATTTAAGTGATCTGTACCTGGTCCAAATGTTTTTGAAGAGAAAAAAAAGCAATTACACACGTTGTAACCTTTTCAACTTCTTCAACTGATCAAATCTCTTTGGATTTAAAGAATCTGAAGACATTTGATCTTCTTAGGACTCCTTATCTCCTTCTTTTTTCCCTATTTAAGTAAACCCACTCTTTTCTTTATCTTCATCTCATACATTCCTGAAAGTAGTTACTTGAGTTTTAATTTAATTCTATTGCGAGCAAGTGAGAGAAAAGCTACTGAACCAAGGTATAAGCATAACCATGTTCTCTTTTCGAATTGCAATAACATGAAATGAATAATTGATTAGCTTATAAAAGTTCATCTTGTTTTTATTCTTTTGTTTTAACTTGCTTTGAGTGCGGAACTGTAATATAAACTATATGGGTGAAGTCTGAGTAACCCGTGTGCTCAAAAGTGGGAAATTTCATGCATTAATGTGAAGTCGGTGTAAATTTATTGCTAAAAAAATAATGTTGCTCGACAAATGCTCGACTAAATGCCGAAATGAAAGCCTAATATATAGAAGGGGTGCGACGGTCGAAATGGTGGACCATCAGTACTGCGACGGACCACCAAATAAACTATCGCAAGGACACCAGATGTGATACCCACTGGATAAGATACGAAGGATAAAATAGTGGACCGTCAGTCATGCGACGGACCACCATAAGGAACGTCGCAACACTCTGAAAGTTTAGGTCTTCTGTATAGGACCTGACGGCTCACCTGGTGGACCACCAGTTACCTGATAGACCACCAGTATGGCCGTCAAGTCAATATTTACACTGTTTAGGCTATTTTTGTGCTGTGAACTAATTCTTTACGTATTTTTCAAGCATTATGGCTCGCAAACTCACACCAAAAAGAGGAGGAAGATCTCAAAGGGGTAGAGGCGAATCTGCACTCGTGTACAACACCAAGCAACGTTAATGGGAAAATCCTATTCTCTCCTAGTCCGAAGAGAAGAGCGAGAGTATTACAAGCAGTACTAGCTTAAGCCTAGACGAGGCCACGGTTGCTACAAATCAACTCAAGCTTGTTAAGGGTCAAACTGAGGCTGCTAACATGGGAGAACAAATAGAAGCTACTGATGTAGTTACCGAACCTGAGGATGCTAATGTTATCAAGCGTAAGGATCCTCAAGTTTGAGAGGTGATTAATGGAAGATAGAGGGAGCAAGAGAGAAATTCAATGACGGATTGACACCCACAACAAGAGGGATGAAAAGGCTATTTGTAGAGGAACATTAGATTGTGACAACGGAGTTACCTGAATATCCTGAGTTGAAATACCGTTTCAACGAGTATGAACTAGCATGGATGAGCAGGCCACCAGGATCGTATCAACCGAATTTAGTAAGAGAATTTTTTGGTAATTATCTTGCATTAGTAGATAAGGACTATCCAAAGGGCTCGTCAGTTGCAAGTTTGTGGAACAGAGAGTAAGTACTCGTCCGATGAGTCACTATTGACATTTCAACCCTAACAATCAATAGGATGTTGTTCGGGCTAGAGTATGAGACTCCACCTTCTATCCCTGATCTTGAGTATAGGTTGAAAACTGTATCTACTCAGAGGCCTTGGGTGGCTTCATTATTGATCGATGACGGTAACCCCTCGTGGTTGACCAATCCATGAGAGTATATTGCAAAATATTCCATTAGCTTCAAGGCTAAGTTCTGGTAGGCCATTGTTTTCTTAAGGCTGACGCCAACAAAAGGTGATGGAAATTTGGATAAGTATAGAGCTGTATTAGTGGCAAGATTGGTTTCAGGGCTGCAGGTTGACTTTGGCCAGATTATTATGGATGAGATGTTCGTAAGGGCACATAAAACCACCAGTGCATTGTCGTTCCCATGCTTAATCACAGATTTGTGTAGGCAAGAAGGTGTGCCTCTGATTCGTAGAGTTGACAACTCAGTCCAGGCTACACATAAATAAGATATTGAGAAGTTGAAAGATGACTCAAAATTCGAGATGCGTGTCACTAAACCTCTAGCTTACTAGACTCAATTTGCACCAGCTCCCGGTGCTACCAAAATTCCTGCAGGTATACCCCCGTCACCACTTGTGTGCCACCTGAGTATGTGCCTCCAAGTACATCTGCAGGATCAGGTTCAACACTATCTATGGGTGGAGTAGACTTTGTTGAATACAGGTTAATGTAATAAAATTATGCAAAATTAGTAAAGCTGCAAAAGAGGTTTTAGAAATAGCTAGATAAATGGGTGTCAGAATTCAAGCCTTTTATTGACGGAATTATAACTAAGTCAATATGTCCATTCCAAACTATTCAAGCTAGGATGGACAACATGTAACACCATTTCAACAAAAGGCTAGATACACTATCTCTCCCTGATCTTGCCAAGCTCATGTCTGAATTTGAGCAGGCGAAGGCTGATATAGAAGAGTTAAAGGGAAGGCAACCACAACAACCTATTTTTAAACCATCCTTAGTGGTGAGTGATGATGATGGAGGTATTATAGATCTAATGGGAAGACTCATGAAAGATAAAGAAAAGTAGCACAAGGATGAGCGAGCTGCAAGAAAAGAAGAAAAGAGGAGAAAGAGAGAACCAATGACCCCAGAGCAATAAGAACAGTATGATATTTGAAGAGCTTGGAAGAAATCAAGGAGAGATAAAGAAAAGACAAAGAAGAAAGAAGAAGATGAAGCAGTAGGAGTATCTACTAGTGCTGCCCCAGCAAGGGGGAAAAGTTCAGGCTCAGTTCGGGAGATGATTCCTCCGATCTTGGGTGGGGGTGAGGTTTTGAGTTCCCCTACCACTATAGGGTCCAACATTGCACCAGGTGAGGATGTAGGAGCCTTACCACACTTCACAGACGCCTCATATAAATAAGAGATAATACAAGTATACCCATTCCTCCGTACTTTAATTTAATGCTTTGAGGAAAATACATATATTTTTTATGTGGGGGTAGTGTACTTGTACCATGGGAGGGGGTTTTGTTTCCGATATTATGAACCCTACCATGTGCTATCTTGGAGAATCGACATGTTTTAGAGCATGTTAAGTTCACATTTTTATTTTCTAGGTTTAACTTCAGATTTGTATTTTTCTTCTTTTTAAGTATTGTTATGTTATTAAGGTTGGTCCATGAAATAAAAGTGTTGTTTGTGTTAGTATCTTATTGTGAATACGGATGATGAATGATGTGGCATCAAGCTATGACTATTTTCTTTTGACTATTTACTTTTATCCCCTAGGATATGTAATCAAATGTTAGTAAATCTGTAAGTGGCATTAATCTATAAATATTCATGACATGTGATGTAAATCTTAAGAACATTTGAATGAGTTTGACTCAGTTGCCACCGTGTGAGTATTTGTAGTAGTTTTTACATAGTATAGTACCTAGAACTTGCCTGGTTCAATTGATGTTATTCTTTAGTTGATGAGATAAGAAGGGATGGCAGGCCACCTTGTGCTTTTAGTCCACTTAGCCAATTAATTAACCCTACCAAAAATAATTTTTCATTTTTGAACTTCTCTTTGAGCCTTTGTTAATTTTTCTTTATCACCAAGTATTCTAGTTAACTCTCTTTAAGCTGTTGACACCTAGCTCTAGCCCTGGCCCAATGGTGGGCAATGCATACCTACACTTAGGAAAAATACCTAAGTTAAGGGAAGATATTGTAGGGATGTTAACTGTCTAATGGAAAGTTTGGGTAGAATTTAAACTAGAGCATTTGACCCTGGTCTGTTCAAGACAATGTACACCTTGACTTATTGTAACAACCTAAGTTGAGGGTGGATGATGCTTGTGTGTGTGTGTGTGTATATATATATATATATATATATATATATATAAAGGGGGCTTTATTGTGGTAAAGTATGAATGAATGAGAAGAGGGTAAGCGACCTAGAAAAGCAATGGCCTTGGTAAGGAGAATTCAAAGGCAAAGAGAGTTAAAGCCTAGTACTTAGTCACTTTTTCCCAAAATTCCTTCCTCACCTAGCCTGATACCTAATTACAAGCCTAGAAAAGACCTACTTGATCTTAGAACTAAGCTATGAGGGGGCATTGGATGATAAAGACAAACTTATAGGTGCATGCGCTATGTTTGTAACTTCTTTGATGAGTGAGAGGGGTTTGATTTGTATCTAAAAAATATACTGAGTGGTGGATCTTCTTGACTGTGAGGGCAACCTGAGTTATACTTAATTGGCTGATTTCTGTAGATTCTTGTATCCATGTTTGTATAGATGAATTGAATTTAAAGCGATGTCGGTTTTAGACTTTAATATGTTAAACCATATGATTTAGGTGATAAGTGAATGGTTAGGTGAAAATTGGTTCAGTAGTAAATGCCCGTCATTTTATTGTTCATATTTACAATTTGGTGCTGAGTTTCTTGAGAACAAGCAGTTATCTTAAGTTGAGGGTGTTAATGTTCTGGATTTTAACGAAATATTTTGCATATTTTTCTTGGGAAAATTGCATGTTTTGAAGCAACCAAGGTTGCATTTAATGCTGGGTTTAGTGTTTCAGGATAAGGAGCTAGCTGAAGGAAAAGACTCAGAAAATTAGCAGAAAAACACTTCTGATGGTCAAAACACTTCAGAAGACTCAGGGATGGCCCATATGGTGAAAAAGACTCAGAAAATTAGCAGGAAAACACTTTCGAAGACTTAGCGATGGCCCATATGGTGGACCATCAATCTTGTGACGGCCCACCACTTTGGCCATCACTGCTAAGCAGAGCCTGCTTCTCCAGGATCATCAGTGATGGACCATATGGTGGACCGTCAGTCTTGCAATGGACCACCACTTTGGCCGTTAGTGTCATGCAGAACCTGCCTCTCCAGGATCATCAGCGACGACCCATATGGTGGACCATCAGTCTTGTGATTGCCCACCACTTTGGCTGTCAGTTCCAAGAAAAACTGGGCTTTCAAGGACCATCAGTAACAGCTAATTTGGTGGACCGTCAGACTTCCGATGGACCACCACTTTGGCAGTCACTTTGGACGCGGGTTTTGTAATTTTGAATTTTAAATCCTTTTTATCTGGGAACATATAAATACCCAGTTTTAGGTTTTATTAGGCATCTTTTATCCATCTTTTATCTGTTATAAGGATTTTTCATACTTGAAACATATTGTACGTAGTTTTTCTCTGAGATTCATTTGAGAATTGTGGATCTAGATTCCTTTATCATATTTTCTATTGAAGATTGAAAAGCAATAATTGTGACTTTTGTAAGTAAATTCTGAATTAATTTATGAATATTAAAATGATTTCTTCTCTTTCTATGATGGAGATGTGTGGCTAAGCTCCCATAACTAGGGTTATGGGAGCCTTGATGTGAATAGCTGATTGGGGGTTGTGAATCTAGTAGATTCCCATGATTAATTGATATTGCATAAATCCTTCTTTACTTTAATGACTTTTCTTGGTTTTAAACTTGAAAAGAGAGCCCAAGAACAACACTTGTTCGAATAGAAAAGTATTTGTTGGGAAAAGAAAGGGTTTACATAAATCTAAAGGCCTTAACCTTTGGATAGAGGGTAGATGCCTTAACCGAATCAACCCAGTCGAGAATATAGTTGAATAAATAATATGTTCCTTAAGTTTGAAAGAATTAAAGGATAAACTAATCATTTAGGTTGAGAAACTAATGGTTAAACAATAGAATTCAATTAATCTTGCAATTAGAATTGTTCTTTGGGAATTCAAAATAGTTCACAACCCTTGCTGCTTAAGCATCTTGGTAACCATAACTCTAGTTTGACTACTCTTACTGAATTACTATTTGCAATACAATCGACATTTGGATTACTTTCTGTGACAAACATTTGAATACAGTTGATAAATCAAAACCCCTACTTTACTCTGGAACCCTTGATCAACAGTCTAATAACAACCACAATACTTAGTGAACACAATATTTCTTGTGGGATTTGACACCCAATCCAGTTGGGTTCTATATTTGACAGCGACCGCTTACACTTTCTAACGAGAGTTGTAATTTAGGTGTATCAATTATCAACTATTTTTAATCAGTTAACTGAACATACTCAAAATTTAAGTAGCAAAGACAACAAGCCAAATAGTCCACCTTAGTACAAGAATGAGATTGTTTGATAGAAGTTTGTTGTGTTTTGTATGGTCATCTCATCAAGTGATTCCCTTGTTATATAATATGAAAATTTTAAAATAATAATTAAAAAGGGTGTCAGGATCCAAAAATCTGAGTCATGATGACATTTACCATAATCTCCTCCTCGACAGGTAAGCTAACCCTTTATATAAAAATTGAAAGACAAATATTTACAAATATAAATTTAATGATGATATGAATAAATCAAACATCAAAAACTTTTTTTAGACAACATATTTTCTTTTCATAACTAAAATAAATCTTTACAAAATAGAGCAAAATCGGACTAACTACTCTCTCATACTATTTTAGCTATCATCTACTCATTAAGACATATACATATAAGATAGTAAATCTATTCTAATGCATACAAATACTCCTACAAGCTAAGAAAATGGTTGCAACTCTTGGTGCACTATTAACCACTTAGCCTTTTATTGTCCTTTGATATGTATGTGCATGACAATTTCCTTCAAAAGCCCATCAACAAAAAGATTTTTTCTTTTGAAATCTCAACCTATTCCGCTCCCTTCCATATAACATAAATCAGAATAATAAACACACTTGTGGCTATCTGCGCAAGTGCATCTTTATTCTTTACCATAACAACAAGCTATGTAATCTCTGCTTTTTAGTCTTGAATGGATTTGTGAAACCCCATCTAGCTCAATCTGCTCCACAATTCTTTAGTCACCTTACAATCAAATAAAAGGTGATCAAAATTTTCTTTTGCTCCACCATAAAAGATACATTCAGTAGGTATGTGAATTCCAAACTTCTCCATCCTTTCGCTGTAACTAATCTCCTCAGTACAACCAACCAAGAATTTGAATCTAAGATGTTCTCCATACTGCAAGCTTACACTCTTCCATTCAGCTTTTAGGAATGAGGGCATAAGATAGGTATATATTTTTTATATAGAATATTTTCTTCACTTCAGATCCTTGTCAAACTTAGTAAGCAATGCACCCTGTCCAGTTTGACCCTTCAGCATAAAATCTCTTGATGCTAACATCTTTCACACGATTCTGCATGCAAATTTAGGTATGATCAGTGTTTCAAGGTCCTTTTCTATCTGAAGTAATTGTATACCGATTGAATCCACATACAGTCCTTCTTACTAGATAATTGAATAATTGTTTGAGTATTGCAACTCTACTCCATAGATTTAGTTATCTTAAGAACATTTTGACCACCTATAACAAGACGTTTACATATTTGTTTTCCCAGAAAATCAAAGCTTACTTTGATACAGTCACAACCCCTTTCCACAAGAAAGACCTACATATATATTCAATGGCCTTGACTAGTCTTTTTGTCATGATAAACACCCGTGCCCAATAATCTGGCACTCTAAAGAGAACAAACTTTATGATTTGAACTCTATCTACATAGGACAACAACTTAGAAGACCAGTACGTTACTTTAGCAGTTATCTTTTCAATTAAGGGTAGGGGTAGGTATTGATTAACTCTAAGCTTCTTGGAAGTCAGAGGCACTCCCAAATATTTGAATAGTAAAGTCCTTTATATGAATCCTAGCTTTTTTTTTAGTTCTTATTTAATATGGTTAGCAACTCCTGCAATGTATGCAGAGCAATGTATGCAGAGCACTTTTCTGTATTAGTTTGCAATCCAGAAGCCTAAAAAAATGTCATAAATGTATCATGTAGTAGTTTAGCACTTTTGTGTATTAGCTTGCAATCTAGAAGCCTAAAAAAATGTCATAAATGTATCATGTAGTAGTTTAACACATGTTAAGTCAACCCTGCAGTACATCGACAAGTCATCAGCAAAACACATGTGGATGTTACCTAACTTGCCACATCTAGTGTTGAACTTTAAATCTCCATGCTCAGTTAACTGGTGTAGTTTTCTTCCTAGATATTCCATGAACATCACAAAGAGGTAAGGAGATAGTGGATCCTCTAGCCTCAACCCCCTTTTAGAAGGAAAAGACTCAGTCAATCCCTAATTTAGCACCAACGAGTAAGAGAATATGGACACACAAGTCATAATACATGATATAAACTTTACAGGAAATCACATATCTACCATTATTTTCTTCAAAAAGCTCTACTTCAAGGTATCATATGCCTTTCTCAAGATTATTTTTAGGACATATCTTTAAGATATCCACTTTCTACCATAGAATTTGTAGATTTCATGGTTGAATAAGACATTATCAATAATACTCATCCCCTCCACAAATGCACTTTATAAGCACCCCCTAGATCACCAATAATATTCTTTAGTCTACTTATTATCACGTTAATATGATTTTATAAAAGGATGTGAAATAAGTTATATGTCTAAAATAATCTTTTACTTTACGATTAGGAATTTTAAGGGCCAAAGTAATAGCAGTAGTATTGATAGAATAAAAGAGAATACCAGTTTAAAATAATTGCTGAACTACTGCCAATACATCATCCTTGACTATCTCTCAATTCTTTGTAAAAAATTCTATGGGAAAATCATCCACCCATGAGCTTTATCTTTAGGCATTGCATGTATAACTGCAGTAATTTCTTCATATGTGACCTCTCTGATCAAGTCTCTTTGTTGTATCAATGGAATACATACACCTTTCTATACAACCACAGTGTTCAGACCAAGCACATCTGATGCATTACTACCCATCAAACCAATGAACACTTCTCTACATAAAGCTTCAACTACTTGAGATTCTGTGAGTTTGACATTATTATTAGTGTAAATGGATGTATTAATATTATGGCAAGTTCTAATTTTTCATTGGGCATGGAAGTACTTAGAATTAACATCACCACAATCCACCCATAAAGCTCTAGCCTTCCGTCTCAAGACTTTCTCATTCACACTACTCCACTTCTCAATTTCCATCAACAGTTGCTTCTCTTGTTCAATCACAGAGGATCTACTAGTTTCCCTTGTATACTATATCCAAAACTTAATAAGGTAGAGATGAAATTTAGGACCATAAAGAAACAACTTCTATTTTTGTTGATAGATTGATCAGATGCTCTCAAAAGAGAATAAAGTGTTTTGGACAAGCTAAATTTTCTTGTTGAAGCCACTACTAACAAAATAGTATTGTCACGATCCTAAAGTTGACATCATGATGACACTTACTATAGTCCAGCCTTAGTAGGTAAGTCAAAATTTCACCAAAGTAAGAAAAGACAAATAAAAAGGAAATAAACTTATAAGTGCGAGACTTCTAAAACAAAGTCACGCCATAACATGTAGTAATGAGATTTCAAGCAAGATATACACACATATACACACACATACAAATCAAAATTTTAAATATATTTAAAGCAATTTAATTATTTTTTCGCAAAAAATAGTTATTAATATTTTTGAATAAACATAATAGAAAATGTAAGTAGAAATCACACCATACAATAAAATATAACTTTTATTTTTATAATATCAAATAATAGCTTACAACTTATTTAAGATCTCATAATTAATATTAAAATATCATATACTCACACATTCTCTTATATTAAACAACTAATTACAATGTTTTTCTTTTTCTACATTATTTAAAAATTATACAAGAGAATGAATAAAAATTATAAATATCTATATATTAACATTTTATATAGAAATACGAAGCAATAAAGGATATTAATCCACACATAAATTGATTTTAATTATATTTAAATTAGTTTTATGGGTTTTCAACAAATAAAAATAAGGACCTACTGGATGAACGTTTTAATCAATCATAATGTTAAAGGATTGTTTTTTATCTTGTCTTATAAACGTTAAAAATAAGAGGTCAATTTAATATAGTAAGTAAGAAATTTCTTTTTAAGTGATTTGTCTACTTGATGGGGAAATTTACTATCTCAAATAAAGAGAATCAAAAGAATTAACAAAAGTGAACTTGATATATATTGTAGTAATTTAACATGAGATAGCTAATATTATATTTTAAATAAGTTTTTTAAAATAATTTTAATAGGTTCTTAGTAAATAATTATGTTTTCATAAATTATGTGGAGTGAAAATCTTTGTAATAATATGTATCATGTGAAGTTTTGAAATCATGGATAAATCTCTTAGTGTGTTTAATGGATAAACACCTATTCAATATTTATGAGTATTTTTTTAATATCTTACTATAATATAGTAATAGTTACTTTATGCAATTAAATATGTGGCCAGAATTAATTTCACTTTTTTTTTTTATCTTTTATGAAGCATATGTGAGTATTAACACACCCTACTATAAATTGTGTCTCCCTTTATTTCAATTTATAACATTTTAATTAGACATTGAATTTAAGATATATGAAAAAATTTCGTAATGTTTCAAATTATCTTCAAAATAAATAAATCTTAAGGAAAATAGTATACCTATATAGGTTTTTTGACAAATAAATGAAATTCAGCATGACTAAAATATTGATAATGTTATAAAATACTAATCAAATAAAAAATGTCAATTCTTTCTTAGAACTGCTTACAAAGATAAATATATTATTTGAATTGAGAGATGGGATGTATTAAAATAGACATTCTAATACAATGCATTTAATTTTTTTACTATAAATTAAAATAGATTTATAGTTGAGGTGTGTGGAATCCATGTGAAAAATTACATCATTAGTGACATTAAAAAGATTTTAATGAAATGACCATTATATGTATCTTTTTCGTTTAAAATAAAGTTATAGTGGAGTCAACATAAAAAATTACATGAAAATATTCAAAAATTATGAAAAATCTGTTATAACCCTTGGTTATATTTGGATTTGGAGTGTAAGTTCAGCGTAGTGTCTCATGAGTTCGATGTGATAGTTAATCTTGACACTCATTCTATTAGTAAGAGTGATAATTTCAAGTATCTGGGGTCTATGATTCAGGAGAATAGAGAGATTGACGAAGATGTCACTGATCAAATTGAGCAAGGATGGATGAAATGGAGGCTCGCCTCTGGAATCTTGTGTGACAAAAAGGTACCTATCAAACTTAAAGGCAAGTTCTACAGAGTGGTGGTCAGACCGGCTTTATTGTATGGGGTGGAGTGTTGGACTGTTAAGAAGGCCTATATCCAGAAGATGATAGTGGTGGAAATGAGAATGCTTATGTAGATGTGTGGGTGTACTAGGAAAGATAGGATTAGAAATGAGGTTATTCGAGATAAGGTAGGAGTGACTTCGGTGGATGCAAAGATGAGGGAAGCGAGGTTGAGATAGTTCAGTCACGTGATGAAGAGGAGCACGGATGCCCCAGTGAGGAGGTGTGAGAGGTTGCTAGGGATGGTTTCAAGCAAGGTAGAGGTATACCGAAGAAATATTGGGAGGAGGTGATTAGAAATAATATGGAGCATCTCCAGTTTACCGAGGATATGACCCTGGATAGGAGATTTTAGAGGAGGCAGATTAGGGTAGAAAATTAGTCTGAGTTTAGGATATTGTGTCTTTTGGTGTGTTTCTTGGAGTATCTTGCTTATGGTACTATTGGATATGCTAATTTCTTTTGTATCTTGTTCTTTCCTATTCCTACTATTAATATACCCTATCTTGTATCTTGTTCTTTTAATGTTCCTAATATTACTATTTCTTATCGTAGAAATTTTTATTTTGAGCTAGGGTCTCAGAAACAACCTCTCTATCTCACATTTGAGGTAGTGGTATGGACTACGTACACTTACCGTCCCCAGACCCCACTTGGTGGAAATATACTGGGTATGTTGTTATTGTAGTTGTAGCTATCAATAATTTTAGGCAAAATCAAAAAATAATAATAATGAATATTACGCTCAAAAGTAACCTATTTATTCTGTGGATTTAGTTAAGAGGAAGGAAAGCTCGTTTGGACACCATGATTGAAAAAAATATTTAAATGAAACAAACTTCAGATAAGATTTCTCTTTAAATTTAATATTATTCTTTTCATCTGATTCAAGTATATTATTTAAATTTATATTTAATAAAAAGATTATCACATATATTCTCATATATCATAATAAAGTATGAACAAAACTCACTACTTAAATTACTTTTTAAGGTTTAACGAATTATGTTTTAATATTATTTTAGATATTGTGAAAAAATTCAACTTGAAATTATTTTTGAATGATGTGAACTGTGGATATATGAATGCCTTGTAGATGTTTGTTACTCTCACAATTTAAAAAATAAAGACCTATTTTTCACCTTAATTTGTTTTTAAAAAATAAAACTTTTCTTTTTTTGAGCCATACTTTCATTTCAACTTTTCACGTGTTATGTTTAGAACCACAAGATAAATGAAATTTTGATATATTTAACATAACTTTAATTTATGACCACTAGATAAAAAAGTTTCCTTTATTTTCTTATTCCTTGTCAAGTTAAAATAGATCATTCTTTTTAAAATGAAGGAAGTAATATATTTTTTTATATCTTTATTATTCTATTAAATAATTTACTATAACTAAATGTGCAAAGAAAAAAAATTAACTCTACTTGCTTGTGGACATTTCATTTGAATAAAATTAATTACTAATATACAAAACATATTTTTTGAAAAATTATGCTAGAAAAAAGTATGGGGTCCACCTTAAATGTCACATAATTAGGGACACTTGACATTTTGGAAAGATGTTGGATTATTTTGTCATTTTGGAATTTATATCCAACTTTTAAAACTATATAATGAAAACAAATATTCTAGATTATTTATGAATATATATATATATATATGTGTGTGTGTGTGTATGTGTGTGTGTATGTATGTATGTACGTATGTATGTATAAAATCTCCAGGATGTAAGTTTCAAGTGTAAGGAGCATCTAATACAACTCAAAATAATGGAAATGTATAAGTCTATCTCTGAAAAGTAAATAAAGACAACTATGTTAAGATGAAGTTTGAAAATCAGCCTCGTACTCTGAAGCTCACCGCTACCTCAAATATCCTCATTGATGGTATGAACTTAGATGTCGCGAGTCGTACTAAAACTAGGATTTGCACTGAAAGGGCACATTAGGGGTGAGCACGGTCCACATGTACTCAGTAGGTATTATAGGCTGACTGAGTAAAGTAAAAAATAATACAAGTAAAATACACTATGAGCACGTCACCTGCAAATAAAAAGGTTCCCGAATGGTAGCTTACACCCTTTCCACTTAGATCAAAAGGGCAACAAGTACAAGAAAGAAACACAAAAGATGCAAATATAATGCAATGCAATACATAGATGTAGTATGATGGAACTTACATATATACCTTTCAGGCCTCAGTGCTTCAGATAGGACCCATGGGAGGTCAAACCATATACTTTATAGTTTCAACAAATCTTAGTACTGGCAATGACCTCGACCTAGGTTTTTAATATCTCAGAATCTACCTTGTCAGGATGACCCTAGTCAAAGATTTTATAAAACAAATTTCCACTTTTTTTCAAAACCAAAGTATCTCAATGGTAATTAGGTCATCGTGAACATGTACATATGATATGAGGATATAATGCTCACAAGCAATAAGTATAAAGATCAAATAAAGAAGCCCACCAATGTAGGAGTTGGGAGAAATTAGCCTAGCCTAAAATAACAACTCTCATTCCACACGACTCATTATCATGGATAAATTCACAACATTTACAATCACCATCTCCATTATATCCACAACCTTCATCACTACAATTATAGTCTCCCATGTTGTAGTCACATATATCTGAGGCTACCAATGACATACTTCCTTATAGCTCCTCGTACCTACAAAATAAGCAAACAAGGTTAGTAGTAAAATCCTCACCAATCTGGTAAGTTTCTCAACTTTGAAGGTCTCATAATTAGATCAGCTAATGTTGAAGCTCATTTATATTTGGTGGTCATAAGTGTCGATCAAGGCTCTCAGTTGGAATGGATCTTTGTTTAGGAAGAATGGATGACTCAATCATAAATACTAAGATAATTCCATATTAGCTTCATGGGACTTAGAATTTAGCCAAGTAAATGTTCTATAATTTGGCCTTGCATAACACAAGGTTACCATTATACTTATGAAGTAATGGTAAAATCCCACCTTTCCCAACAACATTTATCTAACTCAAATATAATTATCGATGCCAACTTTATCTATAATAGTGCTTTTATGCCCTATACATTTTTCGATAATGTACATTATTCCTTAGATAAATACACTACAAAATTAGGTCTACATCTTTAATATATTTGGTATAAGTTTTTATACCAAATACATTGCTTTAGATAAGTTGAAAAAATGATTTAATGATTTTCAACATTAAGCCCTCTTGCGCACCTCTTCTTAGCCAACACTCTATTTATGAGTATGTTCTTGTGACCTCATAGATAATGTTGTCCTGATATGAATTCTATTACAGGACTTATCTACCTGTTGGATTCCCCTCCCCTTGGGTAGGTACTTGACTACCTTTAATTGTTTTACTCTTAAATTCAGACAACATTCTTCACCCTGTTTGCCATAGAAGAAATGTTGACAATTGTAATACCCCGTATTCTCCCCAGTTCAATTTAGCTCAGAATGGGCGCATTAGAGACTTAGTACCTAGAATTTTAGCTAAGTGTTGGAGACTTAGTCTCATTTTTGGCCTCAAAACTTTGATGACTTCATTTTCAACTTTCTTGACCATGAAATGTAAATTTTTAAGTTGTTTCAGGATCGTGGTAGTCCGTAGTACCTCTCAGGTGAGTTTCAAAATTTTTGGAGAAGGTTTGGGGCATGTTTGGATAGCCAAAATAGCACATCAACACGATATAGATGTGTCGCATTGGTGGTCACGTCGAGGAGAGCAGCGAGACACATCACTATTGCGTTACAGTGAGCAATGCGATGCATCGTTATCTCATCGACTCCCAATTTTGTGTTATTAAATGATGGGTCCATGGGGGTATTTGAGTCATTTTACCTCACCTAAATATGCCCAAAACACATAATTTGAGACCTAAATAGCATAGATACTTCATTATTCAACTTTTTTCTCTGTAAGAGCAAAACCCTAGCTCTAAGAAATCAAGAACAATTTCATTACTCCTTCTCCAAGAAAGTCAATAATTCAAGCTTCCGAGTTCAAGAACTTAAAGAAAAAGCTTCAAGAACACCATTAGAGATTCAAAAGTTCAAGCTTTTCCATTCAAATAATCCAACAAGGTATGTGGGGTTATGAACAGGGATACTTTTTTCATCTTTTTGCCCAAAACTAGTTTTTTAAAGTTGAACTTACATGAAATTATATGATTTACAGTTTAGGGTTCATACCCAATTATCATTATTTGAAGATATTGATATTACAAGTGATTAAATATTGAATTGCATATCTACTTTTGTATGTTTATGCATGTGAAGTGATTTTATATACATTGAGAATCAAATTTCACTATCTTGACAAGAATTGTTAAAGAATTTTAAGATTTTAATTATTTAGCATGACTTTGTGATAATTTGACATGAGTTTGAAACATGGGTTAATATGCCCTAGTTTGAATATTGATATTTCAAGAAGATTATGCTTTTAGACACCCTATGATTAGTTGATATTCAGATTTAGAACAAGATTTGATCTTTTGATCCTCAACTAAGATATGGAATCCACTTATAGTTTTGATTACAGTTTAAAGTAAACAGATGCATAACTAATTTTTATTTTAAACCCTTATGCTGTTTTTAAAGTAGATTTCCTACAGAATGAGTATACAAATTAAAGTGAGTAGTATTAAGCACTGAGTTGGGTACGTGTCCTAGTTCATATTCCTCAAAACTACAAGCCAATGTAGGTATAGATTCCGATTACTTCCATTTATATGGATGCAGATATAGATTGTGATCACTCAGCTCAGGTTATACTCCTTGACAAGAGTATGACACCTCTCCCTAACGTGAAGTTTTACCATGGTGGAACTAGATGTTGGACACTATGACAACTCATATAGTGTATGATGGTTAGAAGAACCTCCCTAACAGAAAAGCTTTTATAAATTAAGTGTAAGGGCTCACAAATTTACTCAATTATTGTCTTACTTAAGACATCAGTTACAAAATTTCAGCTTTTAGTTTACATACGGTAAAGGTGAGTCCTTTCTTCACTTAGATTGCATAATTTGAAAATAGATTACAAGTACAGCTTTTAGAACTAAGTTTTGTGTCTCACAAGATTTATATAGTATTCTTTATTATCCATGATTTATGATTTTCAGGTTTAAGTTATTCAAGCCAATGTGAGCCATTTACACTTAGCATGCATTCTTTTATGAGTTTATATAAATGTTGAGATATTGTTTTACTTATGCATTCACCCCCACATGCTCAGTACATTCCAAAAGTACTAATCCATATATATGTCTATGTGATACATTGTTTAATAATATAGGTTCAGGTGCTCAGTTCCAGCAGCGTGATTGACCGCGAGAATCTATATCTATATCCTGACAATTGGTGAGTCCTCATAGTTTGGGGACCCAGTTATTCATATTTTCAACTTTATGCTGTATTTCATTAGTTACTTTTAGTACAAATAGAGTCAGTTGGGGGTTTGTCCTAGTGACTCTCTAATTACTAGTGTTAGAGGCTTGTCCGACTATTAGATATATTTTAGTCTTACAGTGTTGTTTGTTTAGATTCCTAGTTAATTACTTTCAGACTTTATATTCAGTAAAGATCAGCCCAGTTCATACAATATTTCAGTATTTTAGTGTTCTGTATGCTTATATTTTCTTTACTTGAGTTTCAAAATGAGTAACAGGATTTCAGGGTTAGCATGGGACTACTTGAAGTTCGAAGCACTGGGTGATGTTTCGGGACTCGTTTTTAGGGTATTACAAACTTGGTATTAGAGACTAAGGTTTAAAGAGTTTCAATGAGTCATACAAGACGTGTTACTTAGAGTCTTGATCATGGGTGTGAAGCGCGCCACATTTATGAGCAAGAGGCCACGAAATAATTTAGGAAATTAATTTTTTCTTTCATGATATGTCGTTCTTACAGTTGTCTTTATAAGCTTTGACTCATATTCTTACATGACAGAATATGCCTCCCCACCGAGATAATATATCTAAAAATGATAACCAGCTACCCTAGCCTGCAAATCCTCTGAATAAGAATATGTCCCATGCTGAATTTCGAGCTACCTTTCAGGCGTTGGCCCAAGATGTGACTGCCAATGTTTAGGGAAATCATTAGGATGTAGTCCCACTTCAATAGAATGGTGATTTAGCAGCAGCCAGAATTTATGACTTGATGAGAATGAATCCGCTTGAATTCTTTGGGTCAAAAGTAGGTTAGGACCGACAGCTATACCTTGATAAGGTAAAAAAGATCACCCAGATTATGTATGTTACTGAGGAGAAGGGTGTAGAATTGGCATCCTACAGGATGAAGGATGTTTCTTATGATTGGGTGGTTATGTGGAAGAATAGTAGAGGGGAGAATGCAACTCCCTTAAGTTGGAAGATATTTCAGGATGCATTTCTAGACAGGTTCTTTACGCGTAAGCTGAGAGAAGCTAAGATAGAGGAGTTAATGAACCAGAGGCAGGGCTCGATGATAGTGAAGGAGTACTTTCTTAAGTTCAACCAATTGTGTATGTATTCTCCCGACTTGATAACAGACTCTAGATTGAGTATGAGTAAGTTTGTTGTTGGAGTGTCTAGTTTGGTAGTCAAGGAGTGTAGGACTTCCATGCTTATAAGGGATATGCATCTTGTTATACTGATGACTCATGCTCAATAGATTAAACCAGAGAAGTTGAAGGTAGGAGAGAGGGGAAATAAGAAGTCTAGGACCGGACAGTTTGACTACGGCCAAACAAGGTTTGGAGTGGAATTCATTCACAGTCTCAGGGTCTCCCATTTATGATAGCGCCATTTCAGCCAGTGCTCTTGCACCTAGAACTAGGCAGAAGAATTGGGGTAGAACTTCTATGTCCAAGTCCCAGAATAGTATTGGTGGAATGCACAGTTATCCAATTTGTGCTAAGTATGGTAAGAATTATCCCGGTGAGTATTTGTTGGGATAAAAAGGTTGTTATAGATGTGGTAAGTTGGGTCATGGGATCAAAATGTGCCTGTATACTAAATAGGGAAGCCAGGATGTTCATCTTCAGACTCAGGCTACTAGTTCACCAGCCTCTCTAGGTTGCCCGACCCCTACTCAGGGCGCATCCAGTACCAGTAGCGGTCGGTGCCAGAATTAGTTCTATGCTTTACCATCCCATCAGGATCAAGAGAGTTTACCAGAAGTTGTCACTGGTATGCTTTGTGTCTTTCATCTTGATGCTTATGTGTTGTTAGAACCATGGTAAAATCTCTCTTATGTGACTCCATTAGTTGCATTGAATTTTAAAGTAGGTCCTGAGAAGCTTTCTAAGCCCTTCTTAGTTTCCACCCCAATGGGAGAGTCATTTGTTGCCAAACGAGTCTATAAAAGGTGCTCTATCACTGTCCTTCACAATATCATATTAGCAGACTTGATAGAGTTAGACATGGTCGACTTTGACATTATTCTGGGTATGGATTTGCTCCATTCCTATTATGCATCTATAGATTGTCGCAGTTGAGTAGTGAAGTTTTAGTTTCCTGATGAGCCATTCTTTGAGTGGGCAGGTAATTCAGTTTCTCCCAAAAGTCATTTCATATCCTATATTAAGGCCAGAAAGTTGATATCAAAGTGGTGCATTTACCCTTTAGTACGAGTTAAGGACACTAAGTATGAGATTCCAACAGTTCAGTTAGTCCGTGTAGTTAATGAGTTTCGTGAAGTCTTTCCCGAAGATCTTCCAGGGTATCTCCCGATAGAGAAATAGAATTTGGTATTGACCTTCTTCCTAATACTCAGCCCATCTCCATTCCTCCTTATCATATAGCTTTAGATGAGCTTAAAGAGTTAAAAGAACATCATAAAGACCTCTTATATAAAGGCTTCATATGGCCTAGTGTTTCTCCATAGGGGTTCTCCCATTCTATTCGTGGGTAAGAGAGATGGCTTCCTCCAAATGTGCATCCACTTCCGTTAGTTGAATAAAGTCAAAGTAAAAAATAAATATCCTCTTCCTAGGATTGATGACTTGTTTGACCAACTCCAAGGTGCAAGTTACTTCTCTAAGATATACCTTAGATCAGACTATCACCAGCTAAGAGTAAGGGAATGTGATATTCCAAAGACAGCTTTCAGAACCTTTTATGATCACTTTGAATTCCTAGTCATGTCTTTCAGTCTAACAAATACCCCAACAGCCTTCATGGACTTGATGAATTGAGTATTCAAATAGTATTTAGACATGTTTGTCATAGTCTTTATCGATGATATCCATGTGTATTCCCGTAGTGAGGATGACCATGCAGCTCATCTTAGAATCGTGTTGTAAACTCTTAGAGATCACTAGTTATTCGCCAAATTTAGCAAATGTGAATTTTGGCTAAGATCAGTAGCTTTCCTTGGTCATATTATTTACGGTGATGGCATTAGAATCGATCCCCAAAAGATCGAAACAGTGAGAAACTGGCCTAGACCTATCTTTCATCAGACATCAGGTGTTTCTTGGGTTTAGCTGGATATTACCGATGTTTTGTTGAGGGATTTTCATCTATTTCTCCCCTCATGTCTAGATTGACCCAAAAAAAGTTAATTTTTAGTGGTCAGATTCTCATGAAAAGAGTTTTCAGGAGTTGAAGGCGCAACTTACTTTAGCTCCAATCTTAGCATTACCTAATCATACAAATGGATTTGTTTTCTACTTTGATTCTTTTAGAGTTGGTCTAGGTTGTGTTTTGATGCATGGATGAAAGGTCATAGCCTATGCCTTTAGACATTTTAAGACCCATAAAAAGAACTATCCTATCTATGATTTTGAGATAGTTGCTATTGTTTTTGCACTAAAAATATAGAGGCACTATCTATATGGGGTAAATGTTGATATGTTCACGGATCACAAGATCTTGCAATATGTGTTTACACAGAGAGAGTTAAATCTCCGTCAGAGAAGGTGGTTAGAATTTTTGAAAGATTACGATATGAGTGTTTTGTATCATTTAGGAAAGGCAAATGTTGTGGCAGACGCTCTTAGTAGACTGTCTATAGATAGTGTTGCCTTTGTGGAAGGTGATAGGAAAAAATGAGTTTGGGAAGTTAATAGGTTGGATAGATTAGGTGTGCAGTTAGTTTACTCAGCTGAGGGTAATGTTTGGGTTCAGAGTAGTTTGGGCTAAGCTTGATAAAGCTATGTAATGGACCACTTTATCTAAAACCTTGTCAAGCCTTGTATATCAAGGGTCAAATCCTAAAAGGGGGATTAGTTTCCATAGTGTGTACCCTACCTATAACTCCTTTAGCAAGTATGTCTCTGTCAGTGACCATTTGCAGTGCTTTTATTGTGGGAAAAAAGGACACACAATGGAGTTATGTCCTGCAAAAGCTGCTGCACTAAAGGGGATGAAAGAATCTTTCTAAAAAGGAAAGAAGTGTAAATCTACCTATATGGACAAGAAAGAACTTTATATTTCCTCTAACACCCTACTGGGAGCTCAAACTAAAATGGTTTCCCAAAACTAAACATTAATTATCATTGCAGGGCAAAGATAGAGGAAACAGTCACAACTGGATCATGGAATATGGCTGTTCAAGGCATATGACACAGAGAATTGAAAACTTTATCTCGCTTAAAGCCCATGAAGGAGGAAGTGTATCCTTTGGTGATGGTAACAAAGAATATATTATTAGAATTGAAAAAATTGGGAATAATTTGAATGAGGCTATTGATGATGCACATTTCATTGATGGACTCAATTCAGCTTGCTAAGTGTGGCTCGTATATGTGACAAGTGAAATAATATTAGGTTTAGGTCAAAAAATGCACAGTCATCAGGATCAGTGATGAAAAGGAAGTGTTAACTACCTGGAGAAACAAGAATATGTATTTTGCTGATATAAGCACCTGTAAGTCCAAAGACATGACATGCCTAAATGTAAAAGAAGATGCTGGTGATACATGGCATATGAGTCTTGGTTATGTTAGTTACAAGTTGTTGAGCAAACTAGTCAAGAAGGATTTAGTGAGAGGTATGCCAAATATAAAGTTTGTAAGCTCTAAGGTACGTGATGCATGTGTAAAAAGGAAACAAACAAAGTCCTCCTTCAATCCCAAAAGAGAAGTCAGTACATTGAGGGGATTGCAACTTCTCCACTTGGATCTGTATGGACCCATAAAAGTTACCAAAAAATTATACATGATCAACAACAAGAGGACACAATATGTGTAAGAAAGTGACCATGTCATATTTAATGAAGCAAGAAATATTAGCAAGGGCAGCTAACCCAAAGATGAAGATGATGAACTGAAGAATCTCTTGACTGTCCCTGAAAAGTCACATGAGGGAAATAATGATGCTGTATCTCAGGGTCCAGAATCAGGAACACAAGATGAAGCTATAGAAAATCCACAGAATGGAGACATCCCCTTAGGACCAGACCCTTTACTCAGTGAAGAAAGTGACCAATATCCTAATGGAGATACCTCAATGGGAATTGGTCCTAGATATAGTCAACTCACTCATCTAAAATCCAGATGGAATCATTAATCCTCCCATCCTCTTGACAACCTCATGTCTCCTCTGAACTCTGGTGTGCAAACAAGAAATAAAGCCAATATTTTTTGTGCTTTCTCTGCATTCATATCACAAATTAAACCAAAGAATATAAGGGAAGCACTAAAAGATAAAGATCAGATCAATGAAATACAAGTAGAACTCTACTATTTTCAAAGAAGCAAGGTCTGGCATCTAGTTCCAAGGCCTTCAGACAGAACCATGATTGGTACCAGGTGGGTGTACAGGAACAAGACAGATGAACATGGAGTCACTATCAGGAACAAAGCTGCTCAGTTTGTGCAAGGATACAATCAAGAAAAGGGCATATATTATGATGAAATATTTGCTCATATGGCAAGAATGGAGGCAATTCAAATTCTCGTGGTCTTTGCTTTTTACATGAAGTTCAAGTTGTTCCAGATTGATGTGAAAAGTGCCTTCTTAAATATCCTTATCAAGGAAGAAGTGTTTGTCAAGTAGCCTCATGGATTTGAGAATGTTGATCTACCCAATCAAGTGTTTAATCTGGACAAATCCCTTTATGGATTGAAACAAGCTCCTCGGGCTGGGTATGAAATTTTTTCCAAATTCCTACTTGACAAGGGTTCATAAGTGGAAAAATTGGCAATACACTGTTTCTAAAAACCATAGGAAGAAATTTTTTCTCATTGTTCAAGTGTATGTGGATAATATCATATTTGGAGCCACCACCAGCTCCCTCTATGATGAGTTTGCCAAACTGATGAACAGTGAGTTTGACATGTTCATGATGGAAGAACAAAATTTCTTTCTTGGTTTACAACTTAAGTAGGGTGGATCTGGAACCATGTTATGCCAAAAAATGTATATTCAAGAATTTCTCAAGATGTTTCATTGGAGGATACAAAGCCTATTGACACTCCCATTGGAACTTTCTCCAAACTGGACTTGGATGAACCTAGTCCCTCTATTAATGAAACTACGTATAGAGGGATTATTTGTTCTCTTCTCTACCTAACTGCTAGCAGACCTAATATTGTTTTCAGTATTGGAATGTCTGCTAGGTTCTAAGAAAGTCCAAGGAAATCTTACCTGAAGGCAGTGAAGAGGGTCTTGAGATATCTCTAGAGAGCTTCTGATCTGGTTCTCTATTATCGTACTGGTGACTATTTTCACTTAAATGGATATGCTTATGCTGACTATGCTGAGTTATTGTTTGATAGATAAATCACTTCAGTAAAGGCTCACTTTCTAGGATCGTCCTTGATTTCATGGGGTACCAAGAAATAGAATTCAGTGGCCCTCTCCATAACTGAAGTTGTATATGTTACAGCTGCATCATGTTGTGCTCAACTTTTGTGGATCAAGAAACAACATGAAGACTTTTCTATCCTATCATATTGTGTTCCATTGTACTGTGAAAACATTAGTGTTGTTAATATGGCAAAGAAACCGGCCCAACACAAAAGAATAAAGCAAATTGATGTTAGACATCACCTCTTGAGAGATAATGTTGAAACAAAGTTGATCAAGATGGTTATTTGTAGCACTAGATTATCAAATTTCTGACATCTTCACCAAAGCACTTGGTTGAGAACCTTTTGAGCGTAAAAAGTGAAGGCTGGGATTGGTGAGACCAAGTTGAATGCCTGCCACTCCTTCTTTTCCTATTACTATGGCTATGACTAGGTAGGCAGCTATCCGGGTTGGATGATTCATCCTTACTTGGTTTCCTTTCCAACCTTTTTGATGATACCAAAAGATAGAAGTGTATGTGGTATGGCTATATGACATAACCCAAACTAGGGTCGGGCTGTGTTAGGTATGTCAAGTCAAAAGAGGACCAGAGACCACTCCCAATACCCAAACCATTAACCACTTTACACCCCATGTCGGATGAATTCCGAACATATAACAAGATAAGATAATATCAATTTAAAGACATTATGATGAGTCTATAACCAAAACCAACCACTAAAAACCAAACAACAAACCAATACCGCCCATGTCCATAGTAGTCCAACAAGGCCTCTAATCAAAATCAAAGAATATCCAGTCAGAACATGCCCCCAACCATAGACAAAACCAAAACCAAAAGGAATAGTAAAGATATAAGGAAATCCATAACAAGACATGGGGTCTTCCAAAGTATGGAAGCTCACCACTTCAGTCTGACTCAAAAGCTATCCCCAAATCACCTAGTCACATGCAGGAGGAGTGAAAGTATGGCCTGTTCCTGCATCGCATGGGGACGCAACATCCAAAAATGGTTAGTGTGCTGAACGCTAGCATATAACTCAGGGATAAATATAAAGTAATGTCGTCAATCCTAACCCAAGTCAAACCAATGCACATAACTATATGCAAATACAAACATATATATATACATATATATATATATGTATGTATGTATATATATATATATATAGATATATATATATAATACCTTGTTGGGATAGGAAGGTATATCCTAGATAAAGAACAAGATTTAGCATGTACTTTAAGAACTTAACCTAAGTTGTGAAGCACTACCGTCATAATCCTCCCACGGGCAATATGAGTCTAGTGTTACCCCTGGAAGGGCCCCAGTGCATGTTAGTCATACAAACCAGACATACCATAGATGGCCGAGTATTCTCTTGTAACCTTCTCCCTCTATGATACATATGTAAGAATATATACTTGGGGGATTCCCTAGTACTCCACAAGCACATGGTCATCAAGAAAAATCCTCATGTCGACAAACATGAGTTTCCAGTGTCAACCTTTCGGACTCATACCTTTACTTCTAGCTAACACAACCCTCATTATTGCCCAATTAAAAAATTTAACACATAACAAAAACACCAATTCCAGGAGTCAATTATTAAGGCATTATTAAGTGGTATAGTCATACTGACTATAGCTTGCAAGCTATGTCATTCGCCAATACTTAGGGGATTCCCAAGTACCCCGTAGACTCCATTATTAAAATCATATGGGGGATTCCCGCGTACCCCATAAGATTTTCATAAATCAACACTTAGTGGATTTCGTTGTACCCAACAAGTTTTCAAAACTATACTTGATCATTTAACCATTTATACCATGCATTAGTTTCATGAAACAAGCCAAACCAAGTGATAATGCACCAACCAAAATCGATTATGAAAGTGGATTGAGATTGTTACCAATTTCCATACCAAACCAATTAATTTAGGCTTCCTTTGTAACCCTATTTCTATCCACCATTCCCATGTGCCCCAATGCATTCACTAACTATCAATTTAAGCATAATAGTTTTCTAAATATCATGGAAGAAAAATTAAAGCAATTATATTAAAAAAACCCAACCCATAGTTCAAAACCCAACGCCAATATCTCATGAAAAATACTTTAAATCATATGCTTTTATAAAATTGACAATAAAGAAAGAGTAACATCCTTAAACACCAATAAATTTGGAGAGAAATCCCCCTTGAAATCCCTAATTGATCAACCTCTTGGAAACCCTATCTTGACTTTCTTGAGAGAATAGAGAAAACATTTTGGAGTTTTTGAGAAGTTATTTGATTTTTTTCTGAGGGCTAATTATACCCAAAAAGGTTATAAGACGTGGGTTTCAATTTTAGTAAGAGGGGAGATTTCTATACTACCCTTAACTTAAAAGTTGGAAAAGAGTCGCCTTTGACTACGAGAAAACCATTGACTCATAACCACACCTTATGACTCGTCACCACAAGCCATAACCAAGGCAGTGACTAGGATTCCATACACTATCGACCTTACGAGTCAACCAACCTATTCGTAATGAGACCCCATGACTCATAGGGTCCAGTTGTAGTCAACACAAAATCCAAATGGGTTAAACACTGGACATATTACGATTTTATCTCATGACTCATAGTGAGCCACTCGTACTCAAAGAAAGATCATGCCACCAACTTACATGATTTGATTATGAATCGTCCAAATGACTCGTTACGAGTTTTTATGACTCGTGTCCCCAAGTCGTACCCAGGAAAAAATTCAAACACCATTCACTGTACACCTTACAATTAGGGTCACCTGACCCATCAATACACCCCACGACTCATGGAGCCAAGTTGTAACCAAGACAGTAAGCTCAAAGCTCAAGAACTACATAACTAAGAGACTTGATCATTTGCTACATCTCCCTCCTATGTTAAGGCCTAACTCGGAGTTAAAAGTGTTAATGTGAGCCATGTGACCCTATACTTTACACCACTCTAATAGTACTACTCAATCTTAATACAATAATAAAGTAACCTTAGGTCTTATCCAAGGAGTAATAACTACATAACAAAATGGTTTGTGTATTTATCAACCCAAACATTCAAGCCGGCCTTTCTACCCCGCTTTATGGATCTCCCACCTAAAATCTTAAACTTCAATCATTATCGCAATGGATTACACTATATATCACTCTCTTAACTATTCACATAACAAAGGTTCACCTTACTCTTCCATCATTATCTATAACTTTAGCCCGAGTAGTTACCCCAAAATCTTTACAGTAAAGAACATCTAGTCCCTCATGCAAAACATTACTATGCTTATACAACCACTACTATCCTAATATAAGAAGATTCATTGAGGAACTAAAGTATGATCATAAAATATTGGGAGGGAGGTTTACTTCTCAACAACTCGTACTATTTAAGGCGAGATCCGCAAATTGAGACATGGTACAATAGACACAAGGTATTTCATAGCAGCCACGTTGGTTATAAATGGAGGATCATTGTGACATAAACACACCATAGCACAAGTCCTTAGGATTGGCCACTGAGAGAAACACGACTGCTTAAATCATGGGTAATATAACTTAAAGTTGAGATTCATATTCAGGGAACAAGGAGAGGATTTCCACTTGTAACTACTGTTTCTTGGAACTAGGCATAACATGAGACTTGAATGTATGGATCATGGGCATCATGAGATAGAGATTGAACAGCTGGAAGCTTGGATTTTTTGAGAACCATTATTGCCTTTGGTTCAGGGGCTGGATTATGGACATACGTGGCATGTAGAATGCGAACCTTAGGCATAAGCACTATTAGAATGCGTGCAATACTAGTAGAGTGCCCTCTTAACCAAAATAGGAGGGAATTTCTAAAATAGGAATAAATTCACCTCAACTTTCCCCTGAAGTCCACCGCTAGGACATAATTTAAGATTATCCCTTGATCTCCATCTTACTACACCTATAAGCATAACACTCCGCTTTACGGGTATCACCATGGACATGTATGAGGGACATTTGGATCTCTTGTACTTAAAATCTTATCTATTGAGATCCTACCTTGGGTTGAACATAGCCTTAAAAACTCCATAACCTAACCTATTCAATAACTTAGCCTCTAGTCCATTAGTTAAACCTGGACCTCCGGCTTATATATCACAACCTTCCCATTCCAGCATCCCCTAAGTTATCAACCTCATCTGTTCCGTCTACCTCATCAAGCCTATCAAATTTTTCTCCCATAAATCTCGCATCGCTATCCTCGAGATAGACTCCTTTCATCAAAATAAATATCTAAGGTTCAAACTTAGTATCTAGCATGACCATCATGCACCACTAAAACTTGTAATGTCCACCCAATGTAGAGGACACCCTAAACCCCCTTATCGCACTATCGATGGCCTATACAACTATGAGGAGGACCATTTTTATTTTGCACGAGAAATGCAAGAGAACTCCTCGAAGAAATACTAAGGTGGAGAAAACCTTATCAAATGATTCTTCAACTGTTCCTTGAGCTTATTCAACTCAACTCGAGTCATCCTATGAAGAAGGATAGAGATAGGACGAATGTATGAAAGAGGATCAATTCCAAAATTAGTTTCCCCATCGGGAGGGATACCAAAAAGGTCATTAGCGAAGACCTCAGGAAATTTATTAACCATAGGAACAAAATGTAATGAAGGAACTTTTGAGTTAAAATCTTTAACTCTGACCAAATGGTAAAGACACCCCTTGGAAATTAATTTTTGAGCTTTAATATATGATGTGATATGAGCCTCCCCTTTCCATTTCTAAAACCAGCTTCTTAGGGAATTTAAATAGGACTTTACGGGTTCAACATTCTAGAGAAGTATAGCACGAGTGCAACCAATACATCCCCAAGATAACCTCAAGATCAACCATATCCAATTTAAGAAAATCCACCAAAGTTTTCCTAGAACCCAAATATACCACAAAATGCCTATAGACTCTTTTATCCATTACAGAGTCACCCACCGGGGTAGAAACAAAAAAGGGGTCCAAAATACACTCGGGACCGTAACCAAAATACACATCCACAAATGAGGCCACATAAGAAAGAGTGGACCATAGATCAATTAAAAAATACATATCATGGGTAAAGAGTTTCAATATACCAGTAACGACATCAGGAGATGCCTCAGACTCTTAAAGGATAATGAGAGCATAGAGACAGTCCCGACTAGTGTCGGAGCCAGAAGTAGCACCACTCGGTGCAGGAGCTAAAGAGGTGGAAATTGGGATCCTATTTTCCCAGTGGCAATCCTTGTAGGACACTCCCGCTGCATGTGACCCAATTGACCACAACTAAAAAACTGATTCATCCTTTTATAGCAATAATCGTGGTGCAACCAATCATAAAAAATGACAGAGAGGATAGGGTTTGGTTAGACGATCTCCACCAGCCCGAAAATAATATTCATCAGAAGAATGAGGATAAGGGACACTGAAAACACATGGGAACTCTCTGGATTCCCTTTCTCGGACCACTGTCCACCATCTCTACCATTATCTCTCTAACCCCCCAGTCTGAATATTAGGACCTCTTGCTCTGCCGATTTCTTGCCTTTGCCTTATCATTTCTAACACCAATACGTCCAGACTGACATGACAGAGAGGCCACTATTTGGGTCAACATATGAATAGAACATCGAAACTCGACATTGGTAACATCTTCTTGAGGTGACTGAGCATGAGTATCACCTTTTGGAATAAGGTTAGTGGAGATCAGTATACTCCACGGGGAAAATCAGAAGTAGAGACCCTTGAATAGGTATATACCCCATAAGTTGGAAGAGATTCATCCACGCCATCCTTAAGTGGGGCAGATGAGTTTCCATGAGCTTCAGATCATCAGAGGGCATGATATGAAAGGAGAATAAAAGAAGATTTAAGGGAGAGTTCAAGACCTTAGACTCTATAGCCCGAGAACATAATAATAGGAAAAGGGAAATATTCCTAAATGCCTCATAGCCTCTCCCTTATAAATATAGCATGCTACACACCTATAAAAAAGACACTACTCGACATGACTTTGTGGACCCCCAATTTACCATGAACCTAGCACTCTGATACCATCTTGACACGACCCAAACAAGGGCCTGTTCATGTCGGGTATCTCAAGTCCACAGAGTAACAGACACCTCCTCCAATACCACACTATCACCCACCTTATACCCCATGTCAAATAAAATATGAACCTATAACAAGATAAGAGAATATCAATTTAAAGACGTTATAATAAGTCTATAACCAAAACCAACCACCAACAACCAAACAACTAACCAATACCTCCCATATCCACAGTAGAAAAACAAATCCTCTAATTAAAATCAAAGAATATTCAGTTGGGATATGCCCCCGACCATAGCCAAAACCAATACCAAAAGTATTAGTAAATACATAAGGAAATTGATAACAGGAACTGGGATCTTCAGAACTATGAAAGCTCACCATTTTAGTTTGACTCAAAAGTTATCCCCAAATCACCTAGTCACTGTATCGGAGGAGTGGATGTATGGCCGGTTCCTACATCGTATGGGGATACAACGACCGAAGATGGTTAACAGAGTGGACGCTAGCATGTAACTCTGTGAGAAAGATAAAGTAATGCTGTCAATACAAACCCAAGTCAAACTAATTCACATAACCATATGCAAATACATACATACATATATATACCATGTTAGGAAAGGGAATAAGATTTAGAATACACTTCTAAACCTTAACCTGGGTTGTAAAGCGTTCCTATTATAATACACCCACGAGCTATAGTGGGTCCAGGGTTACCCCTTGGACAGGCCCCAGTGCAGGTTAACCGCACTAATTGTAGATATCATAGGTGATCGGGGATTTCCTTGTACCCTTAGTCCTTTATGATACATATGTACGTGTATATACTTAGGGGAATCCATTTTAACCCATAAGTACATGGTCATCAGGACCAATCCTCATGTTGGCAAACATGAGTTTCCAGTGTCAACCTTTCTAACACACACCTTCACGGCTAGCTAACATAACCCCCATTATTATCGATTTAAAACATTTAACACATAACAAAGCCACCAATTCCAGGAGTCAATTATTAAGGCATTATTAAGTGGTATCGTCATACTGGCTATAGCTTACAAGCAATGTCATTAGCCAATACTTAGGGGATTTCCAAGTACCCCACAGACTCCATTATTAAAATAACTTGGGGGATTCCCGTGTACCCTATAAGGTTTTCATAAATCAAAACTTAGGGGATTCCATTGTACTCCACAATATTTTCAAAACCATCCTTGACCATTTAACCATTATACCATGCATTAGTTTCAAGAAACAAGCCAAGCCAAGTGATAATGCACAAACCAAAATCAATTATGCAAGTGGGTTGAGATTATTGCCAATTTCCATACCAAACTAATTAATTTGGGGATTCCTATGCACCCCTATTTCCACCCCCCATTCTCATGCACTCCAATGCATTTACCAACCATCAATTTAAGAACAATAGTTTCATAAATATCACGGAAGAAACACTAAAATAATTATATTAAAAACTCTCAACCCATAATTCAAAATCCAACACCAATATCACATGAACAATACTTTAAATCATATGATTTTACAAAATTGACAAATAGGGAAGAGTAACATGCATTAAACACCAACAAATTTGGATACAAACCACCCTTGAAAGACCTAATTAAACAACCTCTTGGAAACCCTTGCTAGACTTTCTTGAGTGAATAGAGAGAATATTTTGGAGTGCTGCGAAGTTATTTGATTTGTTTCTAAGGGATAATGATACCCTAAAGAGGTTATAAGACGTGGGTTTCAATTTGGTTAAATGATGTTCCGGCTTTTGACGAAATGTTTTGTATCGTTTTCTTGGGAAAATTGTATGTTTTCAAGCAACTAAGGTTGCATTTAATGTTGGATTTTAGTATTTTAGCGTAAGGAGCTAGATGAAGGAAAAGACTCAGAAAAGTAGAAGAAAAATACTTTTGACGGTCAAAATGGCAGACCACCAGTCTTACGACGGACCACCAGTTCAATCGCCAGTGTTAAACAGAACAAGACATCCTAAAATGTTTAGCGATGACCAACATGGTGGACCACCAGTCTTATGATGGGCCACCACTTTATCCATCAATGTTATCCAGAACTTGACTCTAAAGGATCATCAGCGATGGTACAAGTAGTGGACCACCAGTCTTGCGACGGACCACCACTTTGGCCATCAGCGCTAGGCTGAACCAACCTCCTCAGGATCACCAGCGATGGATCATATGGTGGACCGTTAGTCGTACAACGGACCACCACTTTGGTTGTAAGAGCTAAGAAGAACCAGCCTCTTCAGGATCATCAGCGATGACCCCTATGGTGGACCATCAGTCTTTCGACGGATCACCGCCTTAGCTATCACCACTAAGCAGAACTTGGCTTTCAAGGATTATCAGCGATGGAAATTATGGTGGACCGTCAAAATTTTGACGGACCACCACTTTGGCTGTCACTTTGGACGCAGATTTTATAATTTTGAATTTTAAATCTTCTTTTTACCTGGGGAATATATAAATACCTAGTTTTAGGTTTCATTAGGAATCTTTTTTCTTTTATCAGAGTTTTTCCACACTTGAAACAGATTGTACGTATTTTTTCTTGAAATTCATTTTCTTGAATTGGGGATCTAGATTCCATTATCATTTTTTCCATTGAAGATTGAAGAACAATAATTTTGACTTTTGTAAGTAAATTCTGAATTAATTTATGAATAACACAATGATTTCTTCTCTCTTTGTGGTAGAGATGTGTGGCTAAGCTCCCATAACTAGGGTTATGGGAGCCTTGATGTGAATATTTGATTAGGGGTTGTGAATCTAGTAGATTTCCATGATTAATTGATGTTGCATAAATCCTTCTTCACTTTAATGACTTTTCTGGGTTGCAAACCTGAAAAGTGAGCCCAAGAACATCACCTGTTCAAATAGAAAAGTGTTTGTTGGGAAAAGAAAGGGTTTACATAAGTCCAAATTCTTTAACCTTTGGATTGAGGGTAGATGCCTTAACCGTATTAACCCATGTGAGAATATAGTTGAATTAATAATACGCTTCTTAAGTTTGAAAGAATTAAGGGATAAGCTACTCATTTAGGTTGAGAAACTAATGGGTAAACTTTAGAATTCAATTACTCTTGCAATTAGAATTGTTCATTGGGAATTCAAAATAGTTCACAACCCTAGCTGCTTAAGCATCTTGGTAACAATAACTCTAGTTTGATTACTTTTACTAAATTATGATTTGTAATACAATAAACATTTGAATTACTTTCTATGAAATTTTTTTGAATATAGTTGATAAATAAAAACCCCTACTTTATTCTAGAACCCTTGATCAATAGTTTAATAACAACCACAATACTTAGTGAGCACAATATTCCCTGTGGGATTTGACACCCAACACCGTTAGGTTTTATATTTGACAGTGACCGCTTACACTTTCTAATGAGAGTTGTAATTTAGGCGTATCAAATATTGGTGTTGTTGCCGGGGAATACAGATGTCAATTAAGTTTGTGTTTGTTAATTAACTTTTGGTCAAGTTTCCCAAATTTTACTTTTGTTTGTTGTTTTTGTTTTGTGCAAGGTAGTTATTGTGTATGCCAAGTACATGAAGATCAGGTGCACCATTATTACCAGTACATCTGGAACCACAATTAATTGGCAGAATGGCAGACCCCCAAGATGCTGAAAGACTAGCCGCCCTAGCTAGAGCTCAACTTAATCAGCAGAATGATGGCCAGCTGGCACGTTATCCCAATCCTAATGTTGATTATTTGGGGGATAATGATTTGTTAGATCCTATTAACCTAAGGCATGCAGATAATGTGGCTGCACTAGTAAACTGCAATACAAACAGAAATTGGCCCTTTAAGGCAAGGCAAGAGCGTCAACTGGTGCAGTTTGATCTGAATGATGATGAAGATATAATGGATGAAGTAGACATAACTAGAGATATCATACCTACACCTTTAGCACCTGGATATAAATTTAAAATTACCAGTACGATGATTCAACTCCTTCATCTTAAGGGGTTGTTCGGTGGTCTTCTCGGAGATGATCCAAACATGTATTTGGTGAACTTTGTCACCATTTACAAGTCTTTTGATAATCCAAGAGTGGGTTAGAATACTATCTGCTTATGCTTGTTTTTGTTGTCTATGTCAGGGAGGCGATACTATGGCTCAATAGACTGACTCCCAACTCTATAACCAACTGGAGACAGTTGAAAGAGGCTTTCCTAGAAAGGTTCTTTCTATCCCCCAGAGGGGTACAGTTGAGGGATGAAATTAGTAACTTCTGATAGCTTCCTACTGAAGCTCTTCATGAGACCTGGAAGAGGTTTAAAAAAAGCTGATGCAATGCCGAACCATAAAATGATGGATATTTATTTGATGGAGACTCTTTATCAGGCTTTGAACTCTATTACAAAGCCAGTTGTGGATAATGCTGTAGGAGGGTCGTTTGTTGACCTTACTTTTCTTGAGGCTTCAGAGATGCTTAATCGGATGACCAAATAGAGTAGAGCTTGGCATACCAGGGATTCTTTGGTAGTAAGCCCTACTATGTCTAGTAGTATGACTACAGAGCAACCCAAGAAGGAGGAAGAATGTAACCAGGACATGGCACACTTAAAGACACAGATGGATTTGCTGACTAAACATCTATTGTCTGAAAAAATAAAGAAGGTGAAAGTTGTTATATCCCAAGGAAGAGCTGACTCTGATTCAGAAGAAGAGGCAAACTATCTAAATAATCAAGGTTTTTTTTGAGGCAATAGCCAAGGAAATCAAGTTCGGAACTATAATGACAAATCTAGTTACAAGGATAGAGATCAAGGGAACTGGAAGAGTAAGAATGATAGGAGTGGACTATATGTACCTCCTGGAAGTAGAGATAATGTTGTAACTAGGTCTGGAAAGATATCCATAGAGGGCATAATGGATAAATTATTAAAGGGAGTTGAGGCTACCAACTATGGGGTGACTACTATGAAGAGTGATTTGTCTTCCATGAGTCAGTTGGTAAACTAATACTCTACTTTAATCAAACATTTGGAGCAGCAAATGAGCCAACTCTCAACAATATTGAATCAAACGAAGAGCAGAATTTCACCAAGTGATATAGTTCAGAACTCTCAAAATGATGGCTCTTGCATGGCAATTACCACACGGAGTTGTAAGGAATTACCAGGATCGTCTGTAGGCAAAACTGTGATTGAAGAGGATATTAACCATGAAGAAAGTTATCCAGTAGAGTTTGAGAAACTGGATGGTATTGACATACCTTCTAATCACCAGCAGGTTGATGAATTAGAAAAAAGAAAAGACAAAGAGAAGGAAGTAGTGGTGACTACTCTCCCAAAACCACCGCCTCCCTTTTCGTATAGATTAAAGAAGGAGGACGATGATACAAAGTTTAGTAAATTCATGGCCATGCTTAAGTAGTTGACAACCAATTTGCCTTTGGTGGAGGCATTGGAGCAAAAGACCGGGTATGCAAAGTTTATGAAAGACCTTGTTATGCAGAAGCGGACAATTAATTTTGAGCCGGCGGACAATCTTCATCATTGTGGTGCTATTTCCACAAGGTCATTGGTGTAGAAGAAGGTAGAACCGGGAGCATTTACCATCTCGTGCACTATTGGGCCTCTTGATTTTGCAAAAGATCTATGTGATTTAGGAGCTAGTATAAACTTGATGCTACTTGCTGTGTATAAGAAATTGGGTTTGGGGGATATGACTCACACAAACATGAGATTAGTTATGGTGGACAGATCTGTGAAGTGGCCCGTGGGAATTTTATATGATGTATTAGTTAAGGTAGCCAGTTTTATTTTTTCGGCTGATTTTGTCATTCTTGATTGTGAGGTGGATTTCAAGGTGCCCATATTTTGGGTAGATCTTTCCTTGTAACTGGGAGTGTACTTATTGATTTGAGGGAAAATGAGCTACTATTCAGGTTGAATGATGAAGTAGTTCGATTTGATGTATGTTAGTCCATGAAAAAACATAAATATATGAGCGTAATTTCTATTGTGGATGTTTATTATGAGGAGGAGTAGGAAGTGCCTATAGAAGAAAAATTTGTTATGGAGACTTTAGCTGCTATATTGATGAATTTTGATCATGATGGTATTAAAGATTATGAGGAGAGGGTGTGTGCCTTAACAGGCATGGGGTCTTATTTATATGCACCCAAGAAGTTGGATTTGGACTTGAAAAATCATCCTAGTCCACCTGCTAAGCCTTCTATCTAAGAGCCACCTACCTTGGAGCTGAAGGAGTTGCTCGGTCATTTGAGGTATGTATTCCGAGGTAGTGGGAATACACTACCTGTTATTATTCCTGCTGATCTGGGTGAGCAACAAGTGTAAGCTCTTATCTCTTTTCTTAAGAGATATAAGAGGACTATTGGTTGGACGATTGCAGACATCATCGGTATCCCTCCTGGTATATGTACACATAAGATTCATCTAGAGGAGGATTGTGTTCCGACTATTGAGTATCAGTGTTAACTAAACCCTCATATGCAAGAGGTTGTGAAGAAAGAAATCATCAAGTGGCTAGATGCAAGAGTGGTATACCTCATCTCAGATAGTAAGTGGGTAAGTCCTATTCAGTGCGTGCCCAAAAAAGGAGGCATAATAGTGGTGGCTAATGAAAAGAACGAGTTTATTCCACTCAGTCCTGTTACTGGGTGGAGGGTGTGTATGGATTACAAAAAACTTATCTCATGGATATTGAAGGACCACTACCCAATGTCTTTCATGGATTAGATACTTGATCGGTTGGCGGGAAGAGGGTGGTATTATTTCTTGGATGGTTATTCTAGTTACAATTAGATTTATCTAGCCTTGGAGGATCAGGAGAAAATGACATTCACCTGCACATGGTACTTTTGGATTCAAGCGGATGCCATTTGGATTATGTAATGCACCCGCTACCTTTCAACGGTACATGATGTCTATTTTCTCAGATATGGTTGAAGATGCCTTGGAGGTGTTTATGGATGATTTATCTGTGGTAGGATATTTGTTTGAGATGTGTTTGGTTAGTTTGAGTAGGTCCTTGCAACGGTGTAAGGATTTCAGTCTTGTGCTTAATTGGGAGAAATGCCACTTCATGTTGAAAGAGGGCATTGTTCTCAGGCACAAAATTTTAGAAAAGGGGATTGAAGTTGATCGAGCTAAAGTTGAGGTTATAGAGAAGCTTCCACCTCCTATTTCAGTGAAGGGGGTGTGTAGTTTCCTTGGTCATGATGGTTTCTATCGGAGATTGATAAAGGATATCTCAAAGATTATAAACCCCCTTTGCAATCTTTTAGAGAAGCAAGTCAAATTCTCCTTTGATGATGATTTCTTGAAGGCATTTGAATGCCTTAAAGGGAAGCTAGTTGATGCTCCTATTATTGTTGCACCGTATTTGTCAAAATCATTTGAGATCATGAGTGATGCTAGCGGTATTGCCCTTAGAGATGTGTTGGGACAAAAGAAGGACAAATTGTTTCATCCAATCTATTATTCCATCAAAGCACTGAATAGAGCTCAAAAGAAATACACCATCATAGAACAGGAACTTCTAGCAGTAGTCTATACTTTTGAGAAGTTCCGGGCTTATTTTCTAGGAACAAAGGTGGTGGTCCACACTGACCATGCAACCTTAAGATATTTTATGGCAAAAAAGGATGCAAAACCAAGGTTGATTAGATGGGTGCTGCTGCTTCAAGAATTTGACTTCAAAGTCAAGGTTAGGAAGGGTTGCAAAAAACAAGTGGTGGATCATCTGTCTAGGATGAAAGGTGAGCAAGCAACCAGAGATGAATTTGAGATCAATGATGCATTTTCGGATGAGGAAATCTTGGCTGCTATTATGGAGAAAATACCTTGGTGTGCTGATTTCGCTAATTATGTGGTGGGCGAGGTGATTCCAGAGAATCTTTCTTTCCATAAAAGAAAGAAGTTTCTCCATGATGTGACACATTATTTCTAGGTTGAGCCGTATTTTTTTCGGTGGTGTGCGGATGATATTATTAGGCACCACATCCCAGAAGTAGATATGTTAAGTATACTGGAAGCGAGTCATACTTCCCGAGCTAAAGGTCACCATGTATATGATCGGACTGCAAGAAAAGTTCTTCAAACCGGCTACTATTATCCCTCGTTGTTCAAAGATGCCTACGAATTCGTGAAGAGATATGACCAATGTCAAAGGCAAGGGTCTATCTCAAATCACCATAAGATGCCAATGTCTAAAATGCTAGAGGTAGAATTATTTGAAATCTGGGGCATCGATTTCATGGGGCCTTTTGTGAGATCATTCGGGATGAAATACATATTAGTTGTCATTGACTACTTGTCAAAGTGGGTTGAGAAAGTGTCTCTAGAGGATAATGAAGGAAAGCGAGTTGTTGCATTCTTAAGGAGAAATATCTTCTCTCGCTTTAGGGTACCACGTACCATCATAAGCGATGAAGGATCACACTTTTGCAATAAGATGTTCAGAGCCTCCTTGAAAAAATATGGAGTTAAGTAGCATAAGGTGGCTACTCCATACCACCCACAGACCAGTGGGCAGGTGGAAATATCTAATTGGGAAATCAAGGCTATCCTTGCCAAAACTATAAACACTAGCAGGAAAGATTGGTCTAGGAAGCTAGACGATGCCTTATAGGCATATCGAACAGCTTTCAAGACACCTATTGGCATGTCTCCATACCAATTGGTTTATGGAAAGGCATATCATTTGCTGATTGAGTTAGAGCATAAAGCACTGTAGGCACTGAAACGGCTTAATCTGAACTGGAATGAAGCAGAAAATATGAGACTGGGGCAGCTGAATGAGATGGATGAGTTCCGTCTTGAGGCTTATGAACCGGCTGATCTATATAAAGAAAGAATGAAGAAATACCACGACCGCAGGATTGAAAAGAAGGATTTCCATAAAGTCAACTTGGTGCTCCTGTTCAACTCCAGACTCAAAGTTTTTATAGGTAAGCTTAAGCCCAAATGGTCTGGCCTATTTAAACTGAACCAAGTCTACTCATCTAGAGTAGTCGAACTTGAGAATGAAGACGGAAGTGTCTTCAAGGTAAATGGGCAGCGTGTGCAACTGTATATCAATCCAATGGACTCGATAAAGAGTATTACTACTATCTATCTCGATGAAGTCTGAGTAATCGAGATAATTGAGTCGTGTCATGATGATAAATTAGGCGCTAGTGGGAGGTAACCCACAGTGTGTTGTTGTAAAGCATCAGTTAAATTACTTTGTTGTTTTAGTGCATTTTTGAAGTATTTGTGAAGTGTGCAGGATTGAAAATGCAGCAAAAAAGAGTAATACAGTTGGAAAAAGGGTGAAAATCTAAGCTACTAGAACAAAAGTGACGGCCGATTTGATAGACCACCAGTCACCTGACGGACAACCATTTCCACCGTCACAAAGATGATGAAAAATTCAATCACTGGAGCAAGTTAACGGCCAAAGTAGTGGACCATCAATAAATTTATGGACCACCACACTGATCATCGAAATTGAGATGAGTTGTCCATGTTCTGGTAAGGCGTAATGGCCCAATTGGTGGTCTATCGTAGGTTTGACGGACAGTCGGTGTGGTTGTCGCTGTTACCCTAGTTTCGAGTCGGGTCGGGTTTAAATTAATGCTTATTTAAATAACCCGTATTTGAACCAAATGATTTTAAAGAGGTAAAAAAAGGAGCGGTTACATACGTTCTACCCTTTTCAACTTTTTTAACTGACCAAATTCCTTCGGATTCAAAAAATTTGAAGATATTTTCTCTTCTTAGGACTCTTCATCTTCTTTCTTTTTCCCTATTTAAGCAAACCCATTTCTTGTCTTTATCTGCATCACAAGAAATATTGAGATTAAATTACTAGAGTTTAAAGTTAAGTTCATGTTCTTAATTTGCAAGTGAGTAAAAGAGAAGCTACTTCAAAACAAAAGTATGAGCACCTCCATGTCTTCTCTTATTGAACCACCAAAGTATGAAATGAATGAGTGGTTGTTGTTAAAATTCCATCTTGTATTCTTTTGTTGCTTTGAGTTACTTAAAGTCCAAAAATTGAATAGACATTGCTGGGTGAAGTCTGAGTAACTCATACATTTAAAAGTGGGTAATTTTGTGCATAAATGTGAAATTCGTGTCAATTGTTGCTAAAAAATTGAGTTTTCATACTAAATGTTCGACAAAATGCCAAATTGAAAGCTTAATCTAGAGAAGGGGTGCGGCGGTCAAATTGCTAACCATCAGTTTTGCGATGGACCATCATATAAATCATTGTAATGACCCTAGAAGTGACACCCATTGGACAAGATGCGAAGGCCAAAGCGGTAGACTTTCAGTTTTGCGACTGACCACCATATGGACCGTCACAACGCTCTGAAATCTTAGTTCTTCTGGATAGGACCTGATGGCCCACCTGGTGGATAACCAGTTACCTGAAGGATCACCAGTGTGACCATCAAGTTAATGTTTCCACTGTTTTGACTATTTTTGTGTTGTAAACTAATTTTGTACTTTTTATTCAGGCATTATGGCTCCCAAACTACCACTAAACAGAGGAGGAAGATCTCAAAGGGATAGAAATGAACTTTCACCTGCTTACAACACCAGGCAACATGAAAGGGAAACTTTCACACTCTCTCATTCTGAAGAGAAGAGAGACAATAGTACAAGCAGTACCAGCTCGAGCCCTGATGAGGCAACGGTTACTACAAGTCAACCCAAGCCTAATGTGGGTAAAATTGAGGCTATTAACGTGGGAGAACAAATAGAAGCGACTGATGTAGACATTAAATCTGAGGATTCTAACATTATCAAGCGTAAGCACTCTCAAGTTCAGGAGAAAATTAGATGGCAGATCGAGGGAGCAAGGTCAAAGTTCTCTGATAGATCTACACCTACAGTAAGAGGGATCAAAAGGCCATTTGCTGAGGAACATCAAATAGTAACAATGGAGTTACATGAATACCCTGAGTTGGAACGTCATTTCAATGAGTATGAACTAGCATGGATGAGCAGGACACCAGGATCGTATCAACCGAATTGGGTCAGAGAATTCTTTTCTAATTATCTGGTGTTAGTAGAGAAGGACTGTCCAAAGGGGTCATCAGTATCAAACTTGTCGAACAGAGAGTTAGTACCTGTCCGAGGAGTCTTTGTCGATATTTTAGCCTGAACAATCAATAGGATGCTGTTTAGGCCAGAGTACGAAACTCCACCTGCCATGCTTGATCATGAGTATAGGTTGATAACTGCATCTACTAAGAGGTCTTGAGTGGCTACATTATTAACGAATGATGGTAACCCCTCTTGGGTGACCAATCCACGTGAGCGCATTGTAAAATCTTCCATTAGCTTCAAGGCTAAGTTCTGGTGGGATGTTGTTTATCTAAGGCTGATGCCAACAAAAGGTGATGGAAATTTGGATAAACACAGAGCTGTATTGGTGGCCGGTTTGGTTTAAGTCCTACAAATTGACTTTGGACAGATTATTGCAGATGAGATGTTCGTAAGGGCTCATAAAACAACCAGTGCATTGCCATTCCCATGCTTAATCACAGAGTTATGCAGGCACGTAAGGGTGTCTTTGATCCATGGAGTTGACAACACAGTCCAGGCTACACACAGACAAGACATTAGGAAGTAGAAATACGACTCAAAATTTGAGAAGTGTGTTACCAAACCCTCTTCTTACCAGATTCATTCTGCATCAACTCCTGATGCTACAGAAATTCCTACAGGTATGCCTTTTCCCATCACCACTTATGTTCCACTTGAGTATGTGCCTCTAAGTACATCTATAGGGTCAGGTTCTACACCATCTATGGGTGAAGTAGAACAAAATCGGAAAATAGGTTTCAGAGTCAGTTAGACAAATGGGCATCATAATTCAAGCCTTTTGTTGAAGAAATTGTAGTTAAGGCAATCCGTCCATTCCAAACTATTCAGGACAGGATGGACAACATGGAACATCGTATCAACAGAAGGCTAGATGCACTATCTCTCCCTGATCTTGCCAATCTCATGGCTGAATTTGAGCAGGCGAAGGCTGATATAGCAGATTTAAATAGAAGGTAGCCATAACAGACTATTTTTGACCCAGACTTAGTGGTAAGTGATGATGATGAAGGTATTATGGATCTAATAGAATGACCTGTGAAAGATAAAGAAAAAAACACATGGATGAGTGAGCTGCAAAGCAAGAAAAAAAGAGGAGAAAAAGAGCAGCAATGACACCGGAGCAACAGGAGCAACATGATTTGAAGAGAGAAAAGAGAAAGAAGAAAGAAGAAAGAAGAAGATGAAGTAGCAGGAGTATCTACTAGTGCTGCCCCAGCAAAGGGGCAAAGTTCAGGCTTAGCCCGAGAGATGATTCCTCTAATTCTGGAGGAGGAGATTTTGAGTGCCCCTACCACCATAGGGGCCAACATTGCACTAGGTGAGGATGCACGATCCTCACCATACTTCACAGATGCCTCAGATGAATAAGAGGAAATACAAGTATACCCATTCCCTTGTACTTTAATTTAATACTTTGAGGATAATGAATATGTTTTTATGTAGGGGTGGAATACTTGTACCATGGGGGGTTGTTTTGCCGATAGTCTGAACCCTACCATGTTCAATCTAGGAGAATCGACATGTTTAGGAGCATGTTAAGTTCGCATTTTTCTTTTCTAGGGTTAACTTATTTGCATTTTTTAAAGCCTTGTTATGTTGTTAATATTGGTCCATGAAATAAAAGTGTTGTTTGTGTTAGTATCTTATTGAGAAGATGGATGATGAATGATGTTGGCATCAAGCTATGCTTGTTTCTAATTGACTGTTTACTTTTGTCTCCTAGAATATGTGATCAACTATTAGTGAATCTGTAGTTGGCATTATTCTGTAAATACACATAACATGTTATGCAAATCATAAGAATAGCGGAATGAGTTTGACTTAGTTGCCGCTGTGTGTACGAGTATTTATTTTAGTTCTTACATAATATAATACCTAGAACTTTCCTGGTTCAATTGATATTGTTCTGTAGTTGATGGGATAAGAAGGGATGACAGGCCACCTATGCTTTTAGTCCACTTAGCCAAAGTAATTAACCCTAGAAAAAATAATTTTTCATTTTTGAACCCTTCTTTGAGCGTTTGTTAATTTTTCTTCATCACCAAGCATTCTAGTTAACTGTCTTTAAGATGTTGATACCTAGCTCTGGCCCTGGCCCAATAGTGGGCAATGTGTACCTACTCTTAGGAAAAATACCTAAATTGAGGGTGGCTATTGTAGGGCTATTAACTGTCTAATGGAAATTGGCCTAGAATTTAAACTAGAGTATTTAGCCCTGGTTTATTCAAGACAATATGCACCTTGACTTATTGCATCAGCCTAAGTTGAGGGTGGATGATACTTTTGTATATATATATAAAAAAAGGTTTTTATTGTGGTAAATCATGAATGAATGAGAACAGGGTAAGCGTGCTAGCAAAGAAATGGCCTTGGTAAAAAAAATTCAAAGGGAAAGAGAGTTAAAGCCTAGTATTTAGTCCCTTTTGCCCAAAATTCTTTCCTGACCTAGCCTAATACCTCATTACTAGCCTAGAAAAGACCTTCTTGATCTTGAAACTCAGCTATAAGGGGGCATTAAATGATAAAGGCAAGCTTATGAGTGTGTGTGCTATGTTTGTAACTTCTTTGAAGAGAGAGAGAGAGTTTTGATTTGTATCCATAAAATTTAATGAGTGATGAATCTCCTTATTTGTGAGGGAAACCAGAGTCATACTTAAGTTGGCTGATTTTTGTAGATTCTTGTATCCATGTTTGTGTAGATAAATTGAATTTGAAACAATGCCGGTTATGGACTCTGACATGTTAAACCATATGATTTGGATGATAAGTGAATGGTTGTGTGAAAACTGGTTTAGTAGTAAATGTCTGTCATTATATTGTTCCTATTTGCAATTTGATACTGAGTTTCTTGAGGACAAGCAATTATCTTAAGTTGAGGGTGTTGATATTTCGGCTTTTAACGGAATATTTTGCATCATTTTCTTGGGAAAATTGTACGTTTTCAAGCAACTAAGTTTGCATTTAATGATGGATTTTAGTGTTTTAGGGTAAGGAGCTAGCTAAAGGAAATGACTCAGAAAAGTAGTAGAAAAACACTTCTGACGGTCAAAATGGAGGAGCACCAGTCTTGCGACGGACCACCAGTTCAACCGTCAGTGTTAAACAGAATAAGACATCCTGAAATACTCAACGATGGACAACATAGTGGACCACAAGTCTTGCGATAGACCACCACTTTGGCCATCAATGCTCTCTAGAACTTGACTCTCAAGGATCATCAATGCCAACCCAAGTGGTAGACCACCAGTCTTGTGATGGACCACCACTTTGGCCTTCTGCGCTAAGCAGAACTAGTTTCCTTAGGATCACCAGCGACGACTCGTATGGTAGACCTTCAGTCTTACGATGGTGCACCACTTTGGTCGTCAGCGCTAAGCAGAACCAGCCTCTTCAGGATCATCAGTGAGGGCCCATATGGCAGACTGTCAGTCTTTTGACTGACCACCATCTTGGCCATCAGCACTAAGCAGAACTTGGCTTTCAAGGATCATCAGCAATGGCTAATATGGTGGACCGTCAGAATTCCGATGGATCACCACTTTGGCCATCACTTTGGATGCAGATTTTATTATTTTGAATTTTGAATCTATTTTTTACCTGGGGAACATATAAATACCCAGTTTTAGATTTTATTAGGTATGTTTTTTCTTTTATCAGAGTTTTTTCATACTTGAAACAGATTGCATGCAGTTTTTCTCAAAAATTCATTTTCTAGAATTGGGGATCTAGATTCCATTATCATTTTTCTCCATTGAAGATTGAAGAACAATAATTGTGACTTTTGTAAGTAAATTTTGAATTAATTTATGAATAACAAAATGATTTCTTCTCTCTCTGTGGTGGAGATGTGTGGCTAAGCTCTCATAACTAGGGTAAGAGGAGCCTTGATATAAATAGTTGATTGGGGGTTGTGAATCTAGTAGATTCCATGATTAATTGATATTGCATAAACCTTTCTTCACTTCAATGACTTTTCTTTGTTGAAAATTTGAAAAGTGAGCCCAAGAACATCACTTGTTTGATTAAAAAAGTGTTTGTTGAGAAAAAAAAGGGTTTACATAAATCTAAATGCTTTAACCTTTGGATGAAGGGTAGATGCCTTAACCGGATCAACCCATGTGAGAATATAGTTGAATTAATAATACGTTCGTTATGTTTGAAAGAATTAAGGGATAAGCTTCTCATTTAGGTTGAGAAACTAATGGGTAAACCTTAGAATTCAATTACTCTTGCAATTAGAATTGTTCATTAGGAATTCAGAATAGTTCACAACCCTAGCTTCTTAAGCAACTTGGAAACCATAACTCTAATTTGATTACTCTTACTGAATTGCTATTTTCAATACAATCGACATTTGAATTAATTTCTATGACAAATATTTGAATACAACTGATAAATCAAAACCCCCACTTTATTCAGGAATACTTCATCAACAGTCTAATACAACCACAATACTTAGTAAGTATAGTATTCCCTGTGGGATTTGACACCCAACCCAGTTGGGTTTTATATTTGACAATGACCGCTTACACTTTCTAATGAGAGTTGTAATTTGGGGCGTATCAGTAAGAGGGAAAATATCCAGAATGCCCTTAACTTAAAAGTTGGAAAAGGGTCACCTTTGACTATGAGTCAATCATCGACTCATAACTACATCTTACAACTCGTCACCACGCGTTATAACCAAGATAGTGACTAGGACCACATACACTATCAACCTTAAGACTCATCCAACCTAATCGTAATGAGACCCTACGATTCGTAGGGTCTAGTCTTAGTTAATGCAGAACCCAAATAGGTTAAACACTAGACGTCCTATGATTTTATCTCACAAACCGTAACAAGTCCTTATAACTCGTAGTGATCCACTCATACTCAGAGTAGAAACATGTCACCTACTTACATGATTTGGTTACGACTCATCCTAATGACTTGTAACGACTCGTGTCCCTAAGTCATACCTAGGATAAATTCAAATACCATTAACTGGACACCTTACAACTAAGGTCACCTGACCCTTCAATACACTCTACCACACATGGGGTCAAGTGGCAACCAAAGCAGTGAGCTTAAAGCTCAAGAAATTTTCAAGGGCTAATATTCAGGGTGTTTCACTGTAGGGACCAGAGATAGAGTGTGGAGCTGGGAGTTTGTGTGATACTATGGTTGTGTTGATCAAGCTAGGGGTTCTTTTACTTAGGTGGAACTTGATGATCATCGATATGGTGAATAAGGTGTATGATGACTATATACTTATAGGTATCAGTGATAAGGGAAATTAGTTGGGCACACTGGTTTGTTATGTGGTCTTGTGGCTTATGTTGTATTGTTGAGGTGTAGGTTGTACTGTGAAGAAATTGATGAAAGTTGCTGACTATGTTGAATTTCTTGTATGGGTTTGTCATCATCAAAAAGGGGGAAATATTTAAGTGCTTAGTTTTGATGATTGAAAAATTCATAGTTTGGTACTTATTCCCTAGAGTTTTTTTGATGACAATATTGTTATCACCTAAAAAATAGGTTGGACTCATCTGTCACTATCACACTCAACAGTCCAGCTGACACAAGGTATAAAAGTTGGTGAAAACCTACCTACCACCTTTTTGCCTCTACCAATGAGATTGTTTTTAGGTTTTCTTATGTTATAATATATGTTGCTTATCTCCTCAACAAGGAAACCTATACTTAGCTTCGATATTCTCACAATTAAATATCTTTTGAAGTGATGAATCAAAAGCTTGAATCTACAACAAGGAACTGAGCATTCATCGAGTTGTATTTTTATTTCTTTGTTGCAATTGAATCTTTGTAATATTGTGCTTAAACTTTTGCCTGCGCCTTCTTATGATTATTGTTGGTCTTGTGCTATAACCTCTCTTTGTAACCATCTAAAGTTAGATGATTATTTCAAGATAGATTTAACTTGTTGAGTCCAGTTAGAGTTAGCTGAAGGTGGAAACAGTAGAGTTATTGCTTGTGTTTCCTTGTTATAGAGTTGTTGCTAGGGAACAAAGGATTAGGAAGTTAGTATTCAAGAAGTTGCTTGAGTATAGTGGAGCTTAGAAATATTGGAGGCAGGTCGTAGTTTTTCTCCCTTGAGCAAGGAGATTCCACATTAAAACCTTGTGTCCTCTATTTACTTTATTCCTACACTTCTTACTTTATATATCTCCTGGCTCTTGTTGCGCGAGTGTATTTGGGAACAGGTCCCTGATTTGAGGAGCAACCGACCCAACCCTTCATTAGGTTTGTCCCATCTATTAGCTACTATTGTTTTGAATCTGCAATATCTCCTCTTATCAAATTATCATTTATGCTTCGTGTTGTGCAACCTAGCGCGCAGGCAAGCTAGTAATCTCATGGCTTGAGATCCACCCTACACTGCTCAAAGTGCAACTAGGATGCTTCCTCACTAAAATGTCTATAAAATTTTGCTAGGGATTCAAATTGATGAATGGTCGGTGACGCTGAAAAGAAGACTCAAAATCCTGTCATTTGTTGGATCTTGAGCCTCAAAACTCTTCATATTCGAGGAGTTATGCTCGTTTAAAGTTTACCCAAGTAAAATCAGAGTGATACTTATTTGAAGTTCGAGTAAAACCTAATACTAAAAATCAATAGGAATGCACTCAAATTAACTCTATTCTAGATGTTTCTTATGATCAAGATTGACATCCAAAGCACTAACCAAACTAAGGAATTGATCATGAAACTTATGTTTAAGTAGAAATCATTGGGTTCGGACCTATACACGTATGAAGAACGGTTCAAATCTTAACCCAAAGATATGGGGTGTTACAGTACGAATGTAACAATACGCAAATTTGATGGAATAGTAAGCTAAACTATCAACTGGTGTTAATAAAACTAGAAATGCAACTACAATCAAAATCGCATTTTTAAAACTGAAATTGCAAAAAAGTAAAATGCTAGGGAAGGTACTAGCAGAAGATGAGAATATAGAATATAGGTCGGAGAAGGGGATGAGATGCCAGAAAAACAGAGATAAGAAATACAAAATTGTCTTAGCACATAATTCATGATAACCTATTGTTGAGAAAGTTGCCCTTCGCTATTTATGTGCCCTCTTGGATAAAAAATTAACCATTGTACGGCGTGTCCCTATTGTTATTTCTCAACTCAATATTATTTGTGTGACACCGTCGTCGATAACCATAATAGGTTGTCTCTAAGTCATTACAGAATAATTTGAACAAAATAGGAGAAACTATAGTATAAGGCATGTAGAAGGTAAAAGAGAAGTTTAGTTCTCAATATATTCCATCATAGAAAACCTTCTCAATGAAAAAATAGGGGAGAATGCCTCTTAAGTTCCCAATCAAGTAAAAGGGATGTGTGGGTTCTGCAATATTAATTAAGTTAGAAAGGCCGAGTCCTTCCGACAACTGCATATAGTTGTTCGACATTTGCACACAGTTGTTCGACAACTACATTAGTTGTTCCAACAACTATTCAATTGTCCAACAACTTCCTACAATTATCGAACAACTATAATAATTGTTGAGATAACATTTATAGTTGTTGATACAACTTCTACAGTTAATAAAATAAAAGTGTAGAAATAAAAAGTTTAAAATTATTTTAGTAATTAACTCTAACACTCTACGTAACATGGTTTCATCATTCATGTTAACAGAGACCTATAAGTTGGCAGGAACAAAAAAAAAATGACAAATAATAGTCTAGAGCTCATAGTTTTCTTTTTTCTTTTTCTTTTTTGAAATGAGAGCTTATAGTTATTAATTAATGAAAGTATGTTTAGAGTTTCGTTACAGTTCATACAACTCAGGGGAGCAACATATTATAGATTGACCGTACTATTTTCGCTTCTTGACATTCACAAAGGTACTTTGCAAATATAGAAAGTTTAACTATACATAGTATCAGGGGTGAGATGAAAGCAACTCTCATATAGAATTCTTGGATGAATTAGAATGATATTCAGAGGAGGATATTTCAAAATCTTGAAAAGATCTTAAGAGAGTTTAGAGATATAAAGAATTCGTTTTTGTCTAATTCATATTGCAACTTATCGAGGACATGACCTTATAGATAACAAATTATGGAGGATAGGAGGATAAAAGAAAACACAAAAAGTTCAATCAAATATTTAGTATAGATTCTTTTGTCAGGGAAGGATAAGGTTTCTCTATACGTGAAGGATAACCTTATACGTGAAGGATAACCTTACATACGATAAAAATAATTCGATGTAAAACATAGGACAAACTTTATTTCATATTTAATGTGAGGTATTAAATAATTTCATAATTAATTATATTACCCATCATTTTTATGTTAAATTACTATCCAAATAGTCATGACACCTGCTTATCACCTTCAAACCACGAGGTAAAAGTGCTAAACTATTTAGGTCAAAAACTTGTTTTTACACTGTCAAAGTACGAAAAACAAAATACATAGATAAACATCAATGCCCATGCTTTGAGAAAAAAGTTTAACGTAAACCTTTTTTTTTTTCTGAAAAGAAACAATTGAGTTGCTTTGAAATAAAATACAAAAAAAGAAAAGAAAAAAAAAACTAAAACAAGTAAATAAACAACATATATCTTACCGTATATATTTTATTTCCTTATTTCATTTGTCAAGTTTTTCTTTTCTTTTTTGTCTTCTCTTGTTGGAGTTAATTTTATTAGTTTTTTTTCCTATGTTTCCTAGGTGGTTTTCCTTCATCGGGTATTAATTATTTTTTGTAATATTACATTAATTTGCACGAGTAAAATAGAGAGAAAAAGAAAAACAAAAGAACTAATAAATAAATAATTCATTGGTGTATATATAAACACTAGTGGCATTAAGCATGGACCCATAGGTGACACTTTCCTTGTTAATTCGTTTCGAAAAGAATGTCATTTTTTATATCTAGAAATAATTTAATTTTAAAATTTTTATTTTATCCTCAATGAAATAATTTATGATCTCATAACCATAAATTTTAAAAAAAATTCATTTTTTCTACATCGTTCCTATTCAACTGGTGTCACATAAATTAAAATGAGAAAAAAATAGCAAAACTAAAATTTACAAACTATATTTAAATGTAGGAGGAAATTCCATCCGTACGTGTATGCTTCATTTATTTGTATATGATAAAAGTCTGAATTTGGACCATTCATGTCTTAGTTTTTGTGCGATGTACAGATTCAATATTACTCTTTTTATAATCTTCTTTATAGTAATATTTTTATTATACTAACAAAAAATGAGTGATATATGAAATTACGGTTTCATATATTATTATTGGTTTATTCATTTTTTACGTTATGTCTAGATTTTTAAATTTACATTATAAGTTATATATTTTTGCCGTAATAAATACACACATTAAAGGTGAGAACCATTTTGTTTATTTTCTATTATATTTATTAAAATACACTCCATTTAAATAAATATGTTGTAGTGGAGAAAAGACTACTAGTGTTCTATCAAATACACTGCAAAATTGGATCGACATCTTCAAAAGCACTATATTTCTAAATGTATACTAAACTAGTTTATCAATATCTATATAGTGTTACATGTAAATTAGATCTTCTCTATGTAACAGACTCTAACTCAAATATTATTAGCGATGCCAACTTTATCTAAATTAAGACTGTCTAACGGGCCGGGCCGGTTCAACCCGGAACCGGCCCTCTCATTCTTACCGGGTTCCGGGCCGGTTACGGGCCGGGTTTGGCCTTAACCGGTCCGGGCCGGGCCGGGCTGCACAGTAAAAATATTAAAACCCACCCGGAACCGGCCCACTTAACCCAATCCGGTCAAACCCACTAAAACCCGGTCAAACCCGGTTAAAAACCGGTCAAATATACACTATATACGCTATATACATAATATATACATTAAATATACACTTTTATAGAAGATATATACACGTGTATACATTAAATATACACTTGTATAGAAGATATTAAAATTATAAATCGTTAAATAAAAAAAAATAAAAAACAACGACTATACGTTAAATATACACGTCTATAGAAGATCTATTAACATTCATACACTCTATTCTATGTATATGTAATACTTTAAATGAGATATACTACAATATATATACATTACAATATATATTTGTATAGTTATATACTAATTTATAAAACATATACACATGTATACGTTAAATATACATGTCTATAGAAGATCTATTCACATATATACACTCTATTCTATGTATAGGTAATACTTTAAATGAGATATACTACAATATATATACATTACAATATATATTTGTATAGTTATATTCTAATTTATAAAATATATACACATATATACGTTAAATATACACGTCTATAGAAGATCTATTAACATTCATACACTCTATTCTATGTATATGTAATACTTTAAATGAGATATACTACAATATATATACATTACAATATATATTTGTATAGTTATATACTAATTTATAAAACATATACACATGTATACGTTAAATATACATGTCTATAGAAGATCTATTCACATATATACACTCTATTCTATGTATAGGTAATACTTTAAATGAGATATACTACAATATATATACATTACAATATATATTTGTATAGTTATATTCTAATTTATAAAATATATACACATATATACGTTAAATATACACGTCTATAGAAGATCTATTAACATTCATACACTCTATTCTATGTAAATGTAATACTTTAAATGAGATATACTACAATATATATACATTACAATATATATTTGTATAGTTATATTCTAATTTATAAAATATATACACATATATACGTTAAATATACACGTCTATAGAAGATCTATTAACATTCATACACTCTATTCTATGTATATGTAATACTTTAAATGAGATATACTACAATATATATACATTACAATATATATTTGTATAGTTATATACAAATTTATAAAACATATACACATGTATACGTTAAATATACATGTCTATAGAAGATCTATTCACATATATACACTCTATTCTATGTATAGGTAATACTTTAAATGAGATATACTACAATATATATACATTACAATATATATTTGTATAGTTATATTCTAATTTATAAAATATATACACATATATACGTTAAATATACACGTCTATAGAAGATCTATTAACATTCATACACTCTATTCTATGTATATGTAATACTTTAAATGAGATATACTACAATATATATACATTACAATATATATTTGTATAGTTATATACTAATTTATAAAACATATACACATGTATACGTTAAATATACATGTCTATAGAAGATCTATTCACATATATACACTCTATTCTATGTATAGGTAATACTTTAAATGAGATATACTACAATATATATACATTACAATATATATTTGTATAGTTATATTCTAATTTATAAAATATATACACATATATACGTTAAATATACACGTCTATAGAAGATCTATTAACATTCATACACTTTATTCTATGTATATGTAATACTTTAAATGAGATATACTACAATATATATACATTACAATATATATTTGTATAGTTATATACTAATTTATAAAATATATACACATGTATACGTTAAATATACACATCTTTAGAAGATCTATTCACATATATACACTCTATTCTATGTATATGTAATACTTTAAATCCACTAAAACCCGGTCAAACCCGGTCAAACCCACTAAAACCCGGTCAAACCCGGTCAAACCCGGTTAAAAACCGGTCAAATATACACTATATACGCTATATACACAATGTATACATTAAATATACACTTCTATAGAAGATATATACACATGTATACATTAAATATACACTTCTATATAAGATATATAAACATATACACATGTATACATTAAATATACACTTGTATAGAAGATATTAAAATTATAAATCGTTAAATAAAAAAAAATAAAAAACGACGACTAAGGAGTGAATGAATTTGTGGAATTTTATTGATTGCAAAATGATCCAAAATTTATAATTTACATGAATGAAAAATCTATAAATTATGCATCATTTTTTCCAACTCATTCATGTTAATATTAATTGGAACTTGCATAGGGTAGTCGAAGTCAACGGGGGAAAAACCATGCATTGGACTTGATTCTGCTGAGTTCTCCTGTGAAGTCATAATTTCTTCAAGTTTGAGGTCGTCGTTGGGCTCTGGTTCCATTCCTTGGTTTCTTCTTTCTGCTCTAATCCAATCTCTGAGGCAAACTAAAACATTCATTGCGTTGCTTCCCAATGAGTGTCGGTTGTCTCCAAGCTGCTGTCGTCCCTGACTGAAGGCGCTCTCTGATGCAATGGTTGACATAGGAACATTCAAGATATCTCTGGCTAATCTTGAAAGTACAGGATATTGTGATTCATTATTCCTCCACCAATCCAGCGTGTTGATCCGTCGTCTGCGATCCTCTGGTGGCGTCCGCAGATAATATTTCAGCTCTTCCCGATAAGTTGATGTGTAAGCTCTCTCATCCACACTGTTCCAACAAGTTAAATCATAAAACGAATCAGGAAAACCACTATGTGCCGGCCTTTTAGAAGCTGATGGCTCCTCGGGAGGATGAGGAGCGACAGTTGGAGTGATATTTGTAGGTACGGCTGAATCAAATAAATCAGCATAGTGATTATATAATTTTTCTATATAATCTTTTGCATCAGCCGTAGCCGTCCACAAATCAGGTTGTACTTGTTCAGAATCATGGTTAGTATTTATTTCTAAGTTAGTATAAATAAGAGTACTAAAGTGACACATATGATTATATTTCATGCACGGATTTAACATAGCAGCAACCAAGTAAATAGGGGGAATCGGGAAGAAATATTTTTTAAATTTCGTAAACATAGCGCCAACAGCTTCTTTATAACCTTCTTTATCTTTATATTGTCGGAGCAAACCAGAAATATCGGCTATATATGCCAAAATATTACAAACAGTAGGATAGTATGCACCGGAAAATTCAACCGTAGCTACATAAAATTTTTCTAAGAACTTAACAAGATCATTAATTATAACCCAATCAGAATTATGTAGCATGCAATCAGCAGAATCAGCAAATGAACCACAATGTTGGTTAAAAGCTAGTGTAATAGGAATTCTATATTTATAACAAGTTTTTAAAAATTCATACGTAGAATTCCATCTAATATCAATTTCCTCAGGCATCAAAATCGGTGCAAGTCCATTTTCTTGACATTTAACTTTAAATTCTTTAATTCTAGATCTACGATTATTTCCTTGAATAAAACCAACAGCAAGACGAATTTTTTCAATATAAACCTCAAAAAAGTCAAGACCATCTTTTACAATTAAATTATATATATGACATGCACACTTAACATGAAAAAATTCAGGAAAGGGCGGAGATAGCGTAGATTTTATTTTTGTTATAGCAGTCTTGTTGTTAGAAGCATTATCAAAAGCAATACATAAAATTTTATTTTCTATACCATAATATCCGGCAATTTTAATAATAGAATCAGCAATAAATTGTCCAGTATGTTTCCGATTTTCATCATATAAAAAAGCAAGAATACGTTTTTGCATTATGAAATTACTATCCATCCAATGACAAGTAACGGTTAAATAATCATTTTTATTTACAGCACGACCAAGATCGGAAGTTAGAGACAATCTACATTGAATATTTTTTAAGAATGTTGATAAATAAAAACAATATTGTGAATGGAGTCTAAAAATATCAGACCGACAAGTAGTTCTAGGAATACCATTAAACATAGGATTATAAATTGCTTGTATATAACGAATAAAGGCATCAGAAGAAGGAAAACTAAAAGGCAAACAACCCACAGCTACCATTTTAGCTATTTCTTCTCTGTCCCTCAATTTATTATACTTTTTCGCTACTTGACCGGTTGTTGGGTCCATTCTAGTTTGCGTTGACCCACCAACATCCCCACCACCTTTTGCAATATTCAACTCTCTAGTGTGATCTTCAGCTATATGTCTCATTAACGTACCCGTACCCCCTTGCTTACCGCCACTTCTATGCTTATATTTTTGTTGACAAATATTGCACTGCACCTCAATATCTGATATACGTTCAAAAAATTGCCATGCAATACTAGTTCTTTTACGGGGTTTTGGGGCACTGGGAGGACGGAAAGGGAGATTAACTGATTCAGATCTAACGTTAGCATGTCCTACTGCGGGTGTTTCAGCAATATTTTCATCATCTTCGTCTACATTAACTGCATCTACTTCATTTTCTTCTTCTATACCGTAATTTTCCTGAAATTCTACATAATCCATATCGTGAGCACCTACACCTATTTCTTCCTCAAAAGGTGTACCAAGCGGTACCGGAGGCGAAGTCACACGGGTATATCTATTACTTGAACTACCTCTACCGCTAGTAATTCGCTTTTTACTACCACTACCGCTTCCGGGACAAAAATTTCTAACACCTTTAGTAGCGAGGTTTTTTAATTTATCCATAATATAAATTAAATTAAACTAAAAATATTCAAAATACACAAATATAATAAAATTAAATATTAAACAATTAATACAATAAATAAAAATTAAACGTAAGAGATGGAACGACAATACCAAATTTTGGAAGTATCCGAAGATTGCGACTTTAGAAACTTCCGCTCGTACTTTGTAAACGAAAAATTAAAAATTTAAATTGAACACTTTAAGAAATTAAATATATTGAATATTTGAGAATTGAGAATTGAGATTTGAGAGAGAATGAGATTTGAGAGAGTGAAAAATTGTGTGAGAAATGATTTGAAGTTGTAGGGTATTTATAGATTTATTTTGGGGATTAAAAAATTTTTTTTTTTTTTTTTTTTTTTTTTTTAAGTTAATGGGCCCAAACTAGCCGTTTGGACCCAAAAATGGTAATATAGCCGTTGGGCCAACGGCTAGTTTGGCCCAATAATTATATTTTTTTTTTTTTTTAATTCCGGGCCGGTTAACCGGCGGGCCTGGACCGGGTTGGTCCGGGCCGGGTTAACCGGGCCCAGTTTTAAAAAAAACCGGACCGGAACCCGGAACCCTAAAGCCCTAGGGCTTACCGGGCCGGGTCAAACCGGTCCGGTTTGATATGTAGGGCCGGTTCGGGCCGGTGGCCCGGCCCGTTTGACAGGTTTAATCTAAATATTGGATTACTTGGTGGATACATACTTTAGCCCCACTATGGGGTATGCCCCGTGCAGGTGGAGGTCGCACAATGGTTTGCTCGCCCCCTTGTTTTCCTTTAGGGGACTTCATTTTTTTTATAATATTTTAAGGGTATTTTAGCCCTAACACTTGGAAGACCTCCTCCTATTACTTTAAAATATTTTCATTATGTTCTAATTACCCTAAAATGGTTAAATAACTCTCCTCTCTTCCTCTGTAAGTCAAGAAACAAGATAAGTTCATAGGTGAATTCAAGAATCAAGCTCTAAGGTCTTCTCTATAGTTCATCGTCTAAAAGGTGTACGGAATAATATCTTCTCAAGTCAATCTCTAAATTGATGATTTCAAAATCCTTCCATATGTATATAGATTTCAAATGATGAATGAAGTTTATAAGTACTCAACAAGGGGAGACAACAATCTAATCAATGATTGTCTAATTATTGCCCGTTTGATTTGTTGACATGTATCTTTTTACCAAAATCATTCTGTGTGACTAATTAATTGGAGTTCTCTTCTTTGAGAAGTTGTAAGCTCAACAACAACTTCATTTTTCTGTCTGCTTCTACTTTTACCATCAGTAGTGTTGACAACGCGTAGTCAATACACTACAAGAAATTTGGTTTTTAGTGGCGATAAAAGTCGCCGCAAAAGAACCAAAAGTCGCCACTAAATATATTTAGCAGCGACATTAGGGTCGTAGCAATTACTTCCGTAACTAAATGTATTTTGTGACAACATATGTAAGTCGCCACAAAACATACATTTTGTGGCGACAAAAGTTGCCACAAAACAGACATTTTGTGGCGACAAAAGTTGCCACAAAAAAGCAAGCAAATACGCCACAAAACAACGATTTAGTGGCGATCTTTTGTCGCCACAAAAGGTTGAATTTTTTTTTTTTAAAAACAATATCTTTTTGCAGCAAATATGGGTCGCCACTAATACTCCCTGTTTGTGGCGACTACCGGTCGCCACTAATACTCACTTTTTTGTGGCAACTATGGGTCGCCACTAATACTCATTTTTTTCCCCAAAAAAATATATAAATTATGTATTGTCTGCTTCGTTGCCAATAATACAACTACAGTACTTAAAGGTACAAAGACGATATTAAAATATATTTCTCCAGAAGAGAATTATATAGTTTTTAATAGGTAACAAATCAATGTCATATACATATGAGAAAGAAAATCACAAAATATCTTCAAACTTCTCATGGCTAACAATTTCCATCATGAAATTACCTGTCCCTGAAATAAAAAATAAAGCAAAGTTTCAATTCTAACTTGTTAAAATGCAAGAAATGATTTGAGAAATCTTAATGTTGTTTTGTAAAAGAGATGACAACAATATCTTTGAATTAAAATACTACGGAATACATTAAAGATTCCAGAATGCACAAGCTAGTTTGGCCCCTGTAGTAATCTCCCTCAATACTAATCTTACAAATGGGGATAAAAACATACTTATCAGACTGGCTCTTCCAAAAATGATAAGACTTTTAATTCCTCAAATGATGAATTACATTAAGAAAGCTAAGGAACTTTGACTCAATAAAAATTCTGCCCTTTTCTCTTTTCTAGGAAATGAACTTCTTTTTTTAACTACTCTTAGTTAAACAAAAATAGACTAAAAGGACAATGAAACTAACAAAAAGATCTAGCCAGTAAAAAGAAAGATCTCAATTCAGCTAACACCACCAAACTTATTCATGCTAGGCATATCAATTCCTAACACATTTTTTCTTAAGGATTTACTTAAGAATTATCTAAGACACTCATGAGATCATTTACTTAACTTCCACTTCATTTTATCCATTATGTGGTCCTAAAATTCTATTAACTCTAAAAATTTTCAAAAATTTTTGCCAGAGTTTTCTTTGTAAATAGGCCTATCAAAAACCTATCAACTAACCAGAATACATATAAATACGCTTCACAGAGCGTTACAACAATGAATATTGTAATGCAGTATTGATACAAGACTATGCGTGTATCAACAGATTCCAACCAACACAATAACAACAAGTTGAACAACAAGGTGCTAGTGAATCGAAATAGGCCTCACACGGCTTCACTAGACTTTGAGTTTATGTGTTTGAACAAGAAAATTAGATGAAAGACAAAGTAGCAATGCTAGTGAATCGAAATAGGCCTCACACGGCTTCACTAGACTTTGAGTTTGTGTTTTGAACAAGAAAATGAGATAATAACAAGGCAACAATGCTAGTGAATTGAAAGAGTCCCACACGGCTTCACTAGACTATAGATTCAACAACACAATGTTAAAACGATAAAAATTGCTCAACAGAGTACTTACACAAATCTCTTTTGCCACTTCATTAACATATGATTCATCTTCTTTGGTATTGAGTTATTTACATTGAAATGAGATAAACCTCAGTGGGGCAATAAACTTGACAAGGCTACCAAAATTTGTGTATATATTATTATTCTATGCAAATTGATTGCAGAAATGAGAAAAATTTCTTAAACCAGATATGAATCTGCTTTACTTTTACAATCTGTGCAAACGAAAATTATATGTTTATCAAAGGATAAGAAGCCCCTCCACACCTCTCCAACCGTAACTAAAAATGAAGTTCTGGTTTGCTCATTCCAGACTAAACCAGTAGCAACAGAGCAGATGTGAAGAGCTGAGAATTAGCCTTGTAGCTAAGCCTTCTCTAGGTAAGATATTGTTCAATCAAGAACCAAGGCGAAAGTCGTTTATCAATGAAATTAGTAATGTAGCCAACTAAGTAAAACCCACATGCCAAAATGAACAAAACAACATTAAAAAAACATCCAAATCACAAAAAGTTCACAACTTTCAAGAATACCTGTTGAAAAAATATAGAAATTAAAAGACTTTAATAGTGTGATTAGACCTTAATATGCTATCTTTTTTTCTGGTCAGTTACTGAATCAGTGCACAGCCAAAAATAACTAAATTTGACATGCCAAAATGAACTAGATATCATTAAAACAACTCCCAACAAATAACATAAAATTCAAAGCCAAAACTAAGCAAAACCCACATAACAAAATGAACAAAAAAACACTAAAACAACATCCAAATCCCATTAAGTTCACAGCTTAATGCTGAAAATATAGAAACAAAAATACTTTGATGGTGTGATTAAGCCTTAACATGCTAAAACTAAGTAAACCTCAACAACACCCAAATCAAATAAAGTTCACAACTTCAACAATACTTACCGAAAAATATAGAAACAACAAAACTTTGATGGTGTGGTTAGGCCTTAATATGCCAAAACTAAGCAAACCCCAACTATAAAAATGAACCAAACAACACCCAAATCACACAAAGGACTGCAAACGTACACAACTTCTAAGTTTGGAAAATGTAAGCACGGGCATAACTTTCTACAGGTCAAACAGAAAAAGGTATATATTATAATTCATTCAAGCCCAAGATACCATCAGTGTCCAGTGAACGCTAAACTCTTGTTTTATTGCAACATTTGTGAAGATAATTTGATCTGGTTGCAGGCCTTGTGCAATAGAATTTGTATAAGCGAGCTGAATTAGCAAGAATTAACGTTTGCCTACCCGACCTATTGTTTGCCTACCAGCTGCAACCTATCGTGATACTATCTCAAAATCAATGAAAACAAAATCCACACTATGAATTTAACACACCAAACTATCAAACAATTAAAATTAATTGAGAGAGAGATAAGAAGTAGACCTCAATTTATTTCAAATCCAACTTGTTCGACGTCGCCACCGGAATCTCGAACAATCGTCAACCAAACGAACAAATCCAACTTTGATCTAACGCCCTTTGCATTGCCTCACAAAAATTAAACCAAGAATCATAAACTGAAAATACCAGAACCCATCCCTTTTCATTTTTCGATGAATTTTCAATGAATAGTCGCTGAAAAGGGAATGGGGTGATTGTTCTTGTTGAATATTGTCCGTATTTTTTTCGAGGAGATTTGGAGTGTGTTGAAGCTGGTTTCTATCGAGTTTAGGGGAAGGAACGTTTTTGGCGATGGTTCTATCAAAAAACGTGGGGAAGGGGGCTGGTGGTGTTTTTCGGCGGTGGATGAACCCTTTTCCGACGAGATTCAGGCGAAGACTCGCCGGTCTCCGACTCCTCTCTCTCTCTTCATCTTCGATATCCCCCCTTTCACAGTTCTCTCTATACCTCTCTCTTTCTCAATTTCTCTCTTAAATCTCCATTTATCCACTTTTTTTTTTGTTCTGGATGTAGATAAAATGGAAAGATTATACGAGTTTGTTGCTGCCTATTGTAACTACACTTTTTATTTTCTTCTTGTATGTTATTGACCTTTTTTTCCATTTTATAATTTTAATAAAGTAGGACAAAGAAAATATTTTTTACTAGATACCCAATAATTGTATTCATCAAAATTTAGGTAAATAATAAATAACATAATACTTCTCTACAAAAATTAAACACAAGAAAGAAAAATTGGATAAAAGTGGCTGCTAGTTAATAAATATAATAATAATAATAATAATGAGATGTCCTATTAAAATAAATTAATGTTACGTCAAAATTATTATAAAAACTGTCGATAATAATAACAAGAACAATAACAATTATAGTAAATATAATAATAATAGACAATATATTTGTAAATTGTGAGTGTGAACATTTACGTGAAAAAAATTAATAAATATTAATAAAATTATGTAAAATATCGTATTTGAATTAATAAATTTTAAAAAATGCTACTAAAAAGTACCAGAATAATTTGTACATTTTTAAATCATGAATGTGGATTGTCTATATATAAAATATATATCCAAAATATATTTAAAAATGACTTAATTTATTTTTTTAAGAAAAAAACAATGCAAAATAAAAATTTAAACTTTTGATTTGGTTTACATTTTGAACTTTTCGATCTTTTAATTTATATCATTAATTATTCTATATTTTTATTATTATCGTAAATAATTTGTAACTAATGTTGTAAAATATCTCGAGCTGAGAGTCTTATCAGTGGCGACTTTAACGGTCGCCCCTAAATCTTAAACCTTTTGTGGCGACCTAGGCATAGTCGCCACTATATAGTAACTATTAGTGTCGACTTTAACGGTCGCCCCTAAATCTTATACCTTTTGTGGCGACCTACGCATAGTCGCCACTAAATATGTCACTATTCTTATACCGACGACCTATGTCACTATTAGTGGAGACTTTATAGTCACCACTAAATATGTCACTATTCTTATACCTTTTGTGGCGACCTACGCATAGTCGCCACTAAATATTTCACTATTAGAGGCGACTTTAACGGTCTCCCTTAAATCTTATACCTTTTGTGGCGACCTACGCATAGTCGCCACTAAATATGTCACTATTAGTGACGACTTTGACGGTCGCCCCTAAATCTTATACCTTTTGTGGCAACCTTTATATGTCGCCACAGAAATGCTAGCTTTTGTGGCAACTGTTTGTGTCACCACTGAAAGTCGTCACAAAAAATTGTATTTCTTGTAGTGATATTTGGATAACTCAAATCGAATATATGGACCATAAATACTAGTTGTTTATTGCGACTGGCATGCTCTATTTAAAATTTTAAATTCACTAATCTCCATGCTTTTCAAGTACTCAATATTGAGGGTACAATTACAATTATAAAAAGTTGTTGACTCGGACTATTTGAGGTCTAAGCATCGTGTGATGTCTAAGGGGTAGTCTTAGGGCATTACAAATTAGCTATTTCAGAATTATTTATCCAACCCTTAAGAAAGAATAAAAATAACACTATAATCCCCGTATAACTAATTTCGGGCAGAGTTATCCCATGTTCTTTTCCAACCTCCCATATTCTTTTCTAATCAAACATGACATAAGCTTATCCTAAAATTAATTTTGAAATTAGTGATTCTTTGATGCGATCATTGTTGGATAATCTATAAACTACTATAAGCATTTCTTTTTCCCCAAATTCTAATTACAACAAGTTGCTTATTACTCTCCGTGTTGGATATGAGGGAATATGTTTGCATCATATTATCTTATCCACATATGCCATCAAAAAACTATTACTCATTTTCATAAATACAGTAATAATAACATATTTTGTGTAATCACATAAAATAAAATCTGAGGATATGAAGTGTACGTAGATCTTACCTTGACCTTCGATATACATTAATCTCCATAAATAAACATTCAAAAAGGAGATCTTGAAATACTTTTGAGATCTGATCAAAGGTCAAGTGTAGGTACTTCAAGCCTCACATGTCAATTCTATATGTTTTCTTACAACAAATCTTGAAGTAGGGGTATTTGTGAATGACAATTTTTTTTTTTGAATCTGAACTTTCAAAAAAATAGGACTATATCAAATTCAAGATAAACTAGATCAAATAAATCATGAATTAATATGATTGAATAAATCATTTAAATTCAACAAATATAGATTTAATTAACAATCCAATTTTACTGTGCGAATCCATTAATTTGAAATACAAATGATAAGCTCACTTTGTCCAAGCTCAAAATATGATCTTATCTAGATATCTAAATTTATGATGCGTGTTAAAAGATGTGTCATATGAAATCACATAAAAGAGCCAATATGATTATGCTATTTTTCAAAATAACAAAGCATGTCTAGTCAAAGCAAAATTCATGAAAATATGTCATGTGTATAAGTGATGCATTCAAACCATCAAGGATTGCCAAATCACTTCAATTTGATTATTGTCTAACATATTCTCATAAGATTTTCAATTTGCAGAAAGAAAAACTTTAATCCGAAGTCTAAAATATCCATAGATTGCAAGGAAAAAATAAAATAAATCATTCACTAAACAACTATCTTAAGAACTGCTAACAACGAAATAACACCTACCTAAACCTCCTCACTTCCCACAATGGAATTAAAATAACTAATAAAACAGAAAATTAAAAAGCTCCACCATAAGCCAACATTTGTTCTGCATTTATTCAAAAAAACCTTCAAATCTCTATCCAACTCTGTCTGTTCCTCACATGTTATCTCTTCTATTGCCTGCAAATTAAATTAAATAATATTAATCTACAAAAAAAATAAGTCGTGATATATATGTAAAAGTGAAATATATAAAAGAAAATTGATTACCAAAATTTGAATTCGACTGCATGAGGCGTAAAAAAGGATCCACTGGTTGATCATTCTCCACATAGCTTGGATCATATAGACTGTTACGAATTGATCTGCACAAACAATTTTGCAAGTCTTCACAATAAGTATTCGTTTTAATTATTTTTTATTTTAATTATTGCTTCATCCATTATGGTTTTTGTTGTATTGTATTAGAGGAGGATCCTATTTTGAAATTTATGTGCCGTTAATCTCTATAGTAATTTGAAACAAGGTACAATAATAATTGAGTTCACAATTAATTATATATAATTTCTTATGTAGATTTTTCAATATAAATACATAATTTGAAAGAAAAGTCATTTGATTTAGGTGAACCAATAATTTAAGGGCTATCGTGCGTACTCTCTGTGTGTATATATTTGAGAAAGAATTAAAATTTTAAAATATCTAATTTAATGGCCATAAAAATATGTTATTAATGATAAAGTGAAAGTTTGAAAATTATGTTATTTTAAATTTAATAATATACTATTATTTTTGAGATAGACTAATAAGTAAATATAATAACACACATAAAGCATATGCTTACGTTCTCTGTGGATCCAATGAATTCTATGAAGAAATCGGATATTGATGATTTATCTGTGTGTATTCTCTCTCAACTGCTTCGCTCTGCATTCATTTCACAAAAGAATATAAAGTAATATAAATGTGGGACACAAACTTGATATATTGAAAGACAGTTAATTTAGCATTAAAAATTGCTCGGATTAATTAGTTTACAAAATTATGAAATATAAACTAGGAATAAGACATACTCCTGATAGCGAAGAGGATCCACGAAATAGTCTTGGCATTCTTCCTGGTGTGTGTCTTGCCTGCACTTATTTAACATGAAAAGATAAAACGCCTCATAATACTAATATCCATTTTATCATCTCTTTGTCTCAATTTTTAGGTATGGTTAGATTTATTAAGAGGTTTGAGAAATAACTGATATTTATTTATTTTAATATGCCATTACATTTGTAGGATTAAACTTCTAAAGCATGCAGTTGTTATAATATTTGTCTGGCTATAGTCTCTAGATGCTTCTCATTAAGCATAATATAGTTGGCTATTTTAAAATGTGTGAAATATTTTCTTAAGCAATTGTAAGAAAATAGTGTTAGTATGAAGAATGTAACACTATAGAGAGGAAAACTTCACCAACATACCCTTACTCTCTGATATCCTCTTAAGGGGATGACATTTCTATTAGGTATCTCTGGAGGTAAATTGTGGCCGACAACAAGAGAGAGTTCAAGAGCAGGATTAAACACATGCCTGATAAAAGAATATATCTCTAGAGGTAAATTTTGGCTGATACCAAATGAGAGTTCAGGAGCAGTAGGATTAAACACAGTCCTGACAAAAGAAATGGATTTAGGTATTCTAAGAATATCATGTGTGTTAGTGAGAGTAAAAGGGAGAGAGAGTATTTAATACCTTGGTGCATAATACATGTCACGTTGATTCAACACAAATGAATTTGATGGGTCTTGAACACATTGATGATAATGTCCATGCACTTGTTGGTTGCTATAAAAAAAGAAAGAAAAAAGGAAAAATATGTTAGTAAACCATGAACTACAATATTTATTCTGATTTGTTTTCTTTTATAACTACAGTTAGATCAACTTGTTGTCTAAGTACTTTGTAATGTAGGAATTTATTTCAGAGATACAAATTAATAATTTTGAGGGATAACAACATAAAAATTAGTAATGCAGAGAATACTAATGCGTGATATAAGTTTTAGTAATATAGAAATTATTTTTATTGGATGATTGATACATTACAAACTAGTATATAATTTATGATAAAAAAATTTCAATATATGATTTAAAATCTTCTTTTGTTTTTAAAATAGAATGTAAAGGAATCACTACTATTATGAGGGTTAATTCTATCATTTTAGATTTAGCCCATGTATCTATATTTTCATTTTCATTCTATATTCTATCCCGTATAAAACAGTATAATTTTTTTTGCATAACTTGAAAAAAAAATATTTATGAGGAAAACAATAACTATCAACTTGAAATGACTTAATATCAACTTTTAGACGGAGATTAATTTCCTCAAATTCAATCTAACATGATACAAAGCAATACCAATTTTGTTCGAAAAAACTTCTCTTTAGGATGTTCAATAGGGACTAACTCACTCAATGTTTTCCATTAAAATTTAATTGAATTCAAGATAAGTTATTTTAACTACTAGAGTCGATGGAATATTGTGCCATTGTATGGATCAAACAAATCAAATAGTGTATTAATGATTCATAAGGTTTTCTTTCTTTTTTTTTTGCTGGATAGAACAACTATTTAGGACCATAAAACACCAGAAGTCCCGTTGAATTATATATTATTTGATAAGATCTGTAAATTTTAGAATAAAATGTGAAAGTATCTTTTCCTAATCTAATTTGATTGAATTTTCTATCCTGATATAAGCATCTTTTAGATTAATCATACCATAATCTTAGGATACTAATTATAGAATTTGAATATAAAAAAAGATGTATTTCGTCAAAAAAAATTTTGTCCTAAATTCTTTAAAAGAATCTAAGACTACTAAGAGTTAACAACACTAATATATTTATTAAATTTAAAAGTACCTGAGTTGCATGAAGTTAGCATAAACAAAAGTTTGTGGAGCTTCCTCATTCTGATTTTTTGAAAGATCTCTATTTTGAGACCTAAATTCACGCATACACTAAAGTGGTTAGATCATTAGAATAAATAGAATAATAAATTAAGAAAAATAAAGCAATCTAATTCTTACAACTTGAAATAATAAATATCAAAGAATGATGCAAATGCTCTTTTCAGAATCTTAATACTAAGTGCAACATTCGGGTTAAGACCCCAATATTATTTATAGCGTGAACATACTAAATTCTATACGTTTATAGATATTGCTTACCATATTAAGAAATAGTAAGTAGAAGATTGGTGAAATAAATTTGAACTATTTCGAATCTAGCATTGATTTATAAAATATACTAGTCGTTAATACTCAATTTGTAACACCCAATTATTTATTTATAAAATTAATTTTAACACATAAATATATGTTAGCACGTAGTAATTATCAACTGTTTTTAATCAGTTATCTAAATATACGCTAAATTTAAGCAGCAAAGGTGACAAGCCAAATAGTTCACCTTAATACAAGAATGTGATTTTTTGGTAGTAGTTTGTTGAGTTTTGTAATGTCATCTCATCAACTGATTCCTTTGTTATATAGCATGAAATTTTAAAAATCATAATTAAAAAGTGGGTGCATGACCTAAAAAATTTAAGTCAGGATGACACCTACCATAATCTCCTCCACGACAGGTAAGCCAATCCCTCATATAAAAATAGAAACACAAATATTTAAAAAATTAAATTTAATGGTGATCTAAATAAATCAAACATCCAAATTTTTTCTTTGGTCAATAATAGATTTTCATTTCATAATCAAAATAGTCTTTACAAAACAGAGCAATATAGGACAAACTACTCTCTCATACTATTCTAGCTATCATTTACTCATACAGACATACATATAAGATAGTAAATCTATTCTAATGCATTTAAAAATACTCCTACATGCTAAGGATAAGGTTGCAACTGGTGGAGCATTGTCATCCATTTAGCCTTATGTTTTCCTTTGATATGCACGTGCATGACAATTTTCTTCAAAAGCCTATCAGCAACAGACTTTCTCTTTGAAATCTCAACTTATTCCTCTCCCTCCATATAATATAAATCAGCATAACTGTAACATCCCGTACTTTCAAACTTAAAATCAAACTGTTGTTCCTATGTGTGTAAGCTCTAGTAGAAATTATTTTCAAGTGAGAATAAGTTTCATGATCGTTATTCTTATGTTTAAATTACTTTAGACATGAAAAATCTTCATAGGAATCACTTTGAGCAAATTTGAGCTAAGAACCTTTGATTCAGCTAAATCTTTGTATATGATTTTATAAAGGTCTACTTTGAACGTGTATAACTTTTAATGCAAGTAGAATTTTGTAGCTCAATATCAACCAAATTCTAGATAATATAGTCAGCTTTCCAACGATATTAATTTTTCCTTAATCCAATACCCTAACAAAAAGTCATAACCATTTTTGTGAGAGAGGCAGCGAGGTCGCGTGATTAGCCCAAGTCGCAGCTCCAATGCCCGCCCCTATTTTACAATTGTTGGTTCCACATTTTTAAGGGATTTTTAGTCTTTTCTTTCCTTATAATGCCCAACTCATGACTTATAACCCTCAATGAGTGTTACTTTTATCCTATTTCATCAATTAAACAACTCAAAATTCTCTCATACACTCTCTACAACAATGTTAGGGTTTTCACAAGATCGTCCCCCAAAGATCAAGAATCAAACTCTTAAGTCAAGATTTTCAAGAAACAAATCAAGATTCAAGTTCTATCCTTCGAACTAAGTAATCTAAGGTACGTAGGGCTGTCCTAAAACTCTATGGGCATAAGTTATTATTTCACAAAGTTTTGAAAGCATATCATGATGTTTATAACAATGGTTTAAACAATTGGTTTGAATAATCAAATCATGAATCCCTATTAAATGATATATATGGTTTTGATCTTGAGGCCTTCCCTTAAACTTGAATTATGCTCGTGTAAGTATGTATATACATTTTTAGTTTTGAATTTCAAATTGAGGGCATGAATAATTAAAATCCCTCTCTTGTTATTAAACCTCTTGATTTCACATATTATTGTTCAATTGCATATTGACAAGAATGAGATAAATATTTTTACTATTGTTTAAGGATTTGATATTGGTTATGAATTGAAGAGATGGTATTTTCTTATTTGTAAATTTTAAAGATGATGACTGAAAGAGTTGCATGGATTGCTACAATGTAATTGACCACCACAAGTTTAAGAATTGAAAGAGAGAATTTTTGCATAAGTTTTAATATATTTTGAAATACAAATTATCTTGTACTGTTTAAATGATTTGGGTGGTACAAATAACATGTTTTGAATGAAAAGATTGTAATATGATACTGTATGGCTTATACGACTTGAAAGTCTTGGTATGAAGATACCAAATCAGACAAATGCTATAACAAACTCAGACCAGACTAGACCACAGAATGTTTTCAGACATTAGACCACTTTTCAGAAAAATGCATGATTTAAAATGTTAAAAGTGAGATTAAAGAGAGTTAGATGGTTACCTGAAGAAGGCATGAGTGTAAGGGCTCATTGCTAGAAACCAAGTTTTATCGATTTGGGTGATATGATTGGCTAACGCCAATGTCTTGTCCTTAAGACACTGGTATACTAGACTAGTATGTAGGACCTCTATCCTTGTAGAAAACTTGGATCTGGGGTCTTGGCTAACGAGTTAATGGCGGACCCATATAGCCCGTGGGTACTATACTTGTAGGGTGTACCATATAGCTCAGAAGAAAAATAAAGAGTGGTTTATAATTTCAAAAAAATGTTTCAAAGTCTTTTAAGTATGCCTATGTGTTTTCATAAATAGTATGTAAAATATTTTATGAATTGTCCTCATATCAGTTGTATAAAAGTACACTATTCAAGATTGCTTAACATACTAGTACATCTCTATTGACCCCTATATTTTAGGATCTGAGGCTCAGTCCTGGGTCCCGCTAAGCAGTAGATTGATTCTGTCAAAAATCACAGTTATTGAGCCTCTCTTACCTCAGAAGGACTGGTTATGAAACATTGTTATTTTATTTGGCTTTATGGTCCGACTGGGGTCTTGTCCTAATTTTCAGATAGATATTTTTTTCGTGTTATTAGAGATTTCACAGACTAGTGTCATGAATCTTGAATGTTAGGAACTTCTTCTAGTATTTGTTCAGTTGAATTAAGATATTGACCATGTTTCCATTTTGTTAGATTTTTGCATTTCTTTATATTGTATAGATGTTATGCATGATTTCCAGAAAGAAAAAGGGGCACTCGGGCCTTCACGGTTTAGGATGCTCGTCGCGACATGGGCCTCGATTTAGGTTGTGACAATAACAAACACACCAATGATTATCAGGGCAAGTGCAACTTTTTTTGTTGGCATAGAAACAAGCTATGTAATCTTTGCTTTTCCATCTTGAATTGGTCTGTGAAACCCCATGTCATGACCGAACTAGGGCCTAGACGTAATGGGCATCCCAAGTACAACTAGGAATGGGGACCACCACCCGTTACCCAACCCAACCACCTTTACATCGTTTGACAGGCTGATTTCGAGCACATAACAAGATATCCTAAATGCTCTCATGAAGACTCTGGGATAGGGTCACCACTGTGAAAAATCCAACCGAGTCTAAACATACCAAACCAACCATCCAACTATACCAAACCAAACCAAAGGCCATAAACCAGGCCATAACAGAATGGATTTCAAAACATTTAATGATAATCAATCCCAAAATATAATCCGATGAACAGTAGAAAATCTTGTGTTGTGGTGTCAGCCCACTAGCCTATTCCAATGCTAAGGCCGACACCAATACCGATCTCGCCCATACCAACCCTCAAAAGTACTACAAAGCCTCTAACTATAAGAGTAAAAATATCTGGTTGGAACATGCCCCCAACCATGGCCAAAACTAATATCCAAAATAAAATTAAAGTGTCTAAAGATGTCCATAACATGAAATGGAGCCTTCCAAAAGGATGGAAGCTCACCACTTCAGTCCAAATGTTGATCGCCGAGTCAATCACTATGTAGGAGGAGTAGAATGGCCAGTTCCAGCATAGCGTGTTTACACATCCGCCAATAGACGGGTTAGCGAGTAATCGCTAGCATGAACTCAAGATGAGGATAAAATAATGCCATTTATAAAATCAAGTAAACCCATCCATAATGCATAGAACCATACATATATATAAGTGTTGGCAAAGAGATTCAGGTTTAGCATGAATTTAAAACCTTTACCTGGAATGTGTAACTTTGTCGTCCTAAAACACCCACGTGCAATATGGGTTCATCTCCCTCTGCTGAAAGGGCCCTAGTCTATGTAGCCGCACGACCAGAGAAGATAACCCTGGGATGACTAATACATCCCCCATTATAAAGTGTGACATCATTCACACGTTCACCAAGACCAAACCTCATATCAACAAATATGAGTTTCCAGTTTTGGTGCCCCCGGGACCTCTACCTTCAACGACTTAGCTACTCCTCCACCTTTAATGACCAATTAAAACCAGTTCTAACTAACCAATAAAGCCATTTACAATTTATTAACCAAGGTCATTTGTTGGTGGTATCGTCATAATGACCATACTTGTAAGTACTATCCATAGCCAACTATATATAGGTTTGAGAGGACTTTCAAGTGCCCTTCCAATTACCATATTAAACTTCTTGTGGGATTCCGTACCCCACAAGCATAACCATTTATCCATTTACATTTCCAAATCATTGTAACCATGTATTAATACTTTACCAAGTTTAAAACAAGAAAGAGTTCCATTTAAAAGAAATCAATCCAATGAACATATCTTTATAAACATTTTGTCAAACACATTGAGGGCATTATATATATCCAAAATCAATTCCAGTTATCAATAACCATTCCATGTATTACAATTATCCAAAACCACCATTAATGCATATAAAATCATAATTAAAACCATGGAAAACCATAACAAGTCATTTATACAAAAACCCCAAATCATATTTGAAAACCCAAAAGAATACAAAAATAAAATCATGAAAACTAATAACGAAAACCATGCCTTTAGTTGGAACTAACAATGAGGGAAGAGAACATTCCTTAATTGACAAAGTAGACCGAGAGAAATCACCAACAAGATCCCCAAATTAGCCTTTAAGATGAAACCCTAGCTCATTGCCCCAAAAGAGGATTTTAGAGTGTTTAGGAATATTTTCTAAGTGTTAATGAATAGAATAATAGGGTATATACTCTCTCATGTAGGTTAGAAATCATGGGGTTCTATTAGGATATGTAGGGAAATATCAATAATACCCTCACTTAAGTTGCACAAAATCTCATCACAGGGATACGATTGATGCCCACGAGTCACACCCTTCGATACGAGTGGTAACCGCAACTCATATTACTATCTCAACCCTTAAATCCAACACTATACTGTATATGAATCATCCAACCAAGTCCTTTCCAAACCATACAATCTGTACCTTTCACCCGTACCCCTAGCAAAATAAAATACCAAGAGGATTGAACACTGTCCATTATACGAGTACAAAATCTCGTAATAAACTATATGATTCTTATACCCTATGTCATATCTATTCCATTAACCATCCATTCCCATCAATCTACACTGGTCAGTATACGACAGGAACATACCATTCATACCCCAACATATGGCTCATACCGATAAGTCGTATTGGGTTCAGAGAACAGAATTCCAGGAAATTTTCTAATGGCCAAAACCTAGGATGCAAAATTCTCTCCCACTAGAAACATTCATCCTTGAATAACGGACAAGGTAGGGTAGATGCCAACACGAGTTATTTTCATTATCAAACATATTCCAAATCTTTATCAATAGTTCAAAAACAAAGAGGCAAATATATTAATCTTCACTTTAACAAACTCAGAAAATAAAGATGTATTCAAAAACACATACGTTCCGCTCAAATCCCAGAAGAAGATTAGCCAAGCGGTCAATATCCTTCATCAATTCTCGATTATTTTCCTTCATATGATCCAAACTCTCCATGGAAAACCTGCTAAGAGCATCAGCAACCACGTTAGCCTTACTTAGGTGGTAGTAAATACTCATATCATAGTCCTTGAGATGCTCAAGCCATCTCCTCTGCTTGAGATTAAGCTCCTTCTGAGTGAATACATACTATAGACTCTTTTGATTAGAAAAGATGTCTACGTGAACACCATAAAAATAATACCACCATGTTTTCAAAGCAAACACAACCGCCAACAGCTTTAAATCATGAGTAGGATAATTTCTCTTATGCACCTTCAACTGCTTGGAAGCATAGGCAATTAACTTCTCATGCTGCATTAAGACACAACCAAGCCCTACCTGAGATGCATCATAATTAACCAAAAACCCATCATTATCTTCCGGCAAAGTCTAAATTAGAGCCGAAGAAAGTCACAACTTTCAACCAAAACTCACACTTAGAGAACTTGAAATACAACCGTTGTTCTTTTAAGGTCTGTAACACCACATGGACATGATTAGAATAATCTATCTCACTCTTCGAATAAACTAGGATGTCATCAATAAACATAATGACAAAAAGATCCAAATACTGCCTGAAAACTCAGTTTATCAGATCCATAAAAGGCTTAAACCTTGGAAGGATCTTGAGCAGAAGAATGATAGCTCCTTCTAATATAGAAAAAGTACAGTATACCACCAGACCCCAAAGATTTAATGGTGAATACTATGAGTGGTGAAAGACAAGGATTCATGACTTCAGCATGGATAAAGATTTTGAGCTATGTGATGTCATTGAGGATGACCCTTTTGTTTCTACTAGGTCCTTAAGGAATGGAGATGTGAATTCACATGTCCCCAAAATAATGAAGGAGTTTGATGAAGCTGACAGGAAGAAGATAGACAAAAACTACAAAGCCAAGAATATTCTTATGTATGGTATTGGTCTTGATGAGTACAATAGGATCTCTTCCTGTCAGATTGCTAAGGATATTTGGATTTTCTTCAGACAACCCATGAAGGAACCACACAGGTGAAGCAGTCAAAAGTAGCTATGCTGACGAATTAATATATGACCTTCACCATAAAGGAAGATGAGTTCATTCAAGAGATGCATATGAGGTTTACTGCTATAACTAATAGTTGTACTATCTGTGTGAAGTTATCCTAACCCACAAGTAAGTGAGAGTTCTTGAGCATATTGCCCAAGAGATAGGAGAGAAAGGTAAATGCAATAACTAAGGCCAAGGATCTGAATAAGTTGGCTATGGATGAGCTTATTTGGAATCTCAAAACATATGAGATGTTCAAGAATCTTGGGAAGCTAAAAGATGAGCCCAAACAAGAAAAGAATCTGGTTCTAAAGGTTTCTGATGAAACCTTAAGAGTTGAGGATGAGGAAACTGCTTACATTGCTTAGCGAGTTATCTAGGCCTAAAGAGTTTAGAAGCATTCCCCAAGAAAGGTTAATCCAGTAGATATATCATAGCTGAAAAAAATAATACTTGACACAAGTTTGGTAAGTATGGACACTACATTAGAGATTTTCCTATGCATAGGGTTGAATACAAAGAATACGCCAAGTAGAATAGTGAGAAGGAAAAGGGTAGGAAACAGGTACATGAGAGATATAGCAGAAAAGCTGAAGCTGATAGAGGGGCTATGCAAGTTGTAGTTGCAATACGTGACTCTTTTTTATAGTGATGATTCTAAACAGCATAAAGATATCTCCATGATGGTGATGAAGGATAATGTCCAAGTGTATGATTCTCTTTTTGCCTTGATGGAAAACTATGATGAAGATGAAGATGATCAGGTAACACTCTTGGACTTCAAAGAAAATCTCAAAAATTTTACTCTTGTTAAGCTAAAATCTATTGCTATAGTATTAATTGATGTTGTAAATGATCTCACTAAAGATAAAGTGTTTTTTAAGAAAAATCTTGAAAAATGTGAAGTTGAAGTGGCTGAGGTAAATTTGCTAGTAACTGAAATTCAAGCCACTAATCAATCATTGTCTGTTGAAAATGAGACCCTCAATAAAAAATTGAATGAAGTTTCTAGAGTCAATCGAAAAGGAAAAAATGAAAACTCATAAATTCTTCTTGATCTGGAAGAGAAATTGAGTGAGGCTAATGATAAAAAGATTGCATCACTAGATCGGTGTGCTGAACTAGAAAGGGATTTGACTGCAGTAAGGTCTAAGCTTGATAAAGCTATATAATGGACCACTTTATCTGAAACCTTTTCAAGCCTTGTCTATCAAAGGTCAAATGGAAAAAGAGGGATTGGTTTCCATAGTGTTTACCCTACCTATAACTCATTTAGCAAGTATGTCTCTGTCAAGGACAATTTGCAGTGCTTTCACTGTGGAAAAATGGACACACAATGGAGTCATGTCCTGCAAAAGCTACTACTCTAAAGGGAATGAAAGAATCTTCCTTAAAAAGGGAAAGAAGTGTAAATCTACCTAGTTGTAAAAGAAAGAAATTGATATTTCCTCTAACATCTTACTGGGATCTCAAACTAAAATGGCTTCTCAAAACTAACCATTAATTGTCATTGTAGGGCAAAACTAAAGGAAAAAATCACTACTGGATTATGGATTATGGCTGTTCAAGGCATATGATAGGGAGAATTGAAAACTTTCTCTCGCTTAAAGCCCATGAAGGAGGAAATGTATCATTTGGTAATGGTAATAATAAATATATTGTTGAAATGGGGAATAATTTGAATGAGGCTATTGATGATGCGTATTTCAATGATGGACTCAATTTCAGCCTACTAAGTGTGACTCAGATATGTGACAAGTGAAATAAAGTCAGATTTGGGTCAAACAAATACAGTCATCAGGATCAGTGATGGTAAGGAAGTGTTAACTACCTAGAGAAACAAGAATATGTATTTTGCTGATCTAACACCTGTGAGTCCAAAGACATGACATGCCTCAATGTAAAAGAATATGATGGTGATACATGTCATAGGAGGCTTAGTCATGTTAGTTACAAGTTGTTGAACAAAATATTTAAGAAGGATTTGGTGTGAGGTCTGCTAAATGTAGCATTTGTAAGATCCAAGGTATGTGATGCATGTGAAAAAGGGAAACAAACAAATTCCTCCTTTAACCCTAAAAGAGAAGTCAGTACATTGAGGGGATTGTAACTCCTCCATATGGATCTGTGTGGACCCATAAAAGTTACCAACAAAGCATACATGATATACCATAAGAGAACATAATATGTGTAAGAAAGTGTCCATATCATATTTAATGTTGGAAGAAATATTATCAAGGGAAGCTGACCTAAAGATGATGATGATGAACTGGAGAATCTCTTGATTGTCCCTAAAAAGTCACATGAGGGAAATAATGATGTTGTATCTCAGGGTCCAGAATTAGGAACACAAGATGAAGATACCGGATATCCACTGAATGGAGACATCCCCTAAGGACCAGACCTTCTACTCAGTAAAGAAAATGACCAATATCCTGATGGAGATACCTTAACGGGAACTGGTCCTAGCTAAAGTCAACTTACTCCTCTCAGATCCAGATGGAAGCATTAAGCCTCCCATCCTCTTGACAACCTCATGTCTCTTCTGAAATATGGTGTGCAAACAAGAAACAAAGCTATGAAGTTTTGTGTTTTCTCTGCATTCTTATCACAAATTGGACCCAAGAATATAAATGAATCACTAAAAGATGAAGATAAGATGAATGAAATGCAAGAAGAACTCTACCAGTTTGAAAGAAGCAAGGTCTGGCATCTAGTTTCAAGGCTTTTAGACAGAACCATCATTGGTACCAGGTAGGTGTACCAGAACAAGACAGATGAACATAGAGTCACTATCAGGAACAAAACTGGTCTAGTTGTGAAAAGCTACAAGCAAGAAGAGGACATATATTATGATGAAATATTTGCTCCTATAGAAAGAATGGAGGTAATTCAAATTCTCATTGCCTTTGCTTCTTATATGAAGTTCAAGTTGTTCCAGATAGATGTGAATAGTGCCTTTTTAAATGTCCTTCTCAAGGAAGAATTGTTTGTCAAGAATCCTCGGGGATTTGAGAATGTTGATCTACCCAATCATGTCTTTACTCTGGACAAAGCCCTTAATGGATTAAAACAAGCTCCTCGAGCTCGGTATGAAAAATTGTCCAAATTCCTACTTGACAATGGGTTCATAAGAGAAAAAATTGACAACACACTATTTCTAAAAGCAAGAGAAAGAAATCTTCTCATTGTTCAAGTCTATGTGGATGATATTATATTTGGAGCCACCACCAGCTCCCTCTGTCATGAGTTTGCCAGGATGATGAGTAGTGAGTTTGAGATGCTTATGATGGGAGAACTAAATTTCTTTCTTGTCTTACAACTCAAGCAGGGTGCATTTGGAACCACATTATGCCAACAAAAGTATATTCAAGAACTACTCAAGAGGTTTCATATTGAGGATACAAAGCCTATTGACACTCCCATAGGCACTGCCTCCAAACTTGGCCAGGATGAACCCGATCCATTTATTAATGAAACTATGTATAGAGGGATCAAGTGGCCCTCCCCATAGCTGAAGTTGAATACGTTGCAGTTGCATCATGTTGTGATCAACTTTTGTGGATCAACAAATAACATAAAAACTTTGTTATTCTCTAAGATTGTGTTCCATTGTACTGTGACAACATTAGTGCTATTAATATGGCAAAGAATCCAGTTCAGCACAAAAGAACAAAGCATATTGATGTTAGAGATCACCTCTTGAGAGATTATGTTGAAAAAGAGTTGATCAAGATGGTTATTTGTAGCACGAATTATCACATTGCTGACATCTTCACCAAATTAATTGGCCGAGAACTTTTTAAGTGTAATATGTGAAGGTTGGGATTAGTGAGACCAAGCTGAATTCCTGTCACTCCTCATTTTCCTATTACTATGGCAATGACTAGGTAGGAAACTATTCGGGTCTAATGATCTATCCTTACTTGGTTTCCTTTCTGACCTTTTTTATGATGCCTAAAGGTGGAAGTGTATGTGGTGTGGCTGTATGACATAACCCAAACCAGGGTTGGGCTGTGTCGGGTATCTCAAGTCCAAAGAGGACCAGAGACCACTTTCAATACCAAGACCATCAACCACCTTACACCCCATGTTGGATGAATTCCGGACATATAACAAGATAAAATAACATCAATTTAAAGACATTACGATAAGTCTATAACCAAAACCAACCACCAAAAACCAAACAAACAACCAATACCACCCATGTCCATAGTAGTCTAATAAAGCCTCTAATCAAAATCAAAGAATATTCTGTTGGGATATGACTCCGACCATAGACAAAACCAAGACCAAAAGGAATATTAAAGACATAAATAAATCCACTGCATGAAATGGAGTCTTCCAAAGTATGGAAGCTCACCACTTCAGTCTGACTCAAAATCTATCCCCAAATCACCTAGTCACTGTGTAGAAGGAGTGAAAGTATGGTCAGTTCATGCATCACATGGGGATACAACATCCAAAGTTGGTTAGCGGGGTGAATGCTAGCATGTTACTCAAGGATAAGATAAAGTAATTCCGTCAATCACAACCCAAGTCAAAGAAAATCCCATAACCATATTCAAATACAAATTTATACGTATATATATATATATATATATTATACCATGTCGGGATAGGAAGGTATATCCGAGATAGAGAATAAGATTTAGCGTGCACTTTAAAACCTTAACCCGGGTTATGAAGCATTACCATCATAATTCGCCCATGGGATATATGGGTCTAGTGTTACGCCCTGGAAAGGCCCCAGTGCATAACCATTGACTATGAGAAAAGGGCCGCCTTTGACTATGAGAAAACCATTGACTCATAACCATACCTTAAAACTCATCACCATAAGCCGTAACCAAGACAGTGACTAGGATGCCATACACTATCGACCTTACGAGTCAACCAACCTATTCATAATGAAACCCTATGACTCGTAGTGTCCAATCATAGTCAACACAAAAACCAAATGGGTTAAACACTGGACATCCTACGATTTCATATCATGACTCGTAGTGAGCCACCCATACTCAGAGAAAAATCATGCCACCAACTTACATGATTTGGTTACGAATAGTCTAAATGGCTCGTCACGAGGTTTTACAACTTATGTCCCTATGTTATACCAAGGAAAAAAATTCAAACACCATTCATTGGACACCTTACGATTAGGGTCACCTGACCCGTCAAGTCACCCCACAACTCATGGGGTCATGTCATAACCAAGGCAGTAAGCTCAAAGCTCAAGAAATTTTCAAGGGCCAAAATCTAGGGTGTTTCAATTCTCCCCCACTTGGATTATTCTTCCTCAAATGATGGGTCAAGGTATACACATGCAGGACTTCACACAACTAATAACCACACTAACCTTTAACGAAGACAGAAAATAAATATGTTAAAAACAACACATACCTTAAGAATAATTTTTTGGAACGGGGAGCAAGAACAAATATTTTGATTTTATGTCCTCTATAGCGTCCCACATAGCTCCCACATCCCAAATAATACATCTAGTAGTAACCCTCAATCATGACCACACTCTTCACTTAGCTTTCAACTATGACTATAACACTACATAATTTTAACCTCCTAACTCCTCCACGAAACACATAACTAAGTGACCCGACAATTTGTCGCATCTCCTTCCCATGTTAAGGCCTAACTCAGAGTTAAAAGTGTTAATGTGAGACATGGGACCCTATACTTTACACCACTCCAACAGTACTACTCAATCTTATCACAATAATCATGTAACCTCAGGTCTTAGCCAAGGAGTACTAACCACATAACCAAATGGTTTGTGTATTTATCAACCCCAACATTCAATCTTGCCTTTCTACCCCGCTTTACGGATCTCCCACCTAAAAGCTAGAAACTTCAATCATTATTACAATGGATTACACCATATCTCTCTCTTAACTATTCAAATAACAAAGGTTCACCTTACTCTTCCATCTTTATCTATAACTTTAGCCCAAGTAGTTACCCCAAAATCTTTACAGTAAAGAACATCTAGTCCCTTATAAAAACATTACTATGCTTCTACAACCACTACCACCCTAATATAAGAAGGGTCATGTAACACCCTGAAATATCATCCCGAGATGCCACAAGGTACCCAAGGATACACGTATCCTCAAGCTAACCCTTTAAGCCAAAACACTACCCTTGGGTTCCAACACAACAACATACACGCTACGCAAAGGATATATATATAAGTACATATCATATCACATCGCATATGGAACGGAATATCGTTAGACTGTACATATATGGAATGTCTATACACAAACCAACCCAACAATACATTAGTCTGACATAGCCTCTGTAATACAAAATCAATGAGCCATTGGGACAAACCCCCAACTGACTCAACAGAGCAAAGGGATCACAAAACAACAACACCAAAACTAGCAACTTGGTCCTCGAACCATGAGGACTCACCACTGAAAGAACGTAGATGCGGCACTCGAATATCATTGTCGCGACTGCGGCTGAGTACCTGAACCTACATCATGGTAAGAATGTAGCCCATAGAGAAATATGTGGGTCTGCATAAGATACGTACTGAGTATGTGGGGGCACATGCAAAATATAAATAATATCATAAATTTCATAAAAACGTACATACGGACCATAATGACACACCTGGCTTGAGTGACATTGAATTATGCAACTCATAACATCATAGATAGGAAATATAGGAGAAAAAAATTATAAATCATTATAGATCATCATAGGCAACCTGACTTACCACATCAAAACTCGGAGTGACTCGATATTTCAATAAACATGACTCTTATGGACAGGGGAGTTTCCTATAACCGATAACACCACGTGAGCTACGTGGAATACTAATGTTTGAAACCCTCATTGGCGGGAGCGTCATACTCTTTTCCAGGGAGTACGACCTTAAAACTGCAATAATCACAATCGGGCTCTCTGGCCAATAATATCATCATCAAACAACCCTACAGTGGCACATAGGTTTGGGGAAATACCGAATTTCCCTCTCGGTGCTAAGTGCTACTCCCCGACAAGCTCAGAACGCGTTAGGAAATCCACCACAACATCACAAGGGTATATCATAAAGACCAAATCAAATTTCTTTCTCATTTATCAAATCTTATCAATTTGTGGATTCCTAACTCAACACATCTTAGCTCAAAACATTTTAATCTTCCTCAACATCAACAAGGTATCAATGCATTGAACCATAACCGACTCGACATTTGGACAAGGATATGAAGACTCAATACATAATATTTTCAATAATTTGACTCATCAAAACCATCCGAAAAATACCAAGACTCATTGCAACTTCAATATCAACATTTCTCAGTTTGCCATCCAACTCTCATTTAAAGGAACTTGAGACATCAACCCATAGTAGGGATATAGAATTTCCAATATCAATTATAAATTCATAATAAGAAAATAGTGGAATGATAGTATAAATCTAGGCTTCACTAATTAAATCATCATACTCTCATAATCAAATACTTTTTGGACATAATTCCATCTCAACATCATACACATATCGGATGACATAATCCCATAGCTCATGGACAATAATATAAGACATAAAACCATATTTCCAATTCATGGTAAAACATATAAAATCTCATGTCAATGTAATTCAACAAAATACCGGGCTCAAGATCGAAAGGATAATCTTGTTCAAAGCTCCACATACCTAAAAATGGAAGATGACTATGAACTTCCGACTCTGAAACTTTATTCACGAAAATAAAGGGTGCTTCTCGAAGCCCTTAACATGATCAACTCGAATCCCAAATCAATTTGAAATTTCTACGGTTCAATCAAGAGACATAGAAGGATGAAATTTGGAGTAGTAGGGTTGGGGTTTGAGCCTTAGGAAATTTTGCAGAAAAATGAGCTATTGAATGCTCTTAATGGACTTAAGTCCATGGTTTACCAGGATGGATTGGAGTGGAAATGACCAAAATACCCTTAAAAATCAAATAATGTTAAATCTGTCTTTTGGAGGACTATTTTGATAGGCTGAAGTAGATCGACCATAACTTTTTGCTCCGATGGCCAAATTAGATGAAACCAATTTCATTGGAAAGAGGACTTTCAGATCTTTCTGTTGATATATAGTATCTCACCCATATCATTATGTACAAGGAGTTATGATCGTTTGAAGTTGACCCTAAAATTCGCCTGGCCTCAGTATTTTTTTTCCTGCACATTTACTGTTCACCACTATTCACGGTTAGATCGGAATGATCATAACTCATCGCTCGAGTGTCCGTTTTGGATGATCCACATATCTTTGGAAAGCTTATTAGATGCTCTACGCGATGACGGGTCGCATATCCATAAATTCCACACAGAAAAATTATTAATCACGATAAAGAACACAATTTAACATATTTTCGTTCGAGATCTTAACGAAAAATTTTTCTGGGGCATCACATCATCTCCCCCTTGGAAACATTCGTCCTCGAATGTTGATAGGTAGGTAAAAAATACTATGAAAATGAGTATGTAGAGAAAATTCACCTTGCCCAAGCATATACTCCATTCTAGATTTTTTTTGGATATCGTAGAAAACACACAAGGCAAGATAAACATAGCAATAAGGATTAAATCAAAAGAGAACGATACCTTTGACATGCTCAGGATTCGTAGGAAAGAGGTGGGGATATTTGGCGCGCATATACGCTTCGTCTTTCCAAGTAGCACTCTCCACGGATTGATTTCGCCAAAGCACTTTAACCAAAGAAACTTCCTTGTTTCTTAGCCTACGAACATGAAAGTCAAAAACATCAACCGGAATCTCTTCATATGAAAGACTATCTTGAATAACCGAGCTTTCGGAAGGATCAATCACAACAGAATCACCAATAGACTCCTTAAGTATAGAAACATGGAAAACCAATTGGACGTTAGATAACTCCGCGGGCAATTCAACCTTATACGCTACCTTCCCAATGCGATCCACAATCTTATAGGGACCAATGTAACGGGGACTTAGTTTCCCTTTCTTCCCAAATCTCTTCACCCCTTTCATGGGTGAAACTTTCAAGTACACTAAATCACCAACATCAAATTCAAGGTCTTTCCTCCTTACATCTGCGTATGATTTTTGACGACTTTAGGCGGTTTTCAACCTTTCCCGAATTAACTTAACCTTCTCCATGGCCTCGAACACCGCATCCGGTCCATTAGCGGCAGCCTCACCAACTTCAAACCAACCAATGGGTGATCTACACCTTCTACCATACAAAGCTTCAAACGGGGCCATTCCCATAGTAGCATGAAAACTTTTATTGTAAGCAAACTCGATTAATGCTAAGTGCTCATCCCAACTACCTTTAAAATCAAGCACACAAGCCCTCAACATATCTTCTAAAGTTTGAATGGTCCACTCGGCCTGACCATCTATTTGCGGATGGAAAGAAAAACTTAAACGAATTTGGGTACCGAGACCCTTCTGGAAAGATTTCCAAAACTGAGAGGTAAACTGAGTACCTCTGTCAGAAATAATAGCCAAAGGGATTCCATGAAGTCTGACGAGTTCCCGAATATATATAACAACATAATCTTCAGCTGTATACGATGAATGCACATGCAAGAAATGAGCTGATTTCGTCAGCCGATCTACGACAACCCAAATCGAATCATGATGGAGATAAGAAGGAGGCAAACCAACTATGAAGTCCATATTCACTTCTTCCCACTTCCAAGTAGGAATGCATTACTCTTGCATCACACCACTGGGACTTTGATGCTCTATTTTAACCTGTTGACACGTGGAACACTTCGCCACAAATTCTTTTATGTTCCTCTTCATATCGTTCCACCAATAGATTTCCTGCAAATCATGGTACATGTTGGTAGCACAGGATGGATGGGGTATCGCGTACCATGCGCTTCCGCCATAATCCTCTGCTTCAAGTTATCAACATCAGGAACACATAATCTTTCTCGGAGTCTCAAAACGCCATCTCCCCCTTGGGAGAAAACCTCCACCTTTTGGTCTTTAACTGACTCTTTTAACCTGACCAAGGTAGGATCCCTGTCTTGCTTCTCCTTCACTTCCGAAACTAAAGAGGATTCGGAACTGCTTTGCACTCCTATACTACCCTCAGCATTACTAAACAACCTAACCCCCAATCTAGTCAAACGATGTACCTCACGGGCCAAATCCTTCTTACCAATCTCCACATGTGCTACGCTACCCATGGACATCCGACTAAGGGCATCTGCTACTACATTGACCTTTCCCGGATGATATAGCACACTCATATCATAATTTTTCAACAGTTCTAACCATCGTCTCTGCCTAAGATTCAACTCCTTTTGGGTGAATACATACTGCAAGATCTTATGGTCTGTGAAGACGTCGACATGGATACCATACAAATAATGTCTCCAGATTTTCAAAGCAAAAACCACGACAGTTAATTCAAGGTCATGGGTAGGATAATTCTTCTTGTGAGGCTTTAGCTTCCTGGAAGCATAAGCTATAACCTTGCCCTTTTGCATCAATACACAACCCAAACCAATTCTGGAAGCATCGCAATACACCACAAAACCATCAATACCGTCAGACAATGTCAACACAGGGGCTGAAGTGAGTCGAGTCTTCAACTCCTGAAAACTCTTCTGGCAAGATTCAGACCACAGGAACTTCACTTTCTTTTAGGTCAAACGGGTCATAGGAGACTCAATAGATGAAAACCCTTCAACAAAATAACGATAATAACCAGCTAGACCCAAGAAACTTCGGATATCAGAAGGAGAAATAGGTCTAGGCCAACTCTTTATAGCCTCTATCTTTTGAGGATCAACTCTAATACATTCGGAAGAAACAACATGACCCAAGAAGGCTACAGAGTTCAACCAGAACTCACACTTACTAAACTTAGCATACAACCGATATGTTCGAAGAGTTTCCAACATGAATCGGAGATGATCCGCATGATCACCCTCACTTCGGGAGTAAATAAGAATATTATCAAGGAATACTATTACAAATAAATCCAGATATGGCCGGAATACACGGTTTATAAGATCCATGAAAGCCGCTGGAGCATTAGTTAACCCGAAAGACATCACTAAAAATTCAAAATGACCGTAATGGGTTCGGAAGGCTGTCTTGGGGATATCACATTCCCTAACCTTAAGTTGGTGATAACCAAATCTGAGGTCTATCTTGAAAAAGTAGCTCGCACCTTGCAATTGATCAAATAAATCATCAATTCGAGGAAGCAGATATTTATTCTTGATAGTAACCCTATTAAGCTGCCGGTAATCAATACACATCCGCAAAGAACCATCTTTCTTATGCACAAACAGGACAGGTGCACCCCACGGGGACAAACTAAGTCTGATAAATCTTTTGTCCAAAATATCTTTCAATTGCTCCTTTAACTCTTTAAGTTCCACGGGATCCATGCGATACGGAGGAGTGAAAATAGGCTGAGTATCGGGAAGAAGGTCAATCCCGAACACTATCTCTCTATCAAGAGGTACTCCAGGGAGATCTTCCGGAAAGATATCAAGAAACTCATTAACAACATTAATAGACCGAATAGTCGGGGTTTCAGACTTAGTGTCTTTAACCCGAACCAAATAGTGGATGCAACCCTTGGAAATCAACTTCCTAGCTTTGAGATAGGATATGAAATGACACTTAGGAATCACAGAACTCCCGGACCATTCAAGGATAGGTTCATCAGGAAACTGAAACTTGACCACATGGGCACGACAATCAATAGACGCATAGCATGAGTGAAGCCAATCCATACCCAGAATGATATCAAAGTCAACCATATCTAGCTAAATCAAATCAACATACATAACCCGATGAAAGATAGTAATGGGACATTTCTTATACACCCGCTTAGCAATGGCAGACTCTCCTACCGGAGTAGAAACCAAAATAGGCTCAGAAATTAGTTCAGGATCCATTTCAAAATTTACAGCAACTAGAGGTGTCACATAAGAAAAACTCGAATCGGGGTCCATCAACACATAAACATCAAAATAGAAAACACGAAGCATACCAGCGACAACATCGGGAGAGTCCTACTCCTGATGAGGTGGTATAGCATAGAAATAATTCTGGCATTGACCACCAGCAGTACTAGATGAAGCACCCTGAGGAGGAACTAGATGGGCTGCGGGAGGTGGGGCACTGGTATCCTAACTCTGGGGATGGGTATTACGACTCCGCTTTCTGGCATACGGGCAGTCTCTAAGTATGTGGCCCAACTTGCCACAACCAAAATAGCCCCGCTGCCCCATATAACACTCCCCAAAATGGTCTTTACCACACTTAGCACACGAAGGAGGATGAGGCCGGTTGCTTACACTGTCCTGAGACCTGGAAGGTACCGACCTATTCCCGATCTCCTGCCTGCCCCGATATATGGGAGCACTAGATGAGGAAGGCGCATGTATAAATAGACGTCTCTAAAACCGAGGGTGACTCCCTCCGGAGAATCTAGTCTGACCAAACCCCTGTTGCTCCGATCTGACTCTCTTAATCCCTCTTACTCTTTCTCTTTGCTTTATCTTGTCTGACTCAATCTGTTGGGCATGAATCATTAACCTAGGAAGATCAATCTCCCTATTGATCATAGAAGATCTACATTATTTCACCACATAACTCAACACCTCAGTTAGAAACTTGCTCATACTAGTCCTCGAGTCATCTATCATATTGGGAGCGTACTTCGATAGCTGATTAAACTTAAGACAATACTCCTTAACCGACATGGAACCTTGTCTCAAATTCATAAACTCCTCTATCTTAGCTTCCCATAACCCAAGAGGAAAGAATCTATCCAAGAAAGTATCTTAGAACAATTGCCAAGTCACCGGAGCGGTATCTTCTTCTCTACCCTTATTCTACATCTGCACCCAGTCATAGGCAACATCCTTCAATCGATAAGAAGCCAGCTCCACACTTTCTTCCTCGGTCACGTGCATAATATGTGTAATTTTCTTTATTTCATCAACATATATCTGTGGGTCCTCACCTGTTCTCGACCCATAAAACTCTGGCGGATTCATCCGCATAAAATCATGAATTCGTGTTGCTGCCGAATTATTTTCCTGTGGAGGTTGAGCGTTGGCCTAAGAATTGGCGGTAACTGCCTGGGCTAGTGTCTGAAAAGATGGACGAAATTCGGCATGAGATACCATCTCATGTAACGGATCAACGGGTTGAGGTTGGTTGTTGTTTCTGCAAGCTCGACGTGGAGGCATTTTCTGTTGTCACACCCCTTTTTTATGCGTACTCCAAAACATTCGTGGAATATTTTTAAAATTCGAAAGGGTTTTATTATTTAAGTGACAAGAAATAAAATTTTGTTTCGGAAAAGGATTATTTGTATTTTTTTTATTCAGAGTCGGCACTTGGCATAATCCGGTGTGCCAAGTCACCTTTGAAAAATCCCTTTTTCGAAACCAATTGACTCTTAAACCGGTTTGCGCACAGAGATCCCGGCTAAGGAATTCTGTTGACCGAGGGGAAGGTGTTAGGCACCCCTCGATCCCGTGGTTCGACCACGATCGCTTGGTGGAGTGTATCGACTATTTTGGCACTACAAAATGTATAAACCACACAAAAGCACATAAAATAATCAAACAATAAACAAAAACAAAACAATCAAAAAATGTAAAGTCCGGTCCAATTATACAGTCCAAAAATAGAAAATACGAAAAAATATAAATCCTATTCTAAACTAAATTTAGACTAAGCTCCAATGTCTTACCCGATGCCGCGGGCCTTCATCACGATCATTTTTCGGGTACATGATACGTCGGGGCATTCCCCGGTGAATAAATATATACAGGTACCTCGGGGCATCCCCCGGCCAAACGAATACATTTCTTAGTGCGAAAAAATAAAAATAAAATAAAACTATTCAACAACATTTCAAACATTCCACAGAATTTCCAAACATTCAACCGAAGCCACAAATCCTAAATTTTTGCCTACCCAAACTATGTTCGCCTAAACCAATCGTCCTATCAAGATACTACCAAGTTCGATTAACGTTCATTTCGAAACCAAACAACCAATGAATCAAACTAATCAAAATTCAACCATTATGCCAAGTTTTCAATTCTCACCCACAAAACCATTTTTTAACCACAATAATTATAACATGCTTCGATTATTAAATCACGTCTCAAAATCTGCAACCAACATCAAACAACACATAACACATATTCGAACATACCAAACACGCAAATTATTCAGAATTACGTAAAATTGAGAGGAGCAAGAATAGAATTGAACCTTCCGAATATCGATTTTCGTGGATAATAATATTTAAGAAAACCCGAATCCGAAGGCCATCAATATTGCTTTCAAGTATTATTCCGATTAAATACGGTAGAGCCCGTGCCGATGAACCTCGAATCAGCAATCTCCCACCCGAACGTCGACGAACCGGATTTCGAGCCAACAAACGAACGACAAGACAAGACGGAAACCCCAACCCAAACGTCGACCAAACGAATTTTTCCAACCAACAAAGAAGATAAGCCTGAACCTATTTCGCACCTCCTAGCTACTGTTTCGACCGATTTCCGGCTGACTTCGCCGGATTCGAACCAACAACGAGGATAAACCCCTTTTTTTTTTACTATTTTTTCACCAACACGAACCAATAGTTATGCCTCTCGCGAAACCCGCACCTGCTTTGCTATCTGGTCACCAGGTTTATGGATTTTCCCGTGGGTTTCCTCGGAACTGACTCAATGGGGTTGAATTTGGTTGAAAACAGATGTGAAATGTGAAAACGGGTTCACAGATCCTAGCTGGTGGAGCCGATTCCAGTGGAATTCGTCGATTTCAGTCGTGTTGGTCGGATCTCGGGCTGGGAGAAGAGCTGGCTATGGCGATGGTGGGTTGGCCGTCGTCGTTGTGGTTGAAACGACGGCGGCGTCTCGCCGGAGAAGATAGAGGCAGAGAGAGAGAGAGATCGTAGACCGAGAGAGAGAGAACTGGTTGATGGTGTGGAAGTCGAGGGAGAGATGAAGAGAAGCTAGCCGGTGTTGAGCTGGCCGGCGTCAGCCATGGATGCCGACGGAGAGGAGAGGAGAGGGATATCGAGAGAGAAGAAAGAGAGAGAGGGAGTTTTTGCCTTTTGCTTTTTTTTTGTATGCTTTTTTCCTTTGCTGATGTCTATTCCCCCCTCCTTTAATTGTGTGTATGTGTGTATATATTAGGATGGGGTAGTGGGGTAGGGTAGTGAGGTAGGGGTAGGGGTAGGGATAGGGTTTGTTAGAGTAGGGTAGGTAGGTGTTGTTTTTTAATTGGAGGGATAAGGGTTAGGTGTCCACTTTTAATTGGGAAGGTTGTTAATTTGTTATCAATTGGGATTATGTGGGGATTTTGGGATAAGATTTGTTTAGAGTTGGTTTTGATTTTTGTCATTTGTGGAGGGATAATTACATGATTGAGGGTACACAGTAGGATAAGGTAAAAAATGGGTAAAAATGATATTGCGGAGGGACGAAATTAGGTGTCTACATCATGCCCCCTTTGAATGTAAACATGAAGTGTTTTCAGGCAAAGAAGTAGACAGCGAGATAGAATTTTGTCCCGACCATTATTCAAAGAAAGAAACAGGAGAACGAAGGACTACCGGGTCTTGAATTAGGAAAGCCTACCCACCCAAGTTATGAAGGGATCAAGTGATAAGTATCTCCAAGGATTGGACGGAGATGGACTATACCGAGTTGGAGAGTCGAGTGAGGCTCCGTCGAGGTTCCGGTCCGCGGCTCTGTTATTACATCAAAATGAAAATTACAAGTAAAAACATAAGTGAAATTACAAAAATCCTATCTATACAGCTTCTGTAGGTTCTTGACTCGACTTTTCATCACCCTGTTCTCCAGGCGGGCTCCTGACTTGCAATTTCTTTCCCTTAGTTGCTTGGCTTTCAATTGCTTCACTTTGTTGCTTGACTCTTTTGTTTCTTCACCCTATTCTCCAGGCGGGCTCCTGACTTGCTATTTCATCACTTTGTCGCTTGACTTTTCATTTTCTTCACTCTGTTCTCCCGGTGGGCTCCGAACTTGCTATTTCATCACCCTGTTCTTCAGGCGGGCTCCTGCCTTGCTATTTCATCACCCTGTTCTTCAGGCGGGCTCCTGCCTTGCTATTTCATCACCCTGTTCTTCAGGCGGGCTCCTGCCTTGCTATTTCATCACCCTGTTCTTCAGGCGGGCTCCTGCCTTGCTATTCCTTCCTCCTGAACAGAAAGTAAAGTCCCATTTTTCAGGAGGGTCCTGAGCAGAAAGTAAAATCCCATTTTTCAGGAGGGTCCTGAGCAGAAAGTAAAATCCCATTTTTCAGGAGGGTCCTGAACAGAAAGTAAAATCCCATTTTTCAGGAGGGTCCTGAGCAGAAAGTAAAATCCCATTTTTCAGGAGGGTCCTGAACAGAAAGTAAAATCCCATTTTTCAGGACCCAAAATCCCATTTTTCAGGAGGGTCCTGAACAGAAAGTAAAATCCTATTTTTCAGGAGGGTCCTGAACAGAAAGTAAAGTCCCATTTTTCAGGAGGGTCCTGAACAGAAAGTAAAATCCCATTTTTCAGGAGGGTCCTGAACAGAAAGTAAAGTCCCATTTTTTAGGAGGGTCTTGAACAGAAAGTAAAATCCCATGGATGTGCATTTCCAATGGTAGCTGAATCAAGTGAAACAAATTTGCCCCTGTTTCAATCGAACAAAAATTTGTCAGTTAAAAACTTAGTGGTGGCTTGCAGATCTTGGCTTTTCAGGTATCTGCCCAGCACTCGTTCCTTTCATCTTTGTTCCAAATTGCTAACACTTGTCGTGTCTTGTCGCATCATTGACCTGGATCCAGATTGAGGGAAATGAGTTCTGACTCAAACAATGGGTTTCCATTTTTACCATGCCCCTGAGGTGCACTCTTTTCCCAAATCTGAAATGCTTCTACGAATCCAATAGCCTGTCGGTTGATAGACTTCCTTTGCTTCGTGTTGAATTACGATCATATTTCTTTTCTGTGTTGTTCCTTGGCTTTTCCTCAATAATTGGAAAGACTGGTAGTAAATTTGAAATCCTTTCTTGCTTATTTTGACACAGACTTGACTTAAAATGTAAAGAAATGATGGTGACTTTTATTTTGATAAATGACATAAAAAAAAACAAAAAGCATGAATATGTAAATGAAAGAAAGAGGGAAATGTCCCATATTCAAAAAGCAAACTTATCTGAATACGACAACCAACTCCAATGAGTATGACATGCATTTAGGATTGAGCTGCCTGATCTTCCTATCCAAAACTCCCCATTTGTTGTCGAGTTTGTGCCTTTGCCGTTGAGCCTCTTCTTCAAATCTATTGGACTCATACATCACATTCGACTGACGACATCTAAAAAGACATTCGCCAACAAATCTCTTTCTTTTCACTTTCCGCCTTTCTCTTAAACTCTCCATCGCCCTACGGTGCCCATGAGGATTTTCACCAATAAGACTCTCATTTTTGTATTTCTCTCAACTCACCCATCGCCTTATGGTGCCCGCAAAGGTTTTCACCAATAAGACTTTCTCATTTTTGTATTTCTCTCAACTCACCATCGCCTTATGGTGCCTGTAAAGGTTTTCACCAATAAGACTCTCTCATTTTCATTTTCTAACGACTCACCATCGCCTTATGGTGCCTGCAAAGGTTTTCACCGATAAGACTCTCTCATTTTTGTATTTCTTTCCTGATTTCTTATGCTGAGGGAGACAAGCGGTACTTCACAGTGTATCGTCATATCCATTGCATGCTTAGCCTTAACACTATCAAAAATTGATCTGAAGGACTTTCTTTGGTTGTAACTTGGCTTTTGGATAAGGTTAGAAAAGATGGTAAGAGGCTCAAACGATACTTGAAGTGGGGGTGGGACTTACAACTTTTGGAATCGACTCAAACAATGCATTAACTCATGCCCCAGTTTTGTTGACTGGGTGAATCTTGAATCTTTATTTGGTTGGACCGAGCCCGAAATAGGGCAGCCTACGTATCTCACTCCCGAGAGAGGAGAATCAGGTCGCACGTAGTTCCATCTGCTTGTCCTTTGCTTTGCTTTGATTTTTTTTTATTTTTTATTTTTTATTATTTTTTTTTTCGAACTCTTTCTTTTATTCTTATTTTCTTGACATTTATCTTTGACTCTATTTTGATTCCAAAAGAGGGATATGAAAGAAAAATAAACGAGGCTCAAAAGGGTAAACAAAGGATGACACAATGTTTGGATAGAAGAATAAAATGCCTTCGTCATATCAATCTTCAAAAATGCAAGTACTAAACATGCAATAAAATCAAACAAAGGACCAAATATCATACATAGTATCTTTTGACCGCATCAGCATTGATAGCCATTTCTGCCATTTTGCCTTCAATATCTGTCAAATATAAGGCTCCATTGGGTAACACTTTCTTCACAACGAAGGGACCTTGCCAGTTAGGGGAGAACTTGCCCTTCGCTTCAACCTGGTGAGGAAGGATACGTCTTAATACCAACTGACCAACTTCAAAATTCCTGGGACGGACCTTTTTGTTATACGCACGAGCCATCCTCCTTTGATACAACTGGCCATGACACACGGACGTTAGCCTTTTTTCCTCGATCAAACTCAAATGTTCCAGTCGGGCTTTTACCCATTCGTCGTCATCGATCTCTGCTTCTACAATGACCCGAAGAGAAGGAATTTCAACTTCTGCAGGGATGACTGCTTCTGTCCCATACACTAATAAATATGGAGTTGCCCCTGTTGAAGTGCGAACAGTGGTACGATAACCTAGCAATGCAAACGGCAACTTTTCATGCCACTGTCTAGAACCTTGTACCATTTTTCGCAGTATCTTTTTTATATTTTTATTGGCGGCTTCTACAGCACCATTGGCCTTTGGGAGATATGGAGTAGAATTTCGATGTGCGATCTTAAACTGTTGACACACTTCTTGCATCAAATGACTATTGAGATTGGCAGCATTGTCTGTAATAATCATCTTAGGAATTCCAAATCTACAAATGATATTGGCATGAACAAAATCTACCACAACCTTCTTTGTCACCGACTTGAAAGTTACTGCTTCCACCCACTTTGTGAAGTAGTCAATGGCTACCAAAATGAATCTATGTCCATTTGATGCCTTCGGCTCAATCGGTCCAATCACATCCATTCCCCAAGCTACGAACGGCCATGGAGCGGCCATTGCATGCAACTCAACAGGAGGAGAACGTATCAGATCGTCGTGCACCTGACATTGATGACACTTTCGAACAAACTGAATAGAATCCCTCTCCATAGTAAGCCAGTAATAACCTGCTCGAAGAATCTTCTTTGACAAGACGTGACCGTTCATATGCGACCCGCATACTCCAGAGTGTATTTCAACCATGATTGCTGAGGCTTGTTTTGCATCTACACACCTTAGAAGTCCCAGATCTGGGGTCCTCTTATACAAGATTCCCCCGCTCGAGAAAAATCCACTAGCCAAACGCCTAAGAGTCCTCTTTTGATCGTTGGTGGCATATGTTGGGTATTCTCCTGATTGAATGTACCGCTTGATATCCAAGAACCAAGGTTCTCCATCGAGCTCTTCTTCAACCACATTGCAGTAAGCATACTGATCACGACTCTGTACATGCACTGGATCAATGTAGGCTTTGTCAGGATGTTGGAGCATTGAAGACAAAGTGGCCAAAGCATCAGCAATTTCATTACGAATCCTTGGAATGTGCCTAAATTTTACTAACACAAATCGTCGGCATAGCTCCTGCAAGCATTGTCGATACGGGATGAGCTTCAAATCTCGCGTCTCCCAATCGCCTTGAATTTGATGGACGAGTAAATCCGAATCTCCCAACACCAATAATTCTTGGACTCCCATATCAACAGCTAACCTTAAACCAAGGATGCAGGCTTCATACTCTGCCATATTGTTAGTACAGTAGAATCGAAGTTGTGCTGTTACCGGGAAATGTTGTCCCGATTCAGAGACAAGAACCGCACCTATTCCGACTCCTTTCATATTGACAGCTCCATCGAAGAATAACCTCCAACCTGGATCAACATCTATAACGACTTCATCGACACACGACACTTCTTCGTCAGGAAAATATGTCTTTAATGGCTCGTACTCTTCATCGATGGGATTCTCAGCAAGATGATCTGCCAAGGCTTGGGCTTTCATGGTGGTTCGAGTCACATATACGATGTCGAACTCGGTAAGCAAAATTTGCCACTTTGCCAATCGACCTGTCGGCATAGGCTTCTGAAAGATATACTTCAAAGGATCCATGCGGGAGATGAGATAAGTAGTATAGGATGAGAGATAGTGCTTCAACTTCTGTGCTATCCAAGTTAGGGCACAACACGTCCTTTCAAGAAGAGTATACCTGGCCTCATAAGTGGTGAACTTCTTGCTAAGATAGTAAATAGCCTGCTCTTTTTTGCCTGTGACATCATGTTGCCCCAAGACACACTCGAAAGAATTGTCCATGACTGACAAGTATAAGATCAAAGGCCTACCAGGCTCCGGGGGGTACCAACACGGGCGGATTTGACAAATATCTTTTGATTCGATCGAACGCTTCCTGACATTCTTCAGTCCATTTTACCACAACACTCTTTTTCAGCAACTTGAATATGGGCTCACAAGTGGTTGTGAGTTGAGCAATAAACCTGCTAATGTAGTTCAGTCTACCAAGCAAACTCATTACCTCCGTTTTATTCTTGGGCGGGGGCAAATCCTGAATGGCTTTGATTTTTGAGGGATCTAATTCAATTCCCCGACGGCTGACTACAAACCCCAACAGCTTTCCAGATGGAACTCCAAATACACATTTTGCCGGGTTGAGTTTGAGGTTATACCTGCAAAGTCTTTCAAAGAACTTTCTCAAGTCTTTTACATGGTCGGCCTGACTTTTTGACTTAATAATCACATCATCCACGTAAACCTCAATCTCCTTATGCATCATGTCATGAAACATAGTGGTCATGGCTCTCATGTATGTTGCTCCAGCATTCTTCAAACCGAACGGCATCACCCGATAACAATAAGTTCCCCATGGTGTGATAAAAGATGTCTTCTCCGCGTCTTCATCATCCATAATGATCTGGTGATATCCGGCATAGCAATCCACAAAAGAGGCAACCTCGTGTTTAGCACAGTTGTCTAGCAAAATATGGATGTTGGGCAGTGGAAAATCATCTTTTGGACTTGCCCTGTTCAAATTGCGGTAATCAACACATACTCGAATTTTGCCATCTTTCTTTGGTACGGGAACAACATTGGATAACCACATGGGATAACGAGCCACTCGAATTACTTTGGCTTCAAGTTGTTTCATGATTTCCTCTTTGATTTTAATACTTACATCTATTTTAAACTTCCTCAACTTCTGTTTGACAGGAGGGAATGCGGGATCCGTTGGCAATTTATGAGACACTAATTCAGTGCTTAAACCAGGCATATCATCATAAGACCATGCAAAAACATCCTTATAATCCATTAACTTTTGAATCATTTCATCCTTTAGCTGGGACAAAACATGTACACTGATTTTAGTTTCCCTAACATCTTCTTGATTCCCTAGATTTATTGGCTTAGTCTCATTCAAATTAGGATTCGGTTTGTCTTCAAATTGTTCCAACCCTTTGCTTATTTCTTCTAATGCTTCTTTTTCATCATATTCCTCATCCTGCTCCATTACATCTGGATTATTTTGGATTTTAAGACCAGGCTGAAAATTCCGCATGCATGTCAAGTCATTAGAATCAGCATAAAGAGAACTGTGTAAAAAGAAAAACAAACTATATTAGACACAAAACAAAAGGGACATTGCATTTCATTAAATAAAAGATAGAAGGGTTTAAACACAGACACCAATATAACATAAACAAACTAAAATCCGAATTACAACCCTGAAATAACTCGGATAAACAGAAAGGAAAACAAAATAAACTACCAAAACTCCCTCCTGACGGGGAGAGGAGTGACTTCCCAATTATTGAGCCGGACAGCTGGACCTATGAATTGCACATCTTCCATACTGGTACCTTCTCCTGTTTCAACCATATCAACTTCAATAAAAAAGTTCTGGAGGTCACCCACCAATTCAACTTCAGATCCCACATGCTTCGCGACATCGCTCTTAACGAATGACTCACTGAGTAGTGGCATTGGGCGAGGGAGTGACCATATTTCCTTCTTCCTTCCCCTGATTTTCTTCAGATCTTCAGCTGTAGGCTCAAATCCCAGACCAAACGTGCCCACGTTCTCACTCGGACATATGGGATGAACTATACCATGCAAAGATGCTCCCAAACCTTTTCCTGATTCAAATCCGTATTTCCAAAGTTCACTTACCATCATGATAGAAGCAGAAGACAATTGCGGTCCCGGTATAGCTTGCCACTCAGGGATACGACTCACTGGCACTGTATCAAAAATTTGATAGACGAATGTCTCCTCTACGTTATTTGCTTCAATAAAGGACAAGGGAGAATCTTCGTAGGCTGATAAATCTCCTTCACCATGAATAACTACTTCTTGCCTGTCATGCTCAAACTTAATCATTTGGTGCAGCGTGGATGCAACCGCCTTGGCCTTGTGGATCCAGGGCCTTCCCAACAACAGATTGTAAGAGGATTCTACGTTCAATACCTGAAACTCTATGGCAAACTCAACAGGCCCTATGGTCAACATTAGTTCTATCTCGCCAATGGAATTTGACTTTGCACCATCGAAAGCCCTAACACATACATTGTTGGGCTTGATCCTATCAGCACCAACATTCAGCTTTTGCAAAGTAGAAATAGGGCAAATATTTGCACCTGAACCTCCATCAATCATAACATGAGTGACGTAGAAATCCTTACACTTCACTGTAATGTAAAGACCCCGATTATGCCCTGTACCTTCAACAGGCAATTCATCATCAGAAAAGCTGATCCGATTGACCTCAAAGATTTTTCCCACCATTTTCTCAACCTGGTTGATTGTAATCTCCCTTGGAACATATGCTTCATTCAATAACTTCAGTAAAACATCACGATGCTCCTCGGAGTGCAACAGCAAAGATAAAAGGGAAATTTGAGCAGGGGTTTTCTTCAGCTGGTCTAATACTGAATACTCTGGCAATTTCATCTTTTTCAAAAAATCTTCGGCTTCCTCCTCAGTGATAGGCTTTTTGATAGACGACGGTTCACTCACCGTTGGCTTAGACTTTCTTAAGCTTTCAGGCACGAAGCATCTTCCTGACCTGGTCAAACCTCCTACCTCATCTACATCTTCCACAACTTCTTTCCCGTGATAGGTCATCACAGTCCGCCCATAATTCCAGGGAATCCTTTTCATATCAACTATCGGAGGTTGGGTCACCGGTTTGAGGACAATAGGCGCTGCCAGTGCTCCTTTCACCGTCAAGATAGGCTGACTCAAAGCTCCCACCACTGTCAACTTAGGTTTATCCTGACTCGAATCACCATACCTTCTGGCGCCTTGTACTGTGATCAGGGGCTTCTTTGTGCTTTCTCGGGATTTATCCTCCCTCATTCCTTCCTGGCTCAATGACATTGCTTTCAAAGACTCCGCTACATTCATCGATTTCTCCTCAGTGGTGTGTATCTTGACAATAGGCTTATAACCCCTCGAAGACTCTTTCCCATCATATATCAATTCTAACATATTGGCTTCAGCATGGGTTGGCAACGGATTCTGGTTAATGTTTGGACCCTCCGGGGCTTGGACCAACATCTGATTTGTGTCAATCAAGTCTTGGACAGCTCTCTTTAAATGCCAGCATTTCTCAATATCATGGCCTGGCATATCAGAACAGTACGCACACCTTAAAGAATAATCGAGATTCCTTGGTGGTGGATTTGAAAACCTTCCTTGAATTGGGCTTAAAACCTTCAACTTCCTCAACCTATCAAACAAACTAGCATATGACTCCCCAAGAGGTGTGAATTGATTTTTGACCGTTTTCTCCTGCTTATACTCGGGCCTAGGCTGAAAACTGGGTCTGGGGGGTTTTGGTAATTTGGTGGAGCGAATGGGCGATTTTGTGAAGTTTGCGCGCGCCACTGCGGGTAAGAAGGGGTTTGGCCATATGGTTGCGCACTATATACTGGGTAAGGGGGTGGTGGAATGGAATATAAAGGATTTTGTGGAGGGTAGTAATGGTGGGGAGGAATATATGGAGCTTGGGCGTAGACTTGGGCTTGGGATTGGGGATAGGGGCGAGGTGGCCTTTTAGGATAAGTATGGGTTCCGGCTATGAAAGTCGCAACATCCTCTTTCTTCTTTTTTCCTCCAAATGCGCCAGATCCACCTTGAATCGCTTGTGTGGTAGCTTTTAATGCAGCAAAACTCACTATTCGACCGGTCTTAATCCCGTCCTCTATCATCTCCCCCATTTTGAGGACTTCCATAAAAGACTTTCCCATTGCCGGAAGTAAATGTTGAAAATAGGTCTCATCCAGCGCCTGAATGAAAACTTCTACCAACTTACTTTCCTTCATTGGATGCTTTACCCTAGCGGCCTATTCACGCCACCTTATAGCGTATTCCCTAAAACCTTCAGTGCTCTTTTTCTTCATGTTGACCAAAGATTTTTCGTCCGGAATCAAATCGATGTTGTACTGAAAATGTTGAACAAATTCAGAAGACAAATCATCCCAACTGTTCCATTTATCGATATCCCGATCGATGAACCATTCTGAAGCCAGATCTGAAAGACTCTCGCCAAAGAAGGCCATGAGTAGTTCTTCCTTTCCTCCTGCAGCCCTCAACTGGTTGCAATAACGTCTCAAGTGTGCAACAGGATCACCGTGTCCTGCGTACTTCTCGAACTTAGGCATCTTAAAACCGGGAGACAGGTTGATGTCTGGGAACATGCACAGGTCTTTATAGGAAACACTTCTATAATCTCCGATTCCTTGCAAATTCCTCATAGCTTGCTCTAAACTCTTCAGTTTCTGGGCTATGACATCCTGTTCCTCCGTTGCGACAGGTTTCTCCGTATCAAATGGAAATGCAGGCGGCTGAGTGTACCCATACGGTTTATTCAATTGCAGAGTAGGCTCCGTAGCATAATACTGACCATCTGAAACCTTCAGTGCTGGCTCACTGGAAGACCGAGGAAGCCTCATTGTGGGACGCACAGCATATATGGGAGTTTCTTGTAGTGGCGGGGCCACGAATACCGGTGTGATCGGTGGCGCTGGCTGAGCAGCTGGTCTTGATTGGGGAGCTGCCAAGGGCACACCAGAACTGCCAGGATAATAATGTCGCGGAGTGAATCCTGGCGCGTGCTCAGGTGACTCAGTAGGAGCGGAGAATTGTGCTTGAGAGAGCGGTGGGCAATTAGAGATATTCCCAAGACCTTCAGGGAGCGGAGGAGGAGGCATTCCGCTGGCCCATGCCCGGTGCAAATCTATCAATTGTTGCCTGAGCCTTACTACCTCATCATTGTGTTCTGAACTTTCTTCCCTGTGATCCTGATCCGGGTCAATGAGCGAATTTTCAATCTCCCTGCTAGCCATTGCGAGCTTTGCTTTGGATCTAGTGAAGTATGGGTGACTAGCCAGAGTGCTGCAAACCTACCACTTTTATCTGAAAGAAACATGCTCATCAAAGACGACATCCGTTAGGATTAGGGTATACCAAAAGCATGGGAATCACATTGGTAAAATTGCCCTAAATTCATGTTCATTTCTACCAGCTTTTGAGGGTAGCGAGGTCATTTCAACATCATCCCGATTTTTATTTACACACTTTTTTTTTTTTTTTTTATCTACACCTATTACTATTTTTTATCAATATCCGCTCTTTTCCTCACGTTATATACCTTTATTTTATCATTCTTTATGGCTTTTGTTTTCCTTAAAAGAGGAAAAATAATGAAAAACAACGAAACAAAATGATTAGATCGAACCCAAAAGTAGGCTGCCTACGTATCATGTTGTACATGAATCAGATCTTGCGTAGTTCGGGCAGCTTATGCATAAACATTACACAATTGAAGTTTTTTTTTTTTTTTTTTTTTTTTTTTTTTTTTGACGAAACATGAAAACAAGTAAACAAAAGAAAGACGTAACATCCTAAAATTTCGATGAAAGATAGCAAAACATACAACGAATTTAGGACCACTTTAAAACTAAACAACAAATACAAAAAAAACACTTTAAACCCCTAACGATATGCGTGCAATAAATACCCGAATATCAAAAACAACTTAACTCCGACTTAACACAGACACCAACCTACAATGACAGAAACATAAAAGACTCAAACTACATAAAGATAAGACATGTTCTTTCAAACTGGTGCTCTGTGTGATGTCCCCGGCTGAGATGAACCCATCTGTGAAGTCCCCATTTTTCCACTTAGACTTTGCAACATGTCCTGCAACGACATTTTGATACTCGGAAACAAATTTCTTGCCCGTATCCCCGCCTCTTGGAGAGTACACCCGCAAAGGTTTCTCTGACACCCATCCACAGTTGTGATCAAACGCGACAACTGAACTCTCAAAAACTCCACCTTGACACCCGGATCTTCCTGCTCATCATCTTCTACCATGATTGCTTCCCGTATTCGCCCTCTAAGTTGGGCTGGTAAGGGTCTACTAATGCCACGGGGCAGAGATTGTAGCCAGATTTCATAGTTTTGAGTGCATCCTGGATTTTCCTCGAAAGTATCGACACCCAACTTTATCACGTTATTCCAGAATTGCTCATATTTGCTTTCCCCTACGGCTTGGTCTTTAAAGTACTCTACATCCTTTAGAAGGTCCATTATTGGGGGGACGTCTTGCATTCTACCCAACTGACGCATCACCCTTCTTGGACTGTAAGGCCTAGTGCAGTTAAGTCCTATCAAAACTAGAAAGAGTTGCATTTGAGATCCAATCAAGATTTTCTTAGGACAAAACCACATATAGCACCAAAGAATGTTGTTTGGAGTTCTTGATCCGAGAAATTCGATCCAAGAATCGACTCTAATAGGAAAAGAAAATTTGTCAAAACGCATTCTTTCTTGCATGGCTTGCACTCGATCATTCAGACAACGGTCGATCACATCTTCTCTAATCAAAGAAGGCATATGCAAGTGCTCCATCATCCACAACTGCAATATCAGATTACTCCCCTAAAAAAATCGTACCCCTCCTTTTACTTCAGTTAAAGCCTTATATATTTCTGTTAGGATCATTGGTACAATGGTGACCTCATCTTTTTTCTTGAATAAAGCTATCACCATTGATTGTAGACGAGTATTGATACACCTCTCATCTAACGGAAACACTAAGATACCCAACAAAGCCAGAAAGAAAACCTCCAGACGACGTTGTTCCCAGATTTTTTTGGTAGTACAGAATTCATCCCAAAAACAGTCGAAACCCTCTAAAGACCCAAATCTAGCAAACAAATAGTCCAAGGAAATCCAAGATTGTTTGAGACATCCCAGATGCTTGTTATCTTTTAATCCACAGAGTCGAAGGAATTTCTTACGAGTATGATTGCGGGCTAAAATCATCTGCCGGTCCATGTAAGTCAACCGAAACAAACAAGATATTTCTGCCAGGGTAGGAGTCAATTCACAACTTCCGAACCTAAACACCAAATTATTTGGATCCCAGAAAGTCAACGCAGCTTCTATTAAATCCGGACGAGGCGTGAGATCCATGAGTGTTACAAGATTGCCTAACACTTTCCTCACTTCGTGTTTTTCGGAGTAATTGAACGTGCCCCACCACTTGATCAACTTTTTGGGTACCTTGACAACCATAAGGACTCTAGACTTTGTGGACAGGTCCATCCTGTAGTAGCAGATAAGAAATTGTCTCAAAATTTGATAAGAGCAAAAGGTTCCCAACCAACGGGAATTTGATGCGGACATACGTCGATGGGACAGACCGCTTCATGACTCCAAATCGCCGAACAGTAATGCTGAATAAAATCAGCCTACTTGGCTAACAAGTCTAGGTTACGGAGTAAAAGACCTAGCCTAAGACTAAGATGAAGACCAAAATAAAGGTTACCGGACCCACCGAGGGTTGCCTACGTATCCCGCCCCGAGGGACGGAAATCAGGTATGCGTAGTTCGTCCAGATTGAACAATTAACAATTAACTAATAAATTGACCCTAACTTGAGAGACACAACAAAAAACAAACGAAAAAACTATTTTTGGATTTTTCAATTAGACACTTTAACTAAGACTGACACCATCCATTATGGAAAAAAAATCTTTTTGGTATTTTTACTTTTGACAAATACGTAGAAAAATGTAAAAAAAATCTTTTTGAGTTTTTGGATCGTGAAGAACAAAAGCCATAAAGAATTCTAAAATAAACTACGACATTCCTTTTGATTCATTCTTTTCGACTCACTTTCTATATATTTTTTTATATTTTTTATTTTATAAAAAAATTCGTCCGTCAAATGACCACGTTACCCTCAAATATGCAACAGTTAGCACGTAGGGATGCTTTAAAGGTGAGTCTCCTACAAAGGACCGTGTAGGCCCCGCTAGGTCTCAATAAGATGCACATAAGAATGACCTAAAGGCTGACCTACGTTGTGGTTTACTAACAAGGCCGTTCGGGGGAGCATATGGTCGATAGTGGCTGCTTTGCTTTCCACCTACTCCATACATCCAACGGCTCCCCCCCTAAAATAAAGGTGACTCAACTAGATTTCGTGCGCACGACGTGCGCTCCGAGACTTGTTGCAGAAAGAAGGCCGGGGGGATGGACTCATGATGACAGATATAAAGCGGTAACACATAGGATAAATACTATAAACAAAGAGCACGAAAACACACAAAAGTGAAAACAATGACAAAACAATAATCACAAACAATGCTTATACACTCGTAATGCCAAACAAAGCCGATACGACTCAAAAATAAGCTCGAATTCTGAAATGATCCCCAGCAGAGTCGCCAGAGCTGTCACACCCCTTTTTTACGCGTACTCCAAAACATTCGTGGAATATTTTTAAAATTCGAAAGGGTTTTATTATTTAAGTGACAAGAAATAAAATTTTGTTTCGGAAAAGGATTATTTGCATTTTTTTTATTCAGAGTCGCCACTTGGCATAATCCGGTGTGCCAAGTCACCTTTGAAAAATCCCTTTTTCGAAACCAATTGACTCTTAAACCGGTTTGCGCACAGAGATCCCGGCTAAGGAATTCTGTTGACCGAGGGGAAGGTGTTAGGCACCCCTCGATCCCGTGGTTCGACCACGATCGCTTGGTGGAGTGTATCGACTATTTTGGCACTACAAAATGTATAAACCACACAAAAGCACATAAAATAATCAAACAATAAACAAAAACAAAACAATCAAAAAATGTAAAGTCCGGTCCAATTATACAGTCCAAAAATATAAAATACGAAAAAATATAAATCCTATTCTAAACTAAATTTAGACTAAGCTCCAATGTCTTACCCGATGCCGCGGGCCTTCATCACGATCATTTTTCGGGTACATGATACGTCGGGGCATTCCCCGGTGAATAAATATATACAGGTACCTCGGGGCATCCCCCGGCCAAACGAATACATTTCTTAGTGCGAAAAAATAAAAATAAAATAAAACTATTCAACAACATTTCAAACATTCCACAGAATTTCCAAACATTCAACCGAAGCCACAAATCCTAAATTTTTGCCTACCCAAACTATGTTCGCCTAAACCAATCGTCCTATCAAGATACTACCAAGTTCGATTAACGTTCATTTCGAAACCAAACAATCAATGAATCAAACTAATCAAAATTCAACCATTATGCCAAGTTTTCAATTCTCACCCACAAAACCATTTTTTAACCACAATAATTATAACATGCTTCGATTATTAAATCACGTCTCAAAATCCGCAACCAACATCAAACAACACATAACACATATTCGAACATACCAAACACGCAAATTATTCAGAATTACATAAAATTGAGAAGAGCAAGGATAGAATTGAACCTTCCGAATATCGATTTTCGTGGATAATAATATTTAAGAAAACCCGAATCCGAAGGCCATCAATATTGCTTTCAAGTATTATTCCGATTAAATACGGTAGAGCCCGTGCCGATGAACCTCGAATCAGCAATCTCCCACCCGAACGTCAACGAACCGGATTTCGAGCCAACAAACGAACGACAAGACAAGACGGAAACCCCAACCCAAATGTCGACCAAACAAATTTTTCCAACCAACAAAGAAGATAAGCCTTAACCTATTTCGCACCTCCTAGCTACTGTTTCGACCGATTTCCGGCTGACTTCGCCGGATTCGAACCAACAACGAGGATAAACCCCTTTTTTTTTTACTATTTTTTCACCAACACGAACCAATAGTTATGCCTCTCGCGAAACCCGCACCTGCTTTGCTATCTGGTCACCAGGTTTACGGATTTTCCCGTGGGTTTCCCCGAAACTGACTCAATGGGGTCAAATTTGGTTGAAAACAGATGTGAAATGTGAAAACGGGTTCATAGATCCTAGCTGGTGGAGCCGATTCCAGTGGAATTCGTCGATTTCAGTCGTGTTGGTCGGATCTCGGGCTGGGAGAAGAGCTGGCTACGGCGATGGTTGGTTGGCCGTCGTCGTTGTGGTTGAAACGACGGCGGCGTCTCGCCGGAGAAGATAGAGGCAGAGAGAGAGAGATCGTAGACCGAGAGAGAGAGAACTAGCTGATGGCGTGGCGGTCGAGGGAGAGAGGAAGAGAAGCTAGCCGGTGTTGAGCTGGCCGGCGTCAGCCATGGATGCCGACGGAGAGGAGAGGGATATCGAGAGAGAAGAAAGAGAGAGAGGGAGTTTTTGCCTTTTGCTTTTTTTTTTGTATGCTTTTTTCCTTTGCTGATGTCTATTCCCCCCTCCTTTAATTGTGTGTATGTGTGTATATATTAGGATGGGGTAGTGGGGTAGGGTAGTGAGGTAGGGGTAGGGGTAGGGATAGGGTTTGTTAGAGTAGGGTAGGTAGGTGTTGTTTTTTAATTGGAGGGATAAGGGTTAGGTGTCCACTTTTAATTGGGAAGGTTGTTAATTTGTTATCAATTAGGATTATGTGGGGATTTTGGGATAAGATTTGTTTAGAGTTGGTTTTGATTTTTGTCATTTGTGGAGGGATAATTACATGATTGAGGGTACACGGTAGGATAAGGTAAAAAATGGGTAAAAATGATATTGCGGAGGGACGAAATTAGGTGTCTACATCTGTCGTAAGAACGCACGAACTAACAGTAGAAGGAAACAGTTGTAAGCATGATAGACTCTTGTAGAAAGAAAGAAATGACTTTTCCTAGAACACCCCACAGCCTTTTGATCATAGGTGTGGCGTGCTACACACCGATGCTCAAGACTCTACGTAACGCGGCTTGTCAGACTCCCTAGGACTCTTCACAACCTTAGGCTCTGATACCAAGTTTGTAACACCACGAAATATCATCCCGAGACGTCACATGGTGCCCAAGGCTACACATAGCCTCAAGCTAACCCTTTAAGACAAATCACTACCCTTGGGTTCCAACACAACAACATACACGCTACGCTAAGGATATAAATATAAGTACATATCATATCACATTGCACATGGCATGGAACATCGTTACACTGTACATATATGGAATGTCTATACACAAACCAACCCAACAATACACTAGTCTGACATAGCCTCTATACAGCAAAATCAACTAGCCATTGGGACAAACCCCCAACTGACTCAACAGACCAAAGGGATCATAAAACAACAACACCAAAACTAGCAACTTGGTCCTCGAACCATGAGGACTCACCACTGAAGGAACATAAATGCGGCACTCGGATATCACTGTCGTGGCTGCGGCTGAGTACCTGAACCTACATCATGGTAAGAATGTAGCCCATAGAGAAATATGTGGGTCAGTACAAAAATACGTACTGAGTATGTGGGGACACATGCAAAATACAAATAATATCATAAATTTCGTAAAAACGTACATACGGACCATAATGAAACACCTGGCTTGAGTGACATTGAATTATGCAACTCATAACATCTTAGATAGGAAATGTAGGAGAAAAACCTCATAAATCATTATAGTTCATCAAAGGCAACTAGACTTACCACATCAAAACTCATAGTGACTCGGTATTTCAATAAACATGACTCTTATGGACAGGGGAGTTTCCTATAACCGACAACCCCACGTGAGCGACGTGGAATATAAATGTTTGAAACCCCCGTTGGTGGGAGCGTCATACTCTTTGCCAGGGAGTACGACCTTAAAACTGCAATAATCACAATCGAGCTCTCTGGCCAATAATATCATCATCAAACAACCCTACGGTGGCACATAGGTTTGGGGAAATACCAAATTTCTCTCTCGGTGCTAAGTAATACTCCCCGACAAGCTAAGAACGCGTTAGGAAATCCACCACAACATCAAAGGGTCTATCATAAAGACCAAATCAAATTTCTTTCTCATTTATCAAATCATATCAATTTGTGGATTCCTGACACAACACATTTTAGCTCAGAACATTTTAATCTTCCTCAACATCAACAAGGTATCAATGCATTGAACCATAACCGACTAGACATTTGGACAAGGATATGAAGACTCAATACATAATACTTTCAATAATTTAACTCATCAAAACCATCCAAAAAATACCAAGACTCATTGCAACTTCAATATCAACATTTCTCAATTTGCCATCCAACTCTTATTTAAAGGTACTTGAGATATCAACCCATAGTAGGAATATAGAATTTCCAATATCAATTATAAATTCATAATAAGGAAATAGTGGAATGATAGTATAAATCAAGGCTTAACAAATTAAATCATCATACTCTCATAATCAAATACTTTTTGGACATAATTCCATCTCAACATCATACACATATCGGATGACATAATCCCATAGCTCATGGACAATAATATAAGATATAAAACCATATTTCTAATTCATGGTAAAACATATAAAATATCATGTCAATGTAATTCAACAAAATACCGGGCAGAAGATAGAAAGAATAATCTTGTTCAAAGCCCCACATACCTAAAAATGAAAGATGAATATGAACTTCCAACTCCGGAACTTTATTCACGGAAATAAAGGGTGCTTCTCGAAGCCCTTAACATGATCAACTCGAATCCCAAATTAATTTGAAATTTCTACGGTTCAATCAAGAGACATAGAAGGATGAAATTTGGAGTAGTAGGGTTGGGGTTTGAGCCTTAGGAAATTTTGGAGAAAAATGAGCTATTGAATGCTCTTAATGGACTTAAATCCATGATTTACCAGGATGGATTGGAGTGGGAATGACCAAAATATCCTTAAAAATCAAATAATGTCAAATCTGTCCTTTGGTGGACTATTTTTGATAGGCTGAAGTAGATCGACCATAACTTTTTGCTCCGATGGTAAAATTGGATGAAACCAATTTCATTGGAAAGAGGACCTTCAGAGATTTCTGTTGATATATAGTATCTCACTCAGATAATTATGTACAAGGAGTTATGATCGTTTGAAGTTGACCCTAAAATTCGCCTGGCCTCAGTATTTTTTCCCTGCACATTTACTGTTCACCACTATTCACGGTTAGATCAGAATGATCATAACTCATCGCTCGAGTGTTCATTTTGGATGATCCACATATCGTTGGAAAGATTATTCGATGCTATATGCGATGACGGGTCTCATATCTAAAAATTCCACGCAGAAAAATTATTAATCACGATAAAGAACAGAATTCAACACATTTTCGTCCGAGATCTTAACGAAAATTTTTTTCGGGGCATCACAGGTCATTGAGGAAATAAAATACAATCATCAAAGATTGGGAGGGGGGTTTACTTCTCAACTACTCGTACTACATAAGGAGAGACCTGCAAATTGAGATAAGGTACAATAGACACGAGGTGTTTCATAGGAACTACATACGTTATAAATGGAGGATTATTCTAACATAAACACACCATAGCATGAGTCCTTAAGATTGGAAACTGAGAGAAACACAACTGCATATATCATAGGTAATGTAAAAAAAAATTGAGATTCATATTCAGGGAACAAGGCGAGGATTTCCACTTAAAAGTATTGTTTCTTGGAACTATGCATAACGTGAGACATGAATGTATGGATTATGGGCGTCATGAGATAGAGCTTGAACACTTAGTTCAGGGGATGGTGTATGGACATACTCGGTATGTAGAATGTGAACCTTAGGAATAAGCACTATTAGAATGCGTGTGTACTAGTAGAGTGCCTTCTTTACTGAAATAGGAGGTAATATCTTGAAAAGGAATAATTTCACCCCGACTTTCCCCTAAAGTTCACCGCTAGGAGATAATTTAAGATTAGACCTCAATCTCCATCTTACTACACCTATAAGCATACCACTCCTCTCTAAGGGTATTACTATGGACATATACTAGAGATATTTGGATCTCTTATACTTAAAACCTCATCTATCCAGATCCTACCTAGGGTTGAACATAGCCTTAAAAACTCCATGACCTAACCTATTCAATGACTTAGCCCCCAGTCCATTAGTTAAACCTGGACCTACGGCCTATATATCACAACATTCCCATTCTAGCATCTGCTAAGTCATCAACCTCATTTGTTTTGCCCATTTCATTAAGCCTACTAAATTTTTCTCCCAAAGGGAAAAGAGTTTCAACATACCAGTAACGACATCAGGAGATTCCTTAGACTCCTAAAGGATAGTAAGAGCATAAAGAAGGCCCTGACCAGTTCTAGAACCAGAAGTTACACCACTCGATGCAGGAGCTAGAGAAATCGCAATCGGGATCCTATTTTCCCTTATGGCAATCCTTGTGGGACACTTCCGCTGCATGTGACCCAACTGACCACAACTAATACACTGATTCATCCTTTTATAGCAATAACTGCGGTGTAATCGACCACAGAAACTGACAAGGAGGATAGGGTTGGGTTGGACGAGCTCCACCAGCCTGAAAATAATATTTATCAAAAGAATGAGGATAATAGACACTGGAAAAACACATGGGAACTCCCTGGATTCCCTTGTTCAGACCACTATCCACCATCTCTACCACTATCTCTCGAACTTCCCAGTCTGAATATTGGGACCTCTTGCTCTGCCTATTTCTTTCCCTTGCCTTATTATTTCTAACACTAATAGGACTAGACTGGCATGATAGGGAGGCTACTATTTAGGTTAACAGATGAATAAAATATCAAAACTCAACATTGGTAACATCTTCTTGAGGTGGCTGAGCATGAGTGTCCCTTTTGGAGTAGTGTCAGTGGAGACCGATGGAACTCCACAGTGGAAATCAGAAGTAACGACCCTTGATTGGTTCTGTACCCCATATATTGGAAGAGATTCATCCACGCCATCCTTGAGTGGGGCAGATGAGTTTCCATGAACTTTGGATCATCAGAGGGCATGATATGAAAGGTGAACAAAAGAAGATTTATGGGAGAGTCCAAGATCTTAGACTCTATAGCTCGAGAATAAGATAATAGGAAAGGGAAATATTTCTACATACCTCGTAGTCTCTCCCTTATAAGTGTGGCATGCTACACACCCATAGAAAAGACATTACTCTAAATGAATTTGTAGACCCCCAATTAACCATGAACCTAGTGCTCTGTTACCATCTTGACACGACCCAAACTAGGGCCTGTTCTTGTTGGGTATCTCAAGTCCACATAGGAATGGAGACCAACCCCAATAACCATACTATAAAACACCTTACACCCCATGTCAAATAAAATTTGAACATATAACAAGATAAGAGAATATCAATTTAAATATATTATGACGATTCTATAACAAAAACCAACCACCAAAAACCAAACAACCAACTAATACCGCCCATATCCACAGTAGTACAACAAAACCTCTAATCAAAATCAAAGAATATTTAGTTGGGATATGCCCCCAACCATAGCCAAACCCAATACCAAAAGTAATAGTAAGGACAAAAGAAAATTGATAACATAAAATGGGTTCTTTGGAACTATGAAAGCTCACCACTTCAGTCTGACTCAAACACTGTCCACGAATCACCTAGTCACTGTATTAGAGGAGTGAAAGTATGGCCAATTCCTGTAACATATGGAGATACAAAATTCGAAGATGGTTAGCTGGGTGAATGCTAGCATGTAACTTAGGGATAAATATAAAGTAATGCCGTCAATCCAAACCCAAGTGAAACTAATGCACATAACCATATACAAATACATACATATATATATATACCAAGATGGGATAAGGAACAAGATTTAGAATGAACTTCTAAACCTTAATCTGGGTTATGAAGCATTACCGTTATAATACACCCACGGGATATAGTAGGTCCAGTTTTACCTCTTGGACGGGCCCCAGTGCGGGTTAACCACACTAATCGGAGATATCATAGGTGACCGAGGATTTCCTTGTACCCTTCGTTCTTTATGATACATATGTAAGCGTATATACTTGGGGGGATTAAATTTTAACCCTCAAGTAAATGGTCATCAGGACCAATCCTCATGTCGGCAAACATGAGTTTCCAATGTCAACCTTTTGAACACACACCTTTACGGCTTGCTAACATAACCCCCATTATTGCCCAATTAAAAAATTTAACACATAACAAAACCACCAATTCCTTGAGTCAATTATTAAGGCATTATTAAGTAGTATCGTCATAGTGACTATAGCTTGCAAGTAATGTCATTAGCCAATACTTAGAAGATTTCCAGTTACCCCGTAAACTCCATTATTAAAATCACTTGAGATATTTCCATGTACCCTACAAGGTTTTCTTAAATCAACACATAGGGGATTCCATTATACTCCACAAGGTTTTCAAAGCCATACTTGACTATTTTACAATTTATACCATGCATTAGTTTCAACAAACAAGCCAAGCCAAGTGATAATGCACAAACCAAAATCAATTATGCAAGTGGGTTGAGATTATTACCAATTTCCATACCAAAATAATTAATTTGGGGATTCCTGTGCACCCTTATTTCCATTCACCATTCCCATGTACTCCAATGCATTTACCAACCATCAATTTAAGCACAATAGTTTCATAAATATCATGAAAGAAACACTAAATCAATTATATTAAAAACCCTCAACTCATAGTTCAAAACCCAACATCAATCTCGCATGAACAATACTTTAAATCAAATGATTTTAAAAAATTAAAAATCACGAAAGAGTAAAATGCCTTAAAAACCAAGAAATTTGGAGAGTAACCACCCTTGAAAGACCTAATAAACAACCTCTTCGAAACCCTATCTAGACTTGCTTGAGGAAATAGAGAGAATGATACAAGCCAAGTAGCCACCATAGTCTGTGATGACATTTTTAGAAGCCAATAGATGAAGAATCATGATTTGGTAGCATTCAGGGTCCAAGAACATGGATGAAGGGGTCAATTTTAGCACACCATAGAGTAATCTCGTGTGTGAAAGGTTGATTGGGAGCATTAAAGACATGAAGACTCACGGTTTTGGCCAACACTTGAAGACTCATGGTTTTTTTTCACCTTTCATTAAGGGTGTTTTAGGGACTACACTTGTTGATTCCCAAAACCCCATGGGCACCCCTTTCATTAAGGGTAAAAGAGTCATTTTATCTCTCATTTATAATAAGACTATATATAGTCCCTTATTAGGTATTTACTCTTTAGTTTTGATTGATATGAGCTATTGAAAGACTTTTCCTATCTTGTGAGAGTAGACCAAAATTATAACTAGGGTTGCATTAGTGTGGAATCACTTTTGTTGCATTTTGGCTTGAGGAGTTGGTTCTTGAGGAGGTAACGTCCCTCTTGTGTCTCCGTAAGAGAGTGGTGATTATGTGTGTAGGTGTTAAGGGTCCGTTGATTTAAAATATCTTAGGGTTATTAGGTTTTATACATCCATTTGTCATTCTATCTATACATTTTATCTATTGAAATCTTTGGCTTTTGTGTTTGTATTCTTGTAGCCGTGTTGTGTTCTTCTTGTTCTTGTGTTATTTTTTGGACTGTTTTGAGTCATTGTGGAATATCTCATATCATCTGGTATAAGAGCCATCACTGATTTTGTTCCCTCAAGATCAATATTGGGCTTGGTTAGTTGAAAATAAAAAAAAGTGTTAAAAATTGAAAAATCTAAAAAGAAGCAAATCTGTCCATTTTTGTGTCTTGGCTGAGATTTTTTACTTGTCTTGAGTATTTTTAGTGTTAGTTTTACTATTCACTAACACCAGTGAGCCAATATCTAAGTTTGAGCTTGAATTTATTGATATTGTTGTTGTGGACCTAAGCCTTGGCCGATTATTATTGGTATTATTGTTGCGGGTTCAGGGCTTAGATGTGTGGTATGTTTTTGGTTCAAAGTTTGAACGTGTATTATGGATATTGTATTGTGGTTTTAATATTTAAAAGGTGATGTTGTTTTTTTGGAGGTCCAACTTGAACCTTAGGACTCCAAGATTCAAAAAGTGCGTTCTTGGTATTCTTCACCATCTTCATGTTTTGTTGAAGAAAAAGTCTTCAAAGTTGGTTATTTGATATAAGTGAGTGAAGAAAGAGAGTGTAGTCTTGTTAGTCTTGAAACTTATTCCAAGAGTCTTACAAGAAAGGAAAGGGACCAAAAGACTTTCAAAAAGTCTTGTTAGTAAAAGGGAGAAAGGGCACTTTCCAAGACTAACAAAAGAGGAAAGAACCAAAAAGCTTTCAAAAAGGTGTTTAGCCAAAAGAGTGCAAGGAAAGTCAAAGCCCTTTTGAATTTGAAAAGGCTCTAAATCTTGTGTTTTCCCTCCAAAAATAGAAACTCCTCTCTTACAAATTGAATTGACCAATCCAAATTGAAGACAAGAAAACAAAATCAGATTTCTACAATATTTTGCAACCAATATTGGACTGCAACATCACTATTTTATTGTTAACGCAATAATTTTAGGCTCAAATTTTGGATTTTTATTTTATTATTGTTGTTCCTTAGTTTCATTTATTGATACTAATACTAATGGAACACTAGTAATAACCTACTAGGTTGTAAATTAGTTTTGTATTCATTTTCTTCGTGTTTGCATTATTTGTGTTCTTTTGTCTTTTGAAATTGTTGTTAGTTCTTGGCAAAAGTCCGACAAGATTTGTTTAAGTTTTAAACTAAAATCTATTCTGGACAGGAGTAGACTCACCCCTCAACTCATCACGAACTAAAAGCTGACTTGCAACACTTGTGAGACCAAGTGTGAGACGATCAAAGGTTTGAGAGTGTGGCGAGGATATTGTTGAGATAATTGTTTATTATTTTTTTGTCTTTCTTTGTTGTTTTATTTTTAGGTACCATGGATGTTAATAATTTCAATGCCACGTGTGATAGCTTCCATAACCATTGTGAAGATGTCAAACGGGTTTTTGAAGATGTTAAACGGGGCCTTGAAAGGCTACGCCAATTGATATCCACACTTATCCCACCAAATCCAATTCCTCTTGTACAATCACATTGTGATAAAAGATTCCAAAGGGAGCAAGTGGTCTGCCATGACCCACACCAAGGTGAAGGTCATAGCTCATTCGAGCTATAAGGTAAAAATGCTATCCCCTACACTCCTATGAACTTAGAATATTGCGTTGTGGATAATAGTAGCCAAATGGGTGTAGATGTGGTTTTTCCTAAAGTAGAGGTTCTTGAGTTTTACTTATGTGATACTCTTGGTATTGTTAGGCCGCATGAGGACCAAACTCTTGTTGTAGGTACACAAACACTAGTTGATCCTTTAGATGACAAAATTGATTCTTCTTGTGAGAATGATTTGTGTTCATCTAGTGCTAGCACTTATAACTTGACTAAGATTCCATTACCAAGTGATGAGAGTATTCACACACTAGTTGACCCTTGTAAAAACCAAGGTGAGTCTACATTGGTATGTGAGTTTCCAACAACTAGTAAGGGTGTGCAAAATGATCAATCGAGCGAAAATGACCTTGATTTTCTTGAATGTTTAGGAAACTCAAATTATGATTGTACTTGTACAAATTGTTTTGATTGTGATCTCTTTTCTTCCCGTAGGGGTTTGTATATATATGAGGATTACTCTTGTGAAAGAGAAGGTAGTGCTTGTTTAAAAATTCCAACTACTTTTTCTTTATATGTTTTTTATGTTGGGCATACTCCTAGTGGAGATCTTGAAACTAGTAGTAAGTGCATGCATGATAATCCTATATTTGAAGATGACTTGTGGAACACCTTTCTATACCCTCTTTTTGTATATTTCCAATGATGATATAGATGGTATGCCTAATTGTGAGCATGGTTCCTTATGGGAAAGTGATAATAGACAAGACCTAACCCCTTGGATACTTCTTTGATTTGACCCTGGTAACCTTTTGGGGGTGTAGAGAATATTATACATCCACCTTAATATTTGGTCAAGACGACAAACAAGGATTGATCATGAGTATTGGTACCCTTCCCTTTGGTGGTCGTAACCACTTCCTTTGTTACATTTTCACTAGGCTTTTCATGTTAAAGACAAAGGATTCATGGTTATCTTTCAAGTGTGTACCACCTTGGCATGTTGATGTTATTTTTCGCCTAACCCTAACCCTTATGCCATAAGGATGTTGTGCTTGTTTATCCTTCCTTTGATTTTGTAAGGTATTGATTCGAGGTCAAATCCTTTTCAAGAAGGGAAGGATGATACAAGCCAAGTGGACACCATAGATTTTGATGACATCTTTAGAAGCCAATACATGAAGAATCATACTTTGGTTGCATTAAGGGAACAAGAACATACATGGAGAGGCCGATTTGACCACACCATATAACAATCTCGTGTATGGAAGTTTGCTTGGGAGCATTGAAGACTTGAAGACTCACGGTTTTGGCCAACACTTGAAGACTCATGGGTTTTTTTCACCTTCATTAAGGGTGTTTTAGGGACTATAATTGTTGATTCCCAACACCCTATGGAAACCCCTTTCATTAAGGGTAAATGGGTTATTTTATCTCTCATTTGTAATAAGACTATATATAGTCCCTTATTAGGTCTTCACTCTTTCATTTTGATTAATATGAGATATTGAAAGACTTTTCCTCTCTTGTGAGAGTAGACCACAAATCCTCTCTTGTGATAGTAGACCAAAATTGTAACTAGGATAGCATTAGTGTGGAATCACTTTTGTTGTGTTTTGGCTTGAGACGTTAGTGCTTGAGGAGGTAACATCCCTCTTGTGTCTCCGTAAGAGAGTGGTGATTGTTTGTAAAGGTGTTAATGGTCCTTGGATTTAATATATCTGAGGGTTCTTAGGGTTTACACATCAATTTTTCATGCTATTTATCCATTTTATCTATTGAAATCATTTGTTTTTGTGTTTGCGTTCTTGTAGCCATGTTGTGTTCTTCTTGTTCTTGTGCTGTTTTTGGACTATTTTGAGTCATTGTGGGCTATCTTGTATCAGAGAACATTTTGGAGTGTTTGAAAAGTTTTATTATTTGTTTCCAAGGGATAATAATACCCTAAAGAGGTTATAAGACGTGAGTTTCAATTTGGGTAAGAGTGGAAATATCTAGAATGCCCTTAACTTTAAAGCTGGAAAAGGGATGCCTTTGACTATGGGTAAATTATCGACTCATAACTACACCTTACAACTCATCACCGCGAGTCATAACCAAGATAGTGACTAGGACCATATACACTATCAACCTTACAATTCGTAGGGCCCAGTCATAGTCAACGCAGATCCCAAATGGGTTAAACACTGGACATCTTATGATTTCATCTCAAAACTTGTAACAAATCCTTATGACACATAGTGAGCAACTCATACTCAGAGTAGAATCATGCCACCAACTTACATGATTTGGTTACGACTCATCCTAACGACTCGTGTCCCCAAGTCATACCTAGGACAAATTCAAAGACCATTCACTAGACACCTTACGACTAAGGTCACCTGACCCTTCAATACACCCCACGGATCATGGGGTCAAGTGGCAACCAAAGCAGTGAGCTTAAAGCTCAAGAAATTTTCAAGGGCTAAAATTTAGGGTGTTTCACTGTAGGGACCGGAGCTAGAGTATGGGACTAGGAATTTGTGTGATACTGTGGTTGTGTTGATCAACCTAGGGGTTATCTCACTTAGGGGGAACTTGATTCTCATCGATAGCTTGAATAAGGTGTATGATGCCTATATACTTATAGGTATCAGTGAAAAGGGGAATTGGTTGGGCATACTGATCTGTCATGTTGTCTTGTGGATTATTTTGTGTTGATAAGGTGTAGGTTATGATGTGTTGAAATTGATTAAAGTTGCTGAGTATGTTGAATTGCTTGTATGGGTTTGTCATCATAAAAAGGGAGAAATATTTAAGTGCTTAATTTTGATGATTGACAGATTCATAGTTTGGGACTTGTTCCCTAGAGTTTTTTTTATGACAATGCTATTATCACCTAAGAAATAGGTTGGACTCATCTGTTGCTATCACAGTCAACAGTCCAGTTGACACAAAGTATAAAAGTTGGTGAAAAACTACCTGCCACCTTTTTACCTTTAATAATGAGATTGCTTTTAGGTTTTCTTATGTTATAATATATATTGCTCATCTCCTCAAAAAGAAAACCAACACTTAGCTTCCATATTCAAACAATTAAATATCTTTTGAAGTGCCTAATCAAAGACTTGAATCTGCAACAAGGAAATGAGCGTTCATCGAGTTGTATTTTTATTTCTTTATTTCAATTGAGTCTTTGTAATAGATGATTTTTTCAAGCTAGAGTTAACTTGTGGAGTCTAGTTAGAGTTAGCTGAAGGTGGAGGCAGTAGAGTTACTTCTTGTGTTTCCTTGTTATAGAGTTGTTGCTAGGGAACAAAGGATTAGGAGGTTACTACTTGGAGTTTGTATTCAAGAAGTTTCTTGAGTATAGTGGAGCTTAGAAATCCTAGAGGTAGGTCGTGGTTTTTCTCCCTTGACCAAGGAGATTCCATATTAAAATCTCGTGTCCTCTATTTACTTTATTCCTACACTTCTTACTTTATATATTTCCTAATTCTTGTTGCGCTAGCATATTTGGGAACATGTCCCTGAGTTGAGGAGAAACCCACCCAACCCTTTATTAGGTTTGTCCCTTCTATTAGCTACTATTATTATGAATCTGCAATATCTTGTCTTATCTAACTGTCATTTATACTCCATGCCGTGCAGCCTAGCGCGAAGGCAAGCTAGTAATCTCCTGGCTTGAGCTCCATCACGCGCTGCCGAAAGCGCAACTGGGATGCTGCCTCACTAAAATGTCCTAAAAAAAATTCTAGGGATTCAGATTGATGAACAGTGACACTAAAAAGAAGACTCAAAATACTGTCATTTGCTGGGTCTTGGGCCTTAAAACTCTTCACATTCGAGGAGTTATGCTCGTTTAAAGTTTACGCAAGTAAAATCAGAGTTATACTCATTTGAAGTTCAAGTAAAACCTAATACTAAAACTCAATAGGAATGTACTAAAATTAACTCTATGCTAGGTGTTTCTTATGATCAAGATTGACATCCAAGCACTAACTAAACTAAGGAATTGATCATGAAACTTATGTCTAAGTTGAAATCATTGGGTTCGGGCCTATACACGTATGAAGAACGATTCAGATTCTAGCCCAAAGATATGGGTGTTACAGTACGAAGGTAACAATACACAAATTTGATGAAACAATATCCTAAACTATCAACTGGTGTTAATAAAACTAGAAATGCAATTACAATCAAAATAGCATTCTTAAAACTGAAATTACATAAAAGTAAAGTAACTAGGGAAGGTACTAGCAGAAGATGAGAAGATAGGTCGGAGAAGGGGATGAGATGCCAGAAAAACAGAGATGAGAAATAAAAAATTGTCTTAGAACATAATTCATGATAACCTATTGTTGAGAGTGTTGCCCTTCACTATTTATGTGCCCTCATGGAGCAAAAATTAACTATTGTCCGGCGTGGCCCTATTGTTACTTCTCAACTCAATATTATTTGTGTGACACTGTTGTCGGTAACCATAATAGGTTGTGTCTAAGTCATTACAGAATAATTTGAACAAAATAGGAGAAACTATAGTATAAGGCATGGAGACGGTAAAAGAGAAGTTTAGTTCTCAATATATTCCATCATAGAAAAACTTCTCAATGAAAAAATAGGGGAGAATGCCTTTTAAGTTCCCAATCAATTAAAAGGGATGTGTGGGTTCTGCAATATTAATTAAGTTAGAAAGGCCAAGACCTTCTGACAACTGCATAGAGTTGTTCAATACCTGCACACAGTTGTTCGACAAATGCATTAGTTGTCCCAATAACTATTCAATTGTCCAACAACTTCCCACAATTATGAACAACTATAATAATTGTTGTGATAACATTTATAGTTTTTGATACAACTTCTACAGTTATTAAAATAAAAGTGTAGAAATAAAAAATTTAAAAGTATTTTAGTAATTAACTTTAACACTCTACGTAACATGGATTCATCATTCATGTTAACAGAGACTTATAAGTTGGCAGGAACAGAAAAAAAAGAAAAAAAAAGAAGACAAATAATACTCTAGAGCTCATAGTTTTCTTTCTTTTTTTTCCTTTTTTGAAATGAGATCTCATAGTTATTAATTAATGAAAGTATGTTTAGAGTTTCGTTACAGTTCATACAACTTAGGGGAGCAACATATTATAGATTTACTGTACTATTTTCGCTTCTTGACATTCATAAAGGTACTTTGCCACTATAGCAAGTTTAACTATACATAGTATCAGGGGTGAGATGAGAGCAACAATCATATAGCATTCTTGGATGAATTAGAATGATATTAAGAGGAGGATATTTCAAGATCGTAAAAAGATCTTAAGAGAGTTGAGAGATATAAAGAGTCTGTTTTTGTCTAATTCATATTGCAGCTTATCGAGGACATGACCTTATAAATAATAAGTTGTGGAGGGTAGGAGGATCAAACAGAAAACAAAAAGTTCAATCAAATATTTAGTTTTAGATTCTTTTGCAGGGGAAGAATAAGGTTTTTCTATATGTGAAGGATAACCTTACATACGATAAAAATAATTCGATATAAAACTTAGGATTAACTTTATTTCATATTTAGTGTGAAGTATTAAATAATTTCATAATTAATTATTTTATCCGTCATTTATATGTTAAATTACTATCCGAATAGTCATGAGACCGGCTTATCACCTTCAAACCACGAGGCAAAAGTGCTAAACTATTTAGGTTAAAAACTTGTTTTTACACTATCAAAGTACGAAAAATAAAATACATAAATAAACATCAATGTCCATGCTTTGAGAAAAGAGTTTAACGTAAACCTTTTTTTCTTGAAAAGAAAAAATTGAGTTGCTTTGAAATAAAATACAAAAAAAAAAAAAAAAACTAAAACAAGTAAATAAACAACATATATCTTACCGTATATATTTTATTTCCTTCTTTCATTTGTCAAGTTTTTCTTTTCTTTTTTGTCTTCTCTTGTGGAGTTAATTTTACTAGTTTTTTTCCAATGTTTTCCAAGGTGGTTTTCCTTCATCGGGTGATTCTTATTTTTTGTAATACTACATTAATTTGCACGAGTAAAATAGAGAGAAAAAAGAAAAGAAAAGAAAAAAACTAATAAACTAATAATTCATTGGTGTATATACAAACACTAGTGGCATTAAGCATGGACCCATAGGTGACACACTTTTTTTTTTAATTCGTTTCAAAAAGAATGTCACTTTTTATATTTTAAAATAGTTTAATTTTAAAAATTTTATTTTATCCTCAATGAAATAATTTATGATCTCATAACCATAAATTTCAAAAAAAAATTCATTCTTTCTACTTCGTTCCTATTCAACTGGTGTCAGATAAATTAAAATGAGAAAAAAAATAGCAAAACTAAAATTTACAAATTATATTTAAATGTAGGAGGAAATTCCATTTGTACGTGTATGCTCATTTATTTGTACCTGATAAAAGTCTGAATTTTGACCATTCATGTCTTTGTTTTTGTGCGACGTACAGACTCAATATTACTCTTTTTATAATCTTCTTTATAATAATATTTTTATTGTACTAACAAAAAATAAGCGATGTATGAAATTATGATTTCATATATTATTAGTGGTTTATTCATTTTTTATGTTATGTCTAGATTTTTAAATTTACATTATAAGTTATATATTTTTGCCGTAGTAAATACACACATTAAAGGTGAGAACCGTTTTATTTATTTTCTATTATATTTCTTAAAATACACTCCATTTAAATAAATATGTTGTAGCGAAGAAAAGACTACTAGTGTTATATCAAATACACTGCAAAATTGGGCCTACATCTTCAAAAGCACTATATTTCTAAATGTATCCTAAAATAGTTTATCAATATTTATATAGTGTTACATGTAAATTACATCTTCTCGATGTAACAGACTCTAACTCAAATATAATTAGCGATGCCAGCTTTATTTAAATAGTGGACTACTTGGTGGTTACATACTTTGGCCCCGCTATGGGGTATGCACCGTGCAGGTGGATGTCGCTCAATGGGCTGCTCGCCCCCCTATTTTCCTTGAGGGGACTTCATTTCTTTTATAATATTTTAAGCGTATTTTATGCCTAATACTTGGAAGACCGTCTACTATTACTTTAAAATGTTCCCATTAAGTTCTAATTACCCTAAAATGATTAAGTACCTCTCCTCTCTTCCTCTGTAAGTCAAGAAACAAGACAAGTTCATAGGTGAATTCAAGGATCAAGCTCTAAGGTCTTTCCTATAGTTCATCGTCTAAAAGATATACAGAACAATCTCTTCTCAAGTAAATCTCTAAATTGATGATTTTCAAAATCCTTCCATATGTGTATAGTTTTCAAATGATGAATGAAGTTTATAAGTACTCAACAAGGGGAGACCACAATCTGACCAATGATTGTCTAATTGTTGCCCGTTTGATTAGTTGACATCTATCTTTTTACCAAAATCATTCTGAGTGACAATAATTAATTGAAGTTCTTGCCTTTGAGCAATTGTAAGCTCAGCAGCAACTTCATTTTTCTGTCTGCTTCTACTTTCACCACCACTAGTGTTGACATCGAGTAGTCAATATTTGTACAACTCAAATTAGATATATGGACCATAAATACTAGTTGCTTATTGCGACTGGATGCTCTATTTAAAATTTTAAATCCAGTAATCTCCATGCTCTTCAAGTAGTCTATGTTGAGGGTACAATTACAATTATAAAAAGTTTTTGACTCGGGCTATTTGAGGACTAACCATCGTGTGATGTCTAAGGGGTAGTCTTGAGACATTACAAATTAGCTATTCCGAAATTATTTATCCAATCCTTAAGAAGGAATGAAACTAACACTATAATATCGGTATAACTAATTTCGGGCAGAATTACCCCATATTCTTTTCCAACCAAACATGACATAAGCTTATCCTAAAATTAATTTTGAAATCAGTGATTCTTTGATGCGATAATTGTCAGATAGTTTATAAACTACTATAAGCATTTATTTTCCCCAAAATTCTAACTACAGCAAGTTGCTTATTACTCTCCTTGTTGGAGCTGAGGGAATATGTTTGCATCACATTATCTTATCCACATATGCCATCAAAAAAATATTACTCATTTTCAAAAATACAATAATAATAACATATTTAGTGTAATCACAGAAAATAAAGTCTGAGGGTATGAAGTGTACGTAGACCTTACCCCAACCTTCGATATACATTAATCCCTATAAATAAACATTCAAAAAGGAGATTTTGAAATACCTTGGAGATTTGATCAAAGGTCAAGTGTAGGTAGTTTAAGCCTCACATGTCAATTTCTATATGTTTTCTTACAACAAATCTTGAAGTAGGGGTATTTGTGAATAACAATTTTTTTTTTTTGAATTTGAACTTTCAAAAAAATAGAACTATATCAAATTCAAGATAAACTACTTCAAATAAATCATGAATTAATATGATTGAATAAATCATTTAAATTCAAAAAATATAGATTTAATTAACGATCCAATTTTATTGCACGAGTCCATTAATTTGAATTACAAATGATAAGCTCACTTTATCCAAGCTCAAAATATGATTTTATCTAGATATCTAAATTTATGATGCGTGTAAAATGATGTGTCGTGTGAAATCACATAAAAGAGACAATATGATTATGCCATTTGTCAAAATAACAGAACATGTCTAGTCAAAGGAAAATTCATGAAAATATGTCATGTGTATAAGTGATGCATTCAAACCATAAAAGATTGCCAAATAACTTTAATTTAATTATTGTCTAACATATTCTCATAAGATTTTCAATTTGCATAAAGACAAACTTTAATCCGAAGTCTAAAATATTCATAGATTGCAAAAAAAAAATAAAAAATCGTTCACTAAACAACTATCTCAAAAACTGCTAACAACGAAACGACACCAACCTCAACCTCCTCACTTCCCACAAAGGAATTAAAAGAACTAAAAACAGAAAATTTAAAAGCTCCACCATAAGCCAACATTTGTTCTGCATTTATTCAAAAAGAACTTTCAAATCTCTATCCAACTCAGTCTGTTCCTCACATGTTATCTTTTCTATTGCCTGCAACTTAAATGACAAAATATTAATCTAAGAGGAAAAAAACAAGCAATGAGATATATGTAAAAGTGAAATATATAAAAGAAAATTGATTACCAAAATTTGAATTCGACTGCATGAGACGTAAAAAAGGATCCACTGGTTGATCATTCTCCACATAGCTTGGATCATATAGACTGTTACGAATTGATCTGCACAAACAATTTTACAAGTCTTCACAATAAGTATTCGTTTTAATTATTTTTTATTTTAATTATTGCTTCATCCATTATAGTTTGTGTTGCATTGTATTAAAGGAGGATCCTATTTTAAAATTTATGTGCCGTTAATCTCTATAGTAATTTGAAACAAGGTACAATAATAATTGAGTTCACAATTAATTATATATAATTTCTTATGTAGATTTTTCAATATAAATACATAATTTGAAAGAAAAGTCATTCGATTTAGGTGACCAATACTTTAAGGGCTATCGTGCGTACTCTGTGTATGCATATATATTTGAGAAAGAAATAAAATTTTAAAATATCAAATTTAATGGCCATAAAAATATGTTATTAATGATAAAGTGAGAGTTTAAAAATTATGTTATTTTAAATTTAATAATATGCTATTATTTTTTAGATAGACTAATAAGTAAAAATAATAACACACACAAAGTATATGCTTACGTTCTCTGCGGATCCAATGAATTCTGTGGAGCAATTGGATATTGATAATTTATCTGTGTGTATTCTCTCTCAACTGCTTCGCTCTGCATCCATTTCACAAAAGAATAAAAAGTAATATAAATGTGGGACACAAACTTGATACATTGAAAGACAGTTAACTTAGCATTGAAAATTGCTCGAATTAATTAGTTTATCAAATTTTGAAATATAAACTAGGAATAAGACATACTCCTGATCTCGTAGAGGATCCACGAAATAGTCTTGGCATTCTTCCTGGTGCGTGTCTTGCCTGCACTTGTTTAACATATAAAGATCAGACGCATCATAATACTAATAACCATTTTATCATCTCTTTGTCTCAATTTTTAGGTATGGTTAGATTTATTACTAGGTTTGAGAAATAACTGATATTTATTTATTTAAATGTGCCATTGCATTTGTATGATTAAACTTTTGAATCATGCAGTTGTTATAATATTTGTCTGGCTATAGTCTCTACATGCTTCTCATTAAGCATAATATAAAAAATTGAAAGTTGGTTATTTTAAAAAGTGTGAAATATTTTTTAAGTAATTGTAAGAAAATAGTGTTTAGGATGAAAGAAGTAATACTATAGAGAGGAAAATTTCACCAACGCACCCTCACTCTCCGATATCCTCTTGAAGGGATGACATTCCTATTAGATATCTCTAGAGGTAAATTGTGGCCGCCACCAAGTGAGAGTTCAGGAGTAGAATTAAACATAGGCCTGACAAAAAAAGATACCACTGGAGGTAAATTTCGATCGATACCAAATGAGAGTTCAGAACCAGCAGGATTAAACACAGGCCTAACAAAAGAAATGAATTTAGGTATTCTAAAAATATCATGTGTGTTAGTGAGAGAAAAAGGGAGAAGAAGTATTTAATACCTTGGTGCAGAATACATGTCACGTTGATTCAACACAAATGAATTTGATGGATCTTGAACATATTGGTGATGATGTCCATGCACTTGTTGGTTGCTAAAAAAAGAAAAAAGAAAAAAGGAAAAATATGTTAGTAAACCATGAACTACAATATTTATTTTGATTTGTTTTCTTTTATAACAACAGTTAGATCAACTTGTTGTCTAAGCACTTTGTAATGCAGGGATTTATTTCAGAAAAATAGGTTAATAATTTTGAGGGATTACAATATTAAAACTAGTAGTGCAGAGAATACTAATGTGTGATATAAGTTTTAGTAATATTAAAATTATTTTTATTGGATGATTGATATATAACAAACTAGTATACAGTTTATGCTAAAAATCTTCAAAATATGATTTAAAATCTTCTTTTATTTTTTAAATAGAATGTCAAGGAATCACTACTATTATGAGGGTTAATTATATCATTTTAGATTTAGCCTATGTATTTATATTTTCATTTTCATTCTACATTCTATCCCGTATAAAATAATATAATTTTTTTTGCATAACTTGAAAAAAAAATATTTATAAGGAAAACAATAACTATCAATTTGGAATGACTTAATACCAACTTTTAGAAGGAGATTAGTTTTCTCAAATTCAATCTAACATGATACAAAGAAATACTAATTTTGTTCGAAAAAATATTTCTTTAGGATGTTCATTAGAGACTAACTCACTCAATATTTTTTCATCAAAATTTAATTGAATTCAAGATAAGTTATTTTAAATACTAGTATCGATGGAATATTGTGCCATTGTGTGGATCAAACAAATCAAATAGTGTATTAATGATTCATAAGGGTTTTTTTTTTTCGCAGAATAGAACCACTATTTAGGACCATAAAACACAAGAAGTCCCGTTGAATTATATTATTATTTGATAAGATCTGTAAATTTTAGAATAAAATATGAAAGTATTTTTTCCTCATCTAATTTGGTCGAACTTTTTTATCCTGATATAAACATCTACAAGATTAATCACACCACAATCTTAGAATACTAATTATAGGATTTGAATATAAAAAAAGTCTTAGTTCGTCAATTTTTTTTCCCTAAATTCTTTAAAAGAATCTAAGACTACTGAGTGTTAACTACAATAATATATTTATTAAATCTAAAAGAAGTACCTAAGTTGTATGAAGTTGTCATGAAAAAAAGTTTGTGGAGCCTCCTCGTTCTGATTTTCTGAAAGATCTCTATTTTGAGACCTAAATTCACGCATACACTAAAGTGCTTAGATAATTAAAATAAATAGAATAATAAATTAAGAAAAATAAAGCAATCTAATTCTTACATCTTGAAACAAGAAATATCAAAGGATGATGCAAAGGCTCTTTTCAAAATCTTACTACTAAGTGTAACATTCGGATTAAGACCCCAATCTTATTTATAGCATGAACTTACTAAATTCTATACGTTTATAGGTATTGCTTACCATATTAAGAAATAGTAAGTAGAAGATTGGTGAAATAAATTTGAACTATTCTGAATCTAGCATTAATTTACAAAATATACTAGCCGTTAATACTCATTTTGTAACACACAATTATTTATTTATAAAATTATTTTTAATACATAAATATATGTTAGAACGTAGTAATTATCAACTATTTTTAATTAGATAATTAAATATACGCTAAATATAAGCAGCAAAGGTGACAAGCCAAATAGTTCACCTTGACACAAGAATGAGATTGTTCGATAGTAGTTTGTTGAGTTTTGTAATGTCATCTCATCAACAGATTTCTTTGTTATATAGCATGAAATTTTAAAAATCATAATTAAAAAGAGGATGTCGGATCCCAAAAAATTGAGTTAGGATGGCACCTACCATAATCTCCTCTATGACAGGTAAGCCAATCCCTCTTATAAATATAGAAAACACAAATATTTACAAAATTAAATTTAATGATGATCTGAATAAATCAAACATTCAAAACTTCTTTTTTGGTCAACAATAGATTTTCATTTCATAATCAAAATAGTCTTTACAAAATAGAGTAATATAGGACAAACTACTCTCTCATACTATTCTATCTATGATTTACTCTCAAAGACATACATATAAGATAGAAAATATATTCTAATGCTTTTAAAAATACTCCTACATACTAAGGATAAGGTTGCAACTGTTGGAGCACTATCAGCCATTTAGCCTTCTGTTATCCTTTGATATACACGTGCATGACAATTTTTTTCAAAGGCCTGTTAGCAAAATACTCTCTTTGAAATCTCAACCTACTCTTCTCCCTCCATATAATATAAATTAGAATAACAAACACGCTTATGACTATTAGGGAAAGAGTAGGTTTCTACTTTTCCATAGAAACAAGTTATGTAATCTCTGCTTTTCCGCCTTGAATTGATCTGTGAAACCCCATGTCACAATCCAAACAACGACCTAGACGTAATAGGCATCCCAAGTCCAATCAGGATCGGGCACCGCCCCTTGTTAGCCAATCCAACCACCTTTATAGCCTTTGATGAGATGAATTTCGAGCATATAACAAGATAGCATAAATTCTCTCATGAAGACTCTCGGATAGGGTCACTACCATGACCGACCCAACTGAGTCAAATTGTACCAAATCAACCATCCAATCATACCAAACCAAATCGAAGGCCATAAATGAGGCCATAACCAATGAATTTCAAAACATTTCATGATAATTAATCCCAATATATAATCCAATGGAACAGTGAGAAATCCTGTAATGTGGTGTCAGCCCACCAGCCTATTCCAATGCCAAGGCTGACACCAATATCGATCCTGCCCATACCGATCCTCAGAAGTACCAAAAAGCCTCTAACCAAAAAAGTAAAATTAATCGGTTGGGATATACCCCCAACCATGGCTAAAACTATATCCAAAATAAAATCAAAGTGTCTAAAGATGTCCATAACATGAAATAAAGCCTTCCAAAAGGATGAAAGCTCGCCACTTTAGTCCAAATGCTGATCCCCGAGTCAATCACTATGTAGGAGGAGTAGAATGGTCGGTTCCTGCATAGCGTGGGTATACAGTCACCAGTAGACGGGTTAGCGAGTGATCGCTAGCATGAAGTCAAGACAAGGATAAAATAATGTCATTTATAAAACCATGTAAAACCATCCATAATGCATACAATCATACATATATATAAGTGCTAGGAAAGGGATTCGGTTTCAAAATGCATTTAAAACCTTTACTTGGCCTGTGTAACTTTGCCGTCCTAAACCACCCACGAGCTATATGGGTTCTGCTCCCCCTACTGAAAGGGCCTCAGTACGTATAGCCGTACGACTAGGGAAGATAACCCTGGGATGACTAGTACATCCCCCAATATAAGGTGTGACATCATGCACACAGTCACCAAGACCAAACCTCATATCGACGAATATGAGTTTCTAGTTGTGGTCCCCCCGGGACCTCCACCTTCCACGGCGTAGATACACCTCCTCCTTTAATGCCTAATTAAAAACTGTTACAAATAACCAAATAATCCATTTACCATTTATTAACCATGGCCATTTGGTGTTGGTATCGTCATACCGACCATACTTGCAAGTACTATCCATAGCCAACCATATGTAGATTTGAGGGGACTTTCAAGTACCCTTCTAATTACCATATTAAACCTCTTGGGGGATTCCGTATCCCACAAGCATAACCATTTAGACATTTACATTTTCAAACCATTTAAACCATGTATAAATCCTTTACCAAGTTTAAAACAAGCAAAAGTTCCATTTGAAAGAAATCAATGCAATGAACATATCTTTATAAGCATTTTGTTAAATACATTAGGGGCATAGTATATATCTAAAACCAATTCAAATTTCCAATAACCATTTCATGTATTCCAATTATCCAAAACCACCATTAATGCATATAAAAGCATAATTAAAATCATGGGAAACCATAACCAAATTATTTATACAAAACCCCTAAATCATATTTGAAAATCCAAAAGCATACAATAATGAAATCATGAAAACCAATAATGAAAACAGTGCCTTTAGTTGGAACCAACAATGAGGGAAGAGAACATGCCTTAATTTACAAAGTAGATGGAGAGAAATCACCAACAAGATCACCAAATTAGCCTTTAAGATGAAACCTTAGCTCTTTGCCCCGAAAGCTTTTGAGAGGATTTTAGAGTGTTTAGGAGTAGTTTCTAAGTATTAATGAATAAAATAATAGGGTAAATACTATACCAAGTAGGTTAGAAGTCATGGGGTCATATTAGGATAAGTAGAAAAATATCCAGAATACCCCCACATAAGTTGCACGAAATCCCGTCACAGGGATACGACTAACCCACACAAGTCGTACCTTTCGATACGAGTGGTGCCCACCACTCATATTCCTCCCTCAACCCTCTGACCCAATACTGTCCAGTAAATGACTCATCCAACCATGTCATATCCAAAGCATATGATCCATACCTTCCACCCGTACCCTTGACAGAATAGAGTACCAAGAGGCTTGAACAGTGTCCACCCACTATATGAGTACAAAATACGACTCACAATCAACCATACGACCCTTATCCCCTAAGTCGTATCTATTCCAGTAACCATCTAGTTCCATCAATCAATAATGGTAAGTATACGACAGGACCATACCACTCGTACCCCAAAATATGGCTCGTACCCATGAGTCGTATTAGGTCCAGAGAATGAAATTCTAGGAAATTTTATAGAGGAAATTCTCCCACACTAGGAACATTCGTCCCCGAATAACGGAAAAGGTAGGGTAGATGCCAGCACGAGTCATTTGCATTATCAAACATATTCCCAATCTTTCTAATAGGTAAAAAACAAAGAGGCAAGGATATTAATCTTTTCTTTAACAAACTCAGAAAATAAAGATGTGTTCAAGAACACATACCTTCCGCACGAATCCTCAGAGCAGAAAACCAAAGCGAATACCTGGACTTCATGTCCTTCTCCGCCTCCCAAGTAGCCTCCTCCACATTATGTTTCCTCTATAGAGCCTTAACCAAAGAAACATCCATGGTCCACAACTGATAAACTTGCCAATCAAATATCTCAATCAAGATCTTTTCATAAGACAGAGAATCTAAGATATCCAACCATTCCAAAGGAACAATTAAAGAAGGATCACTAATGAATTTCCTCAACATGGAAACATGAATGGCCGGATGAACCAAGCCCAAACTAGTAGGAAACTCAAATTTATTAGCAACCTTACCAACCCTTCACAAAATCACATAAGCACCAATAAACCAGGGACTAAGCTTCCCCTTTTTGCCAAACCGCACTACTCCCTTCATAGGAGACACCTTTAGGAATACCTTATCCCCAACATCAAACTCCAAGTCTCGACGCCTAATATCTACATAAGATTTTTGGCGACTTTGGGAAGCCTTAAGCCTATCCCGAATAACCTTTACCATCTCCATGGCCTGATAGCTCAAACCAGCTAATAGAAGATCTACACCTCCTACCATACAACACCTCAAAGGGGGCCATACCAATACTAGAACGATAGTTATTATTATAAGCAAACTCCCCCAAAGGTAGATGCTTAACCCAATTGCCACCATAGTCAATCACATAGGCTTGAAGCATATCCTCTAATATTTGAATAGTTCTTTCCACTTACCCATCTGACTGTGGATAAAAAGCAGTACTCAGACTAACCTTATTCCCTAACACTTTCTGGAAAGACCGCCAGAAGTGAGACATAAAATACGTGCCACTATCCAAAATAATAGAGACAGGTACTCCATGCATCTTCACAATCTCCTGAAGATACTTCTTCGAATAATCCTCCGTCGTAAAGGTAGTCCTCATTGGCAAAAAGTGATCAGACTTTGTCATCCTATCCACGATGACTCAAATAGAATCAAAATAATTTTGAGACCGAGGAAGACCAGTAACGAGATCCATATTAATTATCTCCCATTTCCATTCCGGCAACTCAATTTCTTGATGCAATCCACCAGGCCTCATGTGCTCAACCTTAACCTGTTGACAAACCATGAACTTGTCCACAAAATCAGCCACATCCCTTTTCAAACCATTCCACCAATAGATCTCCTTGAGATCATAATACATATTTGTCGAGTCAGGATGAACAACATAGCGTGACTCATGCACCTCATCCAAAATCCTTTGTCGCAAATCATCAACATTAGGAATATATAACCTCTCTTGGTATCGCAAAGTACCATCATAATTGATCTCAAACACCACCATATTTTTCCCACCAACATCACTCTTGATTTTCATCAAGATAGGATCTAGCACTTGCTTTTCCTTAATCTTTGCACCAAGAGATAATCAAACTACTTCCTGCACCTTCACACCACCATACTTAGAGTCCAAGAGATGAACTCCAAGATTAGACAAGTGATGAATATCCTTCACCAATTCCCACTTCCCTTCCTTCACATGAGCCAAACTTCCCATGGACAACCTGCTAAGAGCATCAACAACCACATTAGCCTTACCTGGGTGGTAGTGAAGACTCATATATCATAGTCCTTGAGAAGCTCAAGATATCTCCTCTACCTGAGATTATTCTTCTTCTAAGTGAACACATATTTTAGACTCTTATGATCAGAAAAGATGTCCACGTGAACACCATACAAATAATGCCGCCATATTTTTAAAGAAAACACAACCACCAACAACTCTAAATTATAAGTAGGATAATTCCTGTCATGCACCTTAAACTACCTGGAGGAATAGGCAATCATCTTCCCATATTGCATTAAGACACAACCAAGCCCTACCCGAGATGCATCAGAATATACCACAAACCCATCATTGCCTTCTGGTAAAGTCATAATTTGAGCCGAAGTTACCTTATCCTTCAACTTCTCAAAACTTCCCTCACAAGCATTAGACAAAGAAAAATTAACCTTCTTCTAAGTCAACTTAGTTAAAGGAGAAGCTATCGACGGGAAGCTTTCCACAAACTGCCTATAATATCTGGCTAAACCCAAGAAGCTCCGGATGTCAGATGGAGTCGTGGGTCTAGGCCACCCCTTCACTGCAATAACCTTTTGAGGATCAACCATTATCCCCTCATTAGAAATAATATGACCCAAGAAAGTCACAACGTTCAACCAAAACTCACACTTAGAGAACTTGTCATACAACTACTATTCCTTTAAGGTCTGCAACACCATACAAAGGTTATTAGAATGATCCACCTCACTCTTTGAATAAACCAGGATGTCATCAATAAACACAATGACAAAAAGATCCAAATACTGCCTGTAAACTCTGTTCATCAGATCCATAAATGTCGGCAGGGAATTAGTCAATCCAAATGACATCACCAAGAACTCAAAAAGCCTATACCGATTATGAAAATCCATCTTAGGGATATCCACCTCCCTAATCTTAAATTGATGGTACCCAGATCGAAGATCCATCTTGGAAAACACTTGGCACTTTGTAACTGATCAAACAGATCATCTATCCTCGGGAGAGGATACTTGTTCTTAACCATTACCTTATTTAACTTTCTATAGTCAATGTACATCCGAAGGGAACCATTCTTATTGCGCACAAATAACGCCGGTGCACCCCACAGAGATACATAAGGATGAATGAACCCCTTATCCAGAAGATCATTAAGTTTCTCCTTAAGTTCCCTCAACTCAGCCAGAGCCATTCTATAAGAAGGAATAGATATTGGACGCGTGTCCAGAAGCAAATCAATACCAAAATCTACATCCTTATCTGAAGGAACATCGGGAAAATCATCCACAAAGACCTCTGGAAACTCATTAACCACAAGAACTGACTGTGAAGAATAACCCTCCGAGTTAGAATCTTTAACCCGAACCACGTGATAAAGACACCCCTTGGAGATTAATCTCCAATCTCTAAGATAAGAAATAAACCTTCCCCTAGGAGCTAGGTAACCATCCTCCCATCCTTTAAGTAGCTCTTCAGGAAATCTAAAGATAACCTAACAGGTCTAACATTCTAAAGATGCATAACAAGAGTGCAACCAATTCATGCCTAAAATCACATCAAAATCCACCATTCCTAATTTAAATAGATCTACCAAGGTCTGACTTTCACCAATAGATACCACACACCCCTTATAGACTCTTCTAGCAATAACTGAGTCTCCTATCGGGGTAGAAATAAAAAGGGATCCAAAATCACTTCAGAATCAAAACAAAAAAATACAGCTACATAAGGAGTCACATAAGAGATAGTAGACCTCAAATCAAGCAAACAATATACATCACGAGAGAAAAACTGTAACATACCAGTAACGACATCAGGTGATTCCTCAGATTTTTATTGGGATGCCAAAGCATACAACCTATTCCAACCAATACTAGAAACAGAAGAAGTAACAAAAGCAGACGCAAAACCACAAGGTGTAGGAGCAGAAGATGAAATTGAAAGAATCTTATTCATCCCCATAGCGACCTTATTAACTGGACAATCCCTGAGAGAATGACCTGGATGGCCATACCTAAAGAATTTTTCCCTCTCTTCTTCATAATAACCACGATGGGCTTGACCACAGAACCAACAAAGAGGGCATGAAGAAACTGATTAACCTCCTCTTACCTAAGATTAGGCACCCTGTGCCCGCAAATTATCACCAATCGTACGACAACATACACCTCGTACCCATGAGTTGTATTGGCTCTGAATAACAAAATTCCAGAAAATTTTTGAAGGGCCAAAACCCAGGATGTAACACCCCATCTAAATGCACAATTTGTTTCACAGTTCTTTAGTCACCTAACAATCAAAGAAAAAGTGATAAAAAGTTTTATTTGCTCCACCATAAAAGATTTAGTTAGGATGTATGCGAATTTTATATTTTTCCTGCCTCTCCATTGTAACTAATCTCCATTGGACAGCCAACCAAAAAATGAATTTGAACCTAGGATACGCTCTATGCTACAAGCTAATACTCTTCCAGTCAGCTTTTGGGAGTGAGGGCATAACCACATACCTTAAATTGAGATTTTAAAGTTTAGATTCCATGAGATTAGTGATAACAAGAATTAAAAATGTATTCCTTATTAAACTCCACTATTTTGATTAGCAGGTTGTTTATTAAAAGAAGTTTATTCTGAGCTCCTATACTGATGTGGGTTGCTGTTTGCTTACTGGGTTTATATATTAATAGTGGTTATTGTTCTAGTAAATAAAGGGCATTCTTGTCATGACCCAAAAGTCCATGAGTGTCACCCACATAATCTTCCTGTAAGAAAACCATCTAAATCGAACCATTACCCAATCACTTAGTCAATATTAAAATGCTATTATCATAAAACCAACTTAATAACAATATCTGGAGCTAATCTTTTGTAATGCGGAAACCAAACAAACTACTTACTGAAATCCCTAAGATCCAAAAGTCATTTTACAAGTACTTCTAAACAAAGATCTTGTCTAAAAGAGATATCAAAAAATAAATAATATTAAGAAAGTTTCATTATCCGAAAGATGGACAAGAATAAATAGAATGAACCATGGAAGATCAAAGATGGAGTGATCACCCTTGGATCAAGATTTGCTATCAAACACTAGAGGTGAGGTCATTTCTGAGCCTCTGAAATACTTTCTGAACTCAACAAAAGAAGAGTACAGGGTAGTACCAATACAAATCACTATGAAACAGGTCAAACAATTCTTACAAACAAACCACAAAACTATCAAAAGTATCAACCATACTGTAAACATCCACAGAGTCAACAAAAACACCATTGGTAACAACCACATCCTTCTAAACCTAGCAATTAGAATACCATTATCTCGTTATCTGCTTAATAACTCATATAACCTCTCAAATTTAACACAAATATGTATGCATATGCTAAGGGACTTATTTTTGCCCAACTAGTCATGACCTGTAGGGAACAATCTATGCTCATGTATCATACCAGCATTGTACCCGATCCTCTATATGCAAGTAATATCAATATCATATTCATATTGGCATAGTACCCAATCCTCCATAATCAAGAAATATTAATATTATATTTGTACCGGTGTGGTACTCGATCCTTCATAAACAATTAATATCAATATCATATTCATACCGGTGTGGTACCCGATCCTCCATAAATAAGTAATAGGTATGTTTTATCAAATTCACACAACCTCTTAAGATTCAATACGATGTACTAAGTTTACAAGTACACTTAAATTCATAAGACAATTCCATCAAGTAAATTTTTAATAATTATTTATACACGTCTCAACAATTTAAATATCATCAAACTCAAGCATATCCGAATACTAATCAACAAGCATCTAATATAGGATTATACACACAATTAAATCAATTTTAAAATCCAATTAAACCTTAACCTACCTCAACCAAAGGATCCAAATAAAAGATAATTTTCAAAGGCCTTGCCCTTGTTATCAAATTGAGTTGGACTATGATAGCTACCAGTACATAGTGGTTTCTACTGATACTACCATGTACTCTTTTTTATTGAGTGTAGAAAGTCTTCCAGAGGTTCAAACACGACCTCACCTCTAGAGTTTGATAGCAGATCTTGATCCAAGGGCGAGCATTCCGTCTCCAGGCTGTCATGGGTCATCTTATGTGTTTTTGTCCATCTTTTGGGAAGTGAAATATTCTTTATTTTCTTTATTTTTGGATATCTCTTTTAGACATAATCTTGGTTTATATGTTCTTGTTCGATGAATTTTGGATCTTAGGGATTTTAGTATGTAGTTTGTTTGGTTTCTGCATTACTAATGATTATCTCCAAATTATTATTATTAAATTGGTTTTATGATAATAACATTTGAATATTGACAAAGTGATTGGGTAATGGTTCAATTTAGATAGTTCTCCCACATGAAAATTAGTGTGGGTACCACTCATGGCCTTTTGGGTCCTGACAAAGTTGGTATCAATTTGAGGTTTGTCAATCTCATCATACAAGAACATGTCTAGTAGAGTCTTGCAAATGGTGCACAGACATTTTTACTTTTATTTGATAGGCTATAGGGAACTAGGAAAATTCAAATTCTTCTTTTTTACGTACTATTACTTGATTTCAATTAATATCATGTAATTCCAATTGGTATCACTCTTATTCACGCAGATGGTAAGAACACAAAAAATAAAGCAATAGTTGAGGTGCTTGAATCGACTCCTGAGGCTGTATTTTGGGGTAGAGGACAGGCAAGGAAAGTACGAGGAAGAGAAAAGAGAGCTTTAACCACTAGTGGTATAGCTCATGCCGTGAGACCATCTAGAGAGAGGAAAGTATCTCCTCCCCTGTATATTGATATGCCTAGGATAGAAAAAAAGGAGTGATCCCAGTACAAGATGAAGGGATGTCGGTTCATGATGGGGTTGCACCAGTTTAGGGAGGCACAACTCTGATTCAAATATCTTTCACTGTGATTCATTAGGTACTAATATTTTTAAGTGGGTTGGCGAGAATTGGGACTATGCGTACAACACCCGTAGTCCTACTATAGATTCTCAGATGGAAGAGGTGTTAAGGTCAAATATTTTTCAAAGACAGGTAGTGGGTCCAGTGATGACTAGAGATGAGCATAACTTGTTCTGTAAGTTTATCATGATGAAGCCTCTTATTTATCATGGAATTGAGTCTGAGGATGTCTATCAATTTATTATTGACGGTCATGAAAGACTTCACTAGATGGGTATGGTTGAGAGGTATGGTGTATATTTGGTTATTTATTAGTTTCAAGAGATTCCATTATGTGGTGGAGATCTTATGTAGAGTGTAGGCATGTAGGTTTGCCTTTGTTGACTTGGACTTAGTTTACTCAGTTTTTATAGAGAAGTATGTGCCTTATAATTTGAGAGTTAGAAAAAGAGATAAGTTTACTAATCTTAAGAAGGGGAATATGTCAGTTATGGCCCATGAGGCCAAATTTTATGCATTGTCTCGGTATGCACCTTATTATTCAAAATTGAGTAGGAGAGGATCTATCTCTTTGTGAAGAGTTTGAATACAGGTCTCCAGATTTTTGCTCTTTAGATGACATCTTCAAGTAGGAATTTTCAGGAGATGGTTGAGTTTTTAAAGAAGGCAGAGGACGTAAGGCAAGAGGGTTATGCCAAAGAAATAGTAAAAAAGGCCCACAGAGGAGGCATTTTTAGTGGTTATTATTCTAGGGGTCAGAGTTTAAAGTGATACCCTGCCTACCCCATTCAGTAAGTGATGCAGGTAACTGTAGGGGGTTCGTCAAGATCTAGACAACCATCTTTAGACTTTGCTGGTTACCTCACTTCATCTTCATTAGCTCAATGACCTACCTTGGATCGCATATGTTCTGAGTGTGGTGGAGTTAGTCACATCGGGTGGTTTTATCCTAATGCGATGCAGTATGGTCAGTCTAGCCAGCAGCAGGCTCCTAGAGCTCTAGTTCCAGTAAGTAGAAAAAGTGGTGGTAATGGTAGAGGTCGTCCACATGGTGGTTATGGTGGTCATCAGGCTGGTAGGTATGATAATCAAACCTAACGAGGTCATTATCAACTTGGCGTAGGTGATTCTCAGACTGGTGGTAGGTCTTGTATCTATTTCTTTCCAGGCAGGCCAAAGGTAAAGGCATCAAATGTTGTTATTAAAGGTACTATTCTTGTTTGTGACTGGATGACCACTATATTATTTGATCCTAATTCTACTTTTTCAAACGTGTTTGTTAATTTTGTTAAGGTGTTGGACCAGGTTTGTGATTTACTTGACTTTTTGATTCATGTTTCTACTCCTATTGGTGATTCTGTGGTTGTTGATAGGGTTTATCATTCTTATTCTGTTATGTTTATGAGGTATCAAACTTGGGAAGATTTAGTGATTCTAGACAAGGTAGATTTTGACATAATTTTGGGTATGAGTTTGTCATGACCTGAGGCTACCCCCTAGTCGCAACACGGTGTTTAGAACAATAAGTGATCCTAAGCTAACCCATGTAATGGCATACTACTTAAGCAACTGATTTATAAACTATATACAAACTAAATTTGCTGAGTGGTAACATAATCATGAGAAAATTTAAATAATTATAATGCTGATAAAGTTTACAACATGATAAAATTGAAGAGAACTAGAATTACATATCACGACTCTGATTGACTATCTATGAAACCTCTACTATACTGAGTATAGATAGCTGGGACACGCCTCCAACTACCTCTAATAAATACATATGGATAGTGAAAATATAACGCAAGAACTGCAATGAACTGGAGTCCCTAAAATAAGAGGACTTATTACCTGTTGGTTGAAAGTTGAGATATGTCTGACCCTGGTGTGTGGACTACATCTGATAACTACATTATGAAGGAATGTAGCCACAAATGCATACATGTGGTCAGTACTTTGGGATGTACTGAGTATATGGAGATATGTACTAAGTTATGAGAATACTTGAAACATGCTTTAAAACTGAGGACATAAGTTATTTGCTGAAACATGCATTTAGAACCTGGCTATACATGAAAACTGTAAGTTATAGTGAGGTTTATAAATCATGAGCTAAAAACAATTCTGTAAGTAAGAAAGCGGTAGAAACATGAATACTGTATGAATTTCTCATGTAAAGATGAACATGCTGTAAAGTTGTAAGTGAAGCTCGAGGATCTAATAAAGCATAAGCATAAAGATAAAAAACCTTTAACGTACCCATAACATTATCAGGAGATATTTCCTGATCATAATGGGACTAAAGTTCATACATCCTGTTCTGGCTCTATCCACTGGTGGCTCTGGAAGTAGCGCCCTGCTGAATCGGGCCACCTGTTGGAGCTGATGACAGATTAGATTGACCCTGTTGGCGAAAATCCTTTCCCCTCTTAGAAACTAATCGACATTCCCTAATATTGTAGCCTATATTACCATACCCAAAACATATATCACTACTATCTTTACACTCTCCCTAATGATATCTACCATATTTTCCACAGAGAGGATTAGTACGACCACTGTTCACACTATCCTGGGGCTTAGGGCCCTGGGCCCTGTCTCGAATGCCATTCTTGAACTTTGGTACTGGTAAACAAGCTGAAAATAGAGCTATGGATGAGAATTTCTAATGGAACTAAGAATGTTTACCACCTTCTGACTTCATCTTAGAAAAATTAAAGCTACCTATTTTGGCTCTCTTATTCTCTCTGTCTCTCTCCTTAAGTTTCTATTCCTCAATCTATTGTGCATGGACCATAAGCCTAGATATGTCCATCTCCTTAATCAACATGGAAATTCTACACTACTTGGCGACACTATCAGCTACACCAGAAAAAAATTTACTCATTCTAGGCCTATTATCAGACACCATATTAGGAGCATACCTGGACAACTAAGTAAACTTAAGAGAATACTCCTTCACACTCATATTACCCTACTTCAGATTAATAAACTCTAGCACCTTATATTCCCTCAACTCTAATAGTAAGAATCTATCTAAGAAGGTCGTGGAAAACTTCTCCCACTCTACTGGCCTTGTATCTGCGCCCCTATCCTCCTTTCACTACTTAAACTAATTGTGAGCTACATCCTGCAACTGGTAAAAAGAAAAATTTGCCTTGTCACTCGAAGTGACACCCATGATATCAGTCACCTTCTGTACCATATTGAGAAACTCATGCGGATACTCATCAAACTTGGATCACAAAAACAAAGGAGGGTTCATTCGGGTAAAGTACCAAATCCTAGCTGCAGTTGTGTTAGCGACTGGATTGACAGGGAAAACAGCCTGCAGACTATTCTGAGCAGTTATTTAGTTGGCTAAAGTAGAGAAGGAAACTATGAATTCAGCATGAGATACATGATCATTTAGGGGATCTTCTTGAACAGGCGGAGGTGCAGACTGATTTCCATTTGTTCTTCTGTTATTCTTTCTGGGAGGTATTTTCTGCAATGGAATAAATGATGGATTTTAAAGAGAGTTTAAATAGAGCTCATTCTCAATTGCACAACATGAATACTGAAAGAAGGGGAACTTTTCTTAAAATGTCTTATAGCCTCTTATCCATAAGTATGGTGCACTTAACACCCATGCACAAGACTCTACTCGACGCAGCTTTTCAGACTCATCAGGACACTTGAAATCTTAGGCTCTGATACCAAGTTTTTTAATGACCCAAGGCTACCCCCTAGTCATGAAAATGGTGCTTACAGTCACAAGTGACCATAAGCTAACCCATAAGTTGGTACCTACTGTGAGCACAAAATAAAGTAACAAAATACACATGTGCAGACGTAAATTGTCAATGCTATATGGTTTTAAATATTGATAAGATAATGTAAAATTTGATACTAAAGTATGTATCAAAATGTGTTTGAAACATCAAATAAAACCAACTGAATATCTATCTGACTGACTGCGTGTCTGAAAAGCCTTTAACTGACTAACTGTGTAGTTGATGGGACAAGTCCCAAACTAACTTTGACTGACTGAATAATGCTGAACTGCTGAATAACTGAAATAAACCATCATGTACCTAAAAGATAAGGACTCACCATAACTGCTGCTAAGTAACACTGGGGTATCTAACTATGGTCAGGGAACTGAGCATCCAAACCTATGATATAAGACATCATAGCGCAAAGAAAATATGCCATCAGTACTTTAAATGTACTGATATATGAGATGAGGTTAGGCTAATATACATAGGTTCATGTGTATGAAATAATAACTGACTTAATAGCATGAGATAAATGATGCATAAATGCGTGAAAGATGTAAAATCTAAGAATGCATAACCAAGCATATAACATGATACTGAAATAGTCTGTAAATTGAAATATTGAAATTTGATAATTGAATAACTGATGAACTGTATGCTATGGTAAGGCAAAACCTGAACTTAATACATACTGAATACTGAACTGAGACTGTGGGAGGTATCATCTAACCGACACACCAAAATCTAAGCTAATTGGGGTCCAAGCAGTAACTCCAGTTGGAAGCATATCAGTACCGTGCCATGGGTACTAACACTGGCTTTGTGGATCCACTAAACTGGTGTCCCAAAAGACTAGGCAGTCGTTCTAAATTGGGGTGTGACCCCTAAGAGAATGTCATTCCTAATATCGCAGTTGATATCTCAAGGAATTTAAGTCCTAAACTAGCGGGTGACATCTCATAATACTATGCTGGCTTACTAGTTCTGGAACTTAAGAACTGTTTATCAGGACACATTCCTAGATGAAGGGTGATCCCCCATCCCTAGGTTCGTTCTGTGCTAAATGTTACTCCCAACTAAACTAACACTGATAACTGGACTGAAAGAGGCTTAACTGAATAAATAACTGACTGAATGATAATGCTCATGGTATATCTGAAATCATTCTAAAGATATTGAAATTATGTAAACAACTAGGTATCGGTTGTTCCTAACCCAGCAACACTGAATGAAAGTATTTATAAGGACATGTAAACCTTGAAAAACCATATCAAAGGATAATTGTTCAAAACCCAACATTTAGACATTTCATCAAACACATCGGAGTCATGAATTTAAGCATGGTAATAGGTAAACCATGTAATTGAAAACATAATTACAATACTAAAACCATGAATTAGTGATTTAACATGGAAATTTCATGTTTCAAACGTGTAAGGGCTATTTCCAACGAAAACCACTTGTAAACATAATGTGTAATCAAAATTCAAGAAAGCTTCATGGAGATAATTCATCATAGACATGTAAATTTGTAATTTAAAGCATAAGAAATGGGTTCTTGGACACCATGGGTGAAAAAGGAACCATGGATGAACATCACACATACTTTGAACCTTAAATCTTGAAAGATAAATACAAATCTTTAAGCTTCCTTGAAGGTTCTTAGATTTGGGAACTTGATTTCTTGATTTCCTTGTAGAGAAAGGAATGAGATTCATGAATTTGGGGATGATTAGGGTTAGTTCTTGAGAGGAAATGGGAGAATTTGGGGAAAATAATGCCCTAACTAAAGTTTAATATCATGTTTTTACGAATTGGGTCGATGGAAAATATCATGACTGCCCCTCAGGGGATTAAATTTTTAATTGGAATACGGATGACAAGGCCACCACGACGCGGTGAGTGCCTCATCACCATATCCAGTGCGACGCGCTGCAATCGTATTGAGCCACTAGAATCAAAATCCAAACACGACCCAATCCTTATTCAAAAAATCCAAAACTTCCTCAAGACATGTTCCTTACACCCCTGAACATGAATTAACTCAAAAACCTATGTCTCGCGGTCGGGAAGGCCACTTTAAAAATCCTCAAAGTTAAGAGGCCAAAATTAAGAGTAAGCCCCCAACACTTCGTTAAATTTTTAGGTTTTAAGCCTATTATACATGCAACTAAGAGCTGAAGTAAGCTAAGAAATGTATGGGGTATTACAATATCTCCCCCTTGGTAACATTCATCCTCGAATGAGACTGATTAAGCCGAGAATACTGAGGAAACTGAAATCAAATACTAAACATGCACAACTGAAAACATGATTACATGGCTAAGTCTGAAATGTGATACATGACTAAATTGAATTCGTGAATGCATGCAATGCCATGGGGATGATTATATAGATGGAATTGAGAATAAAAAAGAGAAAATCTAAGGAAAACTATTACCTTAAGATGAGTCTGAGTTTGCGGAGAAAAGATGAGGATACTTGGTACGCATATCTACTTTTCGTTCCCAAGTGGCTCCATCAACAGACTGATTCCGCCCAAGAACTTTGACCAAGGAAACTTCTTTGATACTTAGTCTACAAATCTGACAATCAAGGATCCCAACTAGGATTCCTTCGTAGGAAAGTCTATGCTGAACATCTGCTCTTTCTAAAGGGACTACAACATCTAGATCACAATTACACTTCTTTAACAGGGAAACATGAAACATTGGATGCACTGATTCCAAGTCTGCAGCTAACTCAAGCTAATAAGAAACCTTGCCAAAATGACTCAAAATTCTTATAAGGGCAAATATATTGAGGACTAAACTTTCCCTTTGTGCCAAATCTCTTCACTCTCTTCGTAGGAGAGATTTTGAAATACACCAAATCCCCAACTTCAAACTCAAGATCTCTCCTACGGATTTCTGACGGCTTTGGTCTGTCTTAAGACTCTCTCTGATTAACTGAACCTTTTCTGTTACATCAAACACTGAATCTGGTCCTATAAAAGAAGCCTAGCTAGAATCAAACCAACCAATAAAAGATCTACATCTCCTTCCACAAAGAGCCTCAAATGGAGCCATCTGAATACTAGAATGATAACTATTATTGTAGGCAAACCCAATCAATGGTAAATGATCATCCCAATTACCCTTAAAGTGAAGAACACACGTCCTCAATATGTCATATAGAGTATGATGGTCCTCTCTACTTGAGCATCTGTCTAAGGGTAGATAGTTGTACTGAGATGAATTTAGGTACCAAAACCTTTTTGAAAAGCTTTCCAAAAGTGAGAGGCAAACTGAGTACCTCTATTTGAAATAATAGACAATGAGACTCCATGCAAACTAACTAACTTACTAATATAGAGCTTGGCATAGTCTTCAGCTGTATAAGAAGTATGAACTTGCAAGAAATGAGCTGATTTGGTCATTCCGTCTATAATGACCCATATCGAATAATTCTAATGAAGTGTACGAGGCAAAACCATAACAAAATCCATGTTCACCTCTTCCCACTTTCAAGTGGGAATACTGATCCCCTACAATGTGCCACTAGGACTCTGGTGCTCAACCTTAACCTGTTGAAAATTAGAACACTTAACTACAAACTCTATAATATCCCTATTCATACCACTCCACCAATAGTTTTCCCACAAAACATGGTACATCTTAGTGGATCCTACATGAATAGAATAATGCCCATTATGCTCTTATGCAAGAATTATCTATCTCAGACCATGTACACATAGCGCACAAAGTCTACCCTAATATCGCAACACACTATCTCCCTATTGGGAGAAAACCTCTAGCTTCCAATCTCTAACTGATTTCTTTAACTTAACAAAAATGAAATGCCTATCTTTCTTCTCCGTCACTTCGGCAACCAAAAAATATTCAAACTATTTTGAACTCAAAAACTACCCTCACCTGAATCAACCAACCTAACACCTAATCTAGCAAGCTGATGAACCTCTCTGACTAACTTTTTCTTATCAATCTCAACATGAGCAACACTACTCATAGACAATCTACAAAGGGTGTTTGCCACTACATTGGCCTTGCCCGGATGATACAACACACTCATATCAAAATCTTTTGACAATTCTAGCCATTTTCTCATACGAAGATTTAAATATTTCCACGAGAACACAAACTTCAAACTTTTGTGATCCGTGAACATATCAACATGAACTCCATACAAATAGTGCCTCCAATTTTTCAAGGCAAAAACAATAGTTGCTAACTCAAGAACATGGGTAGGATAATTCTTTTCATAGGGTTTAAGCTGTCTAGAGGAATAGGCTATGATCTTACCTCTTTGCAAAAACACACAACAAAGGACAACTCTAGAAGCATCACAGTAAACAACAAACCCATCTGAACCATCTGGCAAGGTCAAGACTGGGGCTGAAGTGAGTGGAGTCTTCATCTCCTGAAAACTCTTTTCACAAGAATTTGACCACTAAAATATGACCTTCTTTTGAGTCAATATAGACATAAGCAATGAAATAGATGAAAAACCTTCCACAAACCACCTATAATTGCTAGAAAAACCCAAGAAACTCCTAATATCTGATGGAGAGAAAGGTTTGGGATAGTTTTTTACTGGTTTGGTGTATTGAGGGTCAACCCTAATGCCATCACCTGAAACAATATGGCCATGGAAAGCTATTGATCTTAGCCAAAACTCACACTTACTGAATTTGGTGAATAATTGATGGGCTCTAAGAGTCTGCAATACAATTCTGAGATGTTCTACATGATCATTTTTACTACGGGAGTAGATAAGAATATCATCAATAATGACTATGATGAACATGTCTAAGTACTGCTTGAACACTTGATTCATCAAGTCCATGAAAGATGTTGGGGAATTCGTTAGTCCAAAAGACATAACTAGAAATTCAAAGTGACCATACCAATTTTTTAAAGATGTTTTCAGAATGTCATGTTCTTTGACTTTGAGCTAATGATAGACGGATCTGAGGTCTATCTTAGAGAAATAATTGGCACCTTAAAGTTGGTCAAACAAGTCATCAATCCTGGGGAGTAGGTACTTATTATTGACTATGACTTTGATCAACTGATGGTAATTGATGCACATTCTGAGAGAACCGTCTTTCTTACACATGAAAAGGACTAGGGCGCCCTATGGGGAAACACTAGGCCTGATGAATCCCTTATCTAAGATATTTTTTAACAATTCTTTTAACTCTTTTAGATCAGCTGGAGACATTTTATAGGGCAGAGTAGAGATAGGTAGGGTATCTGGAAAGAGATCTATTCAAAAGTCAATTTCCTTTTCAGGAGGAACTCTAGGAAGATCTCAAGGAACACATCTAGAAATTCCCTAACTACTGAAACTAACTTGAGACTGGGAGTCACATAATTAGAGTCTTTGACTCAAATAAGATAGTACATACATCCCTTCAAAATTATTTTTCTTACCTTAAGATATGAAATAATTTGACCCCTAAGAACTCAGGTACTACCTCTCCATTAATTAACTAGTTCATTTGGAAACTAAAACTGAATGATTCTATTTCAGCAATAAACTTACACATAACATGAGTGGAGCCAATCCATGCCGAGAATGACATTAAAATCAGTCATCTCTAACTCAACAAGATCAACTGAGGTGACTTTCTGGAATATTCTAACTGGACAGTTCCTGTATACCTATCTGGCTACAATAGAGAAACCTATTGGGTTAGACACTAAGAAGGGTTTTGCTAAAGATTTGGGATTGACTCCAAAATTAATAGCTATATAGGAGGTTACAAAAGAAAGTGAAGCTTGGGGATCTAACAAAGCATAAGCATAAAGATAAAAGACCTGTAACGTACACGTAACATCATTAGGAGAGATTTCCTGATCATGATAAGACTAAAGTGTATACAACATGTTCTGGTTCTGTCCACTGGTATCACTATAAGTAGCGCCCTACTAAATCAGGCGACTTGCTAGAGCTGATATCAGATTGGATTGACCCTGTTGGCACAAATCCTTTCCCCTCTTAGCAACTACTCCACATTCCCTGATCCTGTGGCCTAGCTTACCATACCCAAAACATACATAATTTCCATCTTTACACTTACCCTGATGATTTCTACCATATTTCCTACAGAGAGGATTAGTACGACCACTGTTAACACTACCCTGGGCTTAGGTCCCAGTGCCCTATCACGAATGTCATTCCTAAACTTTGGTACTAGCGCACTAGCTAAAGACGGAGCTATGGATGAGAATTTCTGATGGAACTAAGAATGGTTACCACCCTCTGACTGCATCTTAGAAAAACTAAAGCTACCCATTTTGGCTTTCTTATTCTCCCCCTCTCCCTACTTAAGTTTCTATACCTCAATTTGTTGTGTATAGACCATAAGCCTAGATATGTCCATCTCATTAATTAACATGGCAGTCCTACACTCCTTGAACACACTATCAGCTACACCAAAAACAAACTTAATTATTCTAGACCTATTATCAGACACCACATTAGGAGCATACCTGGCCAACTAAGTAAACTTAAGTAAATACTCCTTCACACTCATCTTACCCTGCTTCAAATAAATAAACTCTATCACCTTAGCTTCCCTTAACTCCAAAGGTTAGAATATATCTAATAAGGTCGTGGAAAACTCCTCCCACTCTACAGGACTTGCATATGCACCTCTATCATTCTTCCACTGCTTAAACTAGGTATGAGCTATATCCAACAACTAGTAAGCATCCAAATTTGCATTCTCACTCGAAGTGACACCCATGATATCATTCACCTTTTGGACCATATCTAGAAACTCATGCAGAGCCTCATCATACTTGGATCCCAAAAATAAAGGAGGGTTCATTCGAGTATAGTCCTGAATCCTAGCTGCAGCTGTTTTAGCGATTGGATTAGTTGGGGCAGTAGCATGATGACTATTCTAAGCAGTTATAGAGTGGGTTAAAGTAGTGAAGGCATCTCTAAATTTGGTATGAGAGACATGCTCATTCAGGGAATTTTCTTGAACAGGCGGAGGTGCAGCTGGTTTTCATTTCTTCTTCCGTTATTCTTTCTATGAGGCATTTTCTGAAATGGAATAAATAATGGATTTTAAAGAGAGTTTAAATAGAGCTCATTATCACTCATATGGCATGAATACTGAAAGAAGGGAAACTTTTCTTAAAACGTCATATAGTCTCTTAGCCATAAGTGTGGCGCGCTTCACACTCATGCACAAGACTCTACTCAACGCAGGTTTTCAGACTCACTAGGACACTTTGAAACCTTAGGATCTAATATCAAGTTTTGTCATGACCCGAGGCTACCCACTAGTCATGAAAACGGTGCTTACAGTTACAAGTGACCAAAAGCTAACCCATGAGCTGGTACCTATTGTGAGCATAGAATAAAGTAACAAAATACACATGTGCAAAAGTAAACTGTCAATGCCATAAGGTTTTAAATATTGATAAGATAATGTAAAATTGGATACTAAAATATATATCAAAATATGTCTGACACATCAAATAAAACCAACTAAATATCTAATTGACTGACTGTGTGTCTAAAAAGCATCTAACTGACTAACTTTGGAATTGATGGGATAAGTCCCAAACTAACTTCGACTGACTGAATAATACTGAACTACTGAATAACTGAAATCAAGCATCATGTCCCTGAAAAATGAGGACTCACCATAAATACTATCGAGTAACGCTGGGATGTCCAACTATGGTCTGGGAACTAAGTGTCCGAACCTATGAAATAAGACATCATAGCGCGAAGAAAATACACCATCAATACTTTGAATGGTCTGGTATATGAGATGAGGTTAGGCTAATATACATGGGTTCCTATGTATGAAATAATAACTGACTTAATAGTATGAGATAACTGATGCATAAATGCATGAAAGCTATAAAATTTGAGAATGCATGACGAAGCATATAACATAATACTAAAATAGTCTGTAAACTGAAATACTTAATTTTAGTAATTGAATAACTGATGATCTGTATGCTATGGTCAGGAAAAGCCTGAAATTAATACATACTAAATACTGAACTGAGACTGTGGGATGTATCATCTAACTGATATGCCATAATCTTTGCTAATCGTGGTCCAACCAGTAACCCTAGTTGGAAGAATATCAGTATCGTGCCACGGGTACTAACACTGGCTTTGGGGGTGACCCCAAAGAGAATGTCATTCCTAAACTGGCGGGTGACATCTCAAAGAATATAAGTCCTAAACTAGCGGGTGACATCTCATAATCCTACGCTGGCTACCTAGTTCTTGAACTTAAGAACTGCTTCTAAGGACCTAGTCCTAGCTAAAGGGTGAGACCCCATCCCTAGGTTTGCTTTGTGCTAAATGCTACTCCCAACTAAAATGACACTGATAACTGGACTGAACTAGGCTTAACTGAATAAATAACTGATCATAATAACTGACTGAATGATAAGGCGCATGGTATATCTCAAATCATTCTGAAGATACTGAAATTAGGTAAATAACTATGTATCGGTTGTTCATAAGCTAGCAGCACTGAATGAAAGTATCTTTAATGACATGTAAGGCTTGAAAAGCCATATCAAAGGATCATTACTCAAAACCCAACATTTAGGCATTTCATCAAACACATAGGAGTTATGAATTTAAGCATGGGAATGGGTAAAGCATGTAATTGAAAACATAGTTACAATACTAAAACCATGAATTAGTGATTTAACATGGAAATTTCATGTTTAAAACGTGTAAGAGCTATTTCCAATGAAAACCACTTGTAAACATATTGTATAATCAAAATTCAAGAAAGCTTCATGGAGATAATTCATCATAGACATGTAAATTTGTAATTTAAAACATAAAAATCGGTTCTTGGACCCCATGGGTGTAAAGGACCCATGGATGAACATCACACATACCTTGAACCTTAAATTTTGAAAGATAAATACAAATCTTTAAGCTTCCTTGAAGGTTCTTAGATTTGTTAACTTATTTTCTTGATTTCCTTGGATAGAAAGGAATGAAATTGATGAACTTAGGTATGATTAGGGTTGGTTCTTGAGAGGAAATTGGAGAATTCGGGACAAATAATAACCTAACTAAAGTTTAATCTCATTTTTTACCAATTGGATCAATCAAAAAAGACATGACTACTACTCAAGGGATTAAATTCATAATTGGAACACAGATGACAAGTCCACCGCACGCGGTGAGTGCCTCATCACCAAAACCAGCACTGGACGATGCAATCGCGTTGAGCTATTGGAGTTGAAATCTAAACACGACCTAATACTTGTATGAAAAATCCAAAACTTCCCCAAGACATGTTTCTTACACCCCTAAACATGGATTATCTCAAAAACCTACATCTCGGGTTCAGGAAGGCCACTTTAAAAATCCTTGAAGTTAAGAGGCCAAAAATAAGACTAAGTGCCCAACACTTAGTTAAATTTTCAGGCTTTAAGCCTCTAATACATGAAACTAGGAGCTGAACTAAGCTAAGAAAAGTATGAGGTCATACAGGTCATTACATCAGATACCAATTAAACAACCATTTATCCCAAAATAGGCAAACAAGAGACAAGAAGGGGAAATAAGGAATTGCCTAAATTAGCAAAAAGATGTGGATAATTGATATGCATATTTTCTTCAGTCTCCCAAGTGGCCTCCTCAATAGGACCATGTATGATTTGGTCTCCCAAGTGGTCTTCTCAATTGGATGATTCTTCCACTGGACCTTTATAGATATTGAATCCTTTGTCCTAAATTACAGACATCTCTATAAATAATAACAAGTTCCTATTCATATAAGAGGTTTCCATCTAATGAATTATGTAGTTACCATCACTATAAAAATTCTTTAACATAGATTCATGAAATATAGGATGAACTCCTGACAAGCTCGGAGGTAATGCCAATCTATATTCCACCGACTCTACATGCTTAAGAATCTCAAATGACCAAATATATCTAGGACTAAGCTTACCTTAATACCCAAAATTCATGGGTGATACTTTGTGCAACAATTGCTCACCCTCTATGAAGTACATATCCCTCACTTTTCGATTAACATACTTTTTCTGCCTATTTTAAGCTGCTATAAGTTTCTCTTGGATGAACCTAACTTTCCCCAATGATTCTCTCAATAGATTAGTACTCCATGGTCTCACCTTAAAAGCATCAAACCCCGAAAAATGGTCAAGAACAAATAGGATGACCCATGGCAGCCCTGAGACCGAATGCTCACCCTTGGATTAAGAACTGCTAGTAAACTCTAGAGGTAAGGTTTTGTCTGAGCCTCTGGAACACTTTTTGCACTTAACAAAAGAAGATTATAGGGTAGTATCAGTACAAACCGCTATATACTGGTAGGTATCATAGGCCAACTCAATTTAAAAGAATGTACATAACATAAATAAAATAACAAGTAGACAAGAATCATAACATAACAAGTATTCAATGAATCAACAAAATATCAATAACAGGTCAAATAGTGCTTACAAAGAAGCCACATAACCATCAAGGGTATCAACCATATTGTAAACATCCACAGAGTGAACAACAACAACATAAGTAAAAACCACATCCTTCTAAACCTCAAAATTAGAAAACTATTAGCTCATTATCTGCTTAATAACTCATACAACCTTTCAAATTCAACATAAATATGTACACACATGCCAAGGGACTTATTTTTTCCCAACTAGTCATTACTTGCTGGGAACAATCTATGTTCATGAACCATGCCGGTGTGGTACCCGATCCTCCATAAATAAATAATATCAATATCATATTCTTACTGGTATGATACCCGATCCACCATAAACAAGTAATATCAATATCATATTCATACCAGTGTGGTACTCGATCCTCCATACATAAGTAATATCAATATTATATTTGTACCAACGTGGTACCCGATCCTTCATAAAAAAGTAATATTAATATCATATTCGTATGGACGTGGTATCCGATCCTCCATAAATAATTAATAGGTATGTTTTATCAAATTTCCACTACCTCTCAAGATACAATACGATATACTAACTGTACAATTACACTTAAAGCCAAAAGACAATTCCATCAAGTAAATTTTTAATAATAATTTATACACGTCTCAATAATTTAAATATCATCAAATTCAAGCATGTCTGGATACCAATCAATAAGCATCCAATTTAGGAGCATAAACACAATCAAATTGAGTCTAAAGTCCAATTAATCTTAACCTACCTCAACCAAATAATCAAAATACAAGCTTATTTGAGAAGGCCTTACCTTTCTGTAAAGCTTTTGAATGGTTCAAATATGTCCGAATATATAATCCCTATAAGAGTATGAATCTAATGACACTCGGTTTAAAAATTCTTACTATGAAAATCCAAGGCCTAATTTATCAAAATTGTGATTGGTTGACATATCATACTAAAGCTAAAGATGAGAGAAAATGAATAACTATTTTGAATTTGCAAATCCCATGGATAGTTTGTTACGATGAAGATAAGACCTAAAATATATTAATAGGTCGTGATCAACAACTATTTTGATCTAGAAAAGATAGTAAGCTTTAACATGGTAGAGAATTCGAATCTTCATAAAAAAAATTAAACAAATTCACCACATTGTTCTCTATCAGTTTCTCATAAGGCATGTCCCCAAGACAATAGCCTATAAGAGTGTGCTTCAGTAGTATTCCTGAGCTCGAACGTCATCCTCTACTAGCTTGGCCATAAAATTTTCATTACGAATAGAAGGAGGAACTTAGTTGAGAGACTTATCCTTTTGTCAAAGCCTCACACACTAGTCAGGTTGGTTCATTAATAATGGTTGAGTTACCCTCCCAACACTTCCCTGAGCATTTCCCCTCTATCAAAAGTCCCCTGAACCAGGTCATATTTATTGATTTCCTTATCAATCAACAAAACTTTAGGGGGATAAAGCTCTCAAAATAATGGGTTGGAGTTCCTATTGTATTCCACTGATTGAAGTGACTGTGTTGTGACTCGACATTACTTAATCTGTTAGAATCTAAAGTCGGTAAGGTATTTTCAATTGAAACTATAATTTTAGCATAGCCTAGATAAACATGCACTGAAATTCAAAAATGATCTATCTCTAATTTTAATACCCAATGAATGTGATAAAAAGGAATAGTAGATTATAGTTGCAATCATAAATTCTTTAAAAGTGGTGGAAACATGGACAAAAACATTAAGAAAATCATATATCATTTCCAATCACACAACAAAATATGTAGACCATAAGAGAATGTAGAACAAAGATTGAATAAAGTTGTAGCCATCAAGTCACAGACTAGAATAATACTTGTGATCACTATATCAAATACCTCTGCCTCAAGTCTATCTGAGAAAGCATAGAAATGAGTACGACCATTTACTTGTAACCCACTAATGCCAATATGAGTATCGCCTCTAGCAACATATCCAAAAACTTGGTTAAAGATTGGTGCCACTTGTCACATGGCCACCATGCCTACCCTGAGGAAAATCATTACCATGTGAAATACCTCCCCTACCTACTGAAGTTAGAGCTCTATAAACCTACTACTGAACTGTAAAACTAGTCTATCTAAATTTGGGACACCATCTTAAAACATGCCCAACCTTACTGGACTTATAATATGCCATATCTAATATAATCCTCTAAGCTAAATAAGTGATATACCTAGTATGATCTGAAGAAGGCTAGATAGAACCCGATAGACCTTTGGATGATACCTACATGGATAATAAAATAGGGCATATAAAATACCATGAAAATTGGGATCCTTATAAAAAGAACCCTTACTTACCATCCTTAGGGATTTCTTTTTGGTACACTTTATGTAACTATACTATTTCACCCTCTCCAAATTCCTATTATACTAAACCTCTTCCTAAAATATATCATCAAAAAAAACCTATGGATCATTGATAGCTGGAGTCTTGTATTTAACCCTTTGATAAATCAACAGATCTTTTCCTTCTCTGTGTGCTACAACTATAATGAATACCTGGAGAGTGAGTGAAATAGAGCCTCATTGGATGACATAGAAGAACTGCCCTACTCAATACTAGTAAATTAATCCTACATCTTATCTCATAAAGTACGAGGAACATATTTCTCCAAGAATATAAATTAAAATTATGTCTAAGTTAAGGAAGGTGACCCAGCTAGCCTACACTCTACAAAATCTCTGTACCATAACTTTGCATACCTATGCAGTTTGAAAGTAATAAACTCCACCACATAGTGCTCTACTGCTCCCATCTTATGGGTCCTCTCCTGACAATAGTAAAATCATAAACATCCTAAATGTTGGTACTATAGAAAATTGGAGGCTTCATTTGAATCAACCTAAAAAAGAAACCATATTTTTTTGGTCAACGTGCCCCCTTCCTCATTGATCTGGGAAAGATCCTTGACTTAGAAGCTTTATCCATTCATGGAGCCATAACTTCAACATGATAAACCCTTAAATATTGCCATGTGGGAGCTACAGGTGCCACACCATTCCTTGAATTACCACTCAATAGAGTCATATTATATTGTAGCACATATAAAGAAGGTATAGTTGGAGCAACACCTTCCTAGACTGGTGTTGCTTCCTCTTTTGCTGCTACCCCAATGTGATCCTCTAGTGGGGGATGGGATTCTGACCTATCATGAACCAACCTAGCACCCTGATCCTAGACCCTAGCTCACATTACTTCACATTATCTGACTCTACTACTTTATCTCGCACATCCTATACGATAAGCCACAAGGTCCACAATCGACCCAAATTACTTTTCTTTCACCTCTACTATATGTGTCCTCTCCATCCATGAGAGAAAATAATGAACAAGGTCATATACTAATTTAGATCACCAGATACCAATCAGAATCAAGTAATAATATAAAAGAAGGAAAAATTGAATTTTCCTATTATTATGTAGCCTCTCGAAGAAAAGAACATATGACTACGTACCATTACACATAAATATACTAGACATGTCCTTGTATGATGAGATCAAGAATCCTAAAGCTCTAATAATATCTTTTCACATGACCCAAATAACCATGAGTGACACCCTTACTAACACTTCAATTGAGAGAACCATACATTATTATCAAAACCAAACCTTAACCAATTCATTTAGCTAAATAAGGCAATTTTCAAGACATAATAATTGAAATCACACACATAATGAAATAATGTGCAAGAATCTAGCTATTACTTCCCTAAATATAAAAAGTCATTGTATAAATGATGCTAATAAAATAGCGTCTCAGAGTAGTCCAAAATCATTAATAAATAAATACTATCCAAAGAAAAAAACAAATGAAACTTAAAAGATATATGCAGCCTAAATAGGAGTAGATCACCCTCAAGCATGTCAACTAAATAGCGCTAGATGCAAGGTCACATTGAAGTCTCTAAAACACAATTTGCACTCAGAAAAAAAGTGTATAAGTACCAACAGTACAACACTATGTACTTTTAGGTATCATAGGTCGACTAAAAATTGTAGAAAGTATATCCTTGAATCAAGTAAGACAGTAAAGAGATACATCAACACATAATCAAATATTTACATTAGCCAGGTAAATCACCCAAATCTAGACATGTCAATGTCAATGTCAATAAATAGAGGAAATATAAATTCACTCAATAAAAATAATAAATTATTAAGATGTAACACACAACTAGGAATAAGGATTCCTACATTGGAAAAACATAGGACAGATGTTGGATGTATAAGTAAACAAGACTTTCATTGTAGTAACACATTTTAAAGCCTTGCGGGTCTAGGCCTAGGGCAAATAATATAACTAGTAAGATGAAACATTACAAATGGTATCAGAGACACTCCTATGTCAGCCTTGTTGATGTGTCCCAAAGTTCAAATTGAGTTTTGGTAAATCCCGATAAGGTGGGAAAAACCTTAGTTTGAGTCTAGGCAAATCCCATTCGGTGAGGCAAACCTCAACAAGGACATTAAATCCATAAGAAGGGGTATATGTAACACCCTAACATAGGATAAAGAGTCTCGAGAAAACCACAAGAGAGATGTTTGGTGTTGGGTATATAAGTAAATAGGTATTTCACTAAAGTGATGCCTTTTAAAGCCCTGTAGGCCTAAGCCAAGAGCAAACAATATCACTAGTAGGTTAGGTCGTTACATAAGAACTCTACAAGTATAATGTAGTCACATCACAAATATAGAATTCATTCCATAATTACCTTACAACTATATAGTTTTTGTATCTACCTATCTCAGCTTTACCATATTAGAACTCACAAGAATCACTCATCTGTACACTTATGCTAAGGGGTATTATATCTTCCCAACTAGTTATACTATGCAGAGGATAACTACAGTCCATGTACCATACTGACATCGATATCTTCTCCATAATAGAAACACTTATCCATAAGGTCACATGCACATAAGTCACCCAACAACACAACAGTATGTATATTCTCAACCTCTTTTAACATATCTTAGTATGTTTTTATATTCAGCTATCTCTCAGGATATTATCAACAAGTACATAATAAATTTAATAATTTTACATTATTCTCACAATATATTTAAAAAAAGGCTTCAACTTTTATAAGCTTATGCATGTAAGAATTGTCAAATAAATAAATAAATAGTCAACCACAATTTATATATGAAGACCAACTGACATGCTTATCAATTCAAACACATACAAGATACTATATTAAGTATACACCAAATAAATTGTATGCTGGATCAACCAACAACAACAAATAAAACATACCCAGTGCATTCCCATATTGTGGGCTCTGGGAAGTGTAAAGTGTACACAATCTATACCACTTTCTCCAAAGAGGTAGAGAGGTGGCTCCGATAGACTCCGGTTCAGGATAAAAAGATAATAAAAAAATATATAATAAAACATGAAACAAGATAAAATTATTGAAATAAAACATCCACAAAGTATTATTATACACTATCAAACCAAAAACATACACCTAACCCAAACCCTCCTAGCTAGAAACTCCAACCTATGCACAAAGCCCTACGACTACTAGCAAGGCAACACCCCCGCACACTAGCCTTATAACCAAATTATCATCCTTTATACCTTTCTATTTAGGGTCATATGCTTATTAATCTATGACTTCTCGATGTCACATCTAGTCACTTCCTTCCAACATTTCTTCAGCCTACCTCTACCTCGCCTAAAACCATCCAAATCCAATCTCTGGCACCTATAAATTGGGGCCTTAGTGCCTCTCTTCATAACATATCTAAACTATCTCAACCTCACTTCCCACATGCCAAATCATTGAAGGTTTTCATCTCACAACTATATCTCTCCACGGACAACCTCAGATTCTAGAATCAACTCAAACTCTGCTAGTATTCAACATTAAACCTACACCTAAAAGGAAGAAACAAGTGCAGTATGGGTACATAAACAACCACTATTAAGCACTTTCCTAAAGAAGAAGAATGACTAACCATATTTCTCAATTATACATATTTCTAAAGCCATTTAACAACTTATTAATCTAAATATTATGAGCTAATCAAGTCTATACTTTAATAAAAAAATACATAATATTATTCACTAGTCTGATCCTATTTTATTCGCATCTAGACCGATGAATTCAGATACTAAATAGTAAGCCTTATATTTAAGTCATTACTAGGTTGAATCACTATTTCATTAGTTGATTATTTAACCATTCAACTTTGTTCACCCTATAATTCTTGATTTAGTTAGTCACCTTTACCCTTATTACTTTTTAATACTTAACCAAAATTAACTTTATATTCTTAAGTCATGACACCACATGGTCTTATCATGATCAATCCTCATAACTATCTTTTACCAATAATATCACATACTCAAAACATGTGAAATATAAAACTCACCCCTTTTAAGGTATTAAAGGCAAGTTTTAAAGATTACGAGTTTACACAATTCCTCTATTGCTATCTACATTTACATATTTATCTTGTAGCTCATCAAGTAAGTCATACAAATAAATAATATCTAGCAAGGAATTCATGTGACAACATATCAACACATAATTAGATCACTTTTTGTAATACCCCGTAAGGTTATAGGCTAATTTCAGCTCTTAGTTTCATGTTAAGGGGTCCAAGGCATGAATTTTACACTAAGTAGAAGGGACTTAGTCATTTTCAAGTCCCCAAGATTTCATAGATTTTATTTTTTGCCTTCTCGAACCCAAGATGTTGATGTTTGAGTTGAAACATGTTTAGGGATGATAAAGAGGTGTCCCAGAAGAATTTCAGAATTTTCAAAAGGGGTTCCGGGCTCTTTTGGACCATGGAGGCAGCAAACTCTGCGATAAGGATGCATTGTGAAAGATATTGCAAGGACTAGCCTCTGCAATGCGCAGGTTACATTTTCTTGTGTTTTAACTAAATGATTAAGGGGTACTTTGGTCTTTCCCCCTTTCCCCCAAATGTCTGATACATGATTTATAGTACCAAAATGGGCATTATTTTTCCATTATCCATCAGATAACTTACGTAAACCCTTTCCCATCTCTCAAGAAAAAAAATTTCAAGTTTTATTCACCAAGAATTCAAGGATTCAAGTTTCAATTTCAATCCTTCTTCAAGAGTTCAACCAATTGAGGTATGTGGGGGTATTCATCAGTAGGATCCTTCCACCCATTGAGTCTAAAAATCTCCGTTTTGATTAAAGAATGAAAGTTTTCCTCTTTTTATGAAATTATCCATGTTAAGTATGAATTTAATCCATGTTTTTCTTAGTAATCTAAATTCAAGCCATGTCAACATGTGTTCCCATGTAAATTAGGTTATTTCCTGCTTTGAATTTTAATTACGCATGTCATATTTAATTGATTCCAAGATAAATTATCAAGTTATAAATTAAACAATGTGAACATGTTATTTTCTCAATTTCAAATCATCCCATGTTCAAATCCATGTATTTCATTTATTTACTAGAATATATTTTATTTTGGGTTTTTGATTATGAATTCCTACCAGTCTTTTTGATGAAATTATCATATTTAAAGTAATTATTTAGTACTGGAGGGTTATGAACACCCGGTACCTATGTGTTTTTACATGATTTTATTTTCAAGTAATAAATTAGTTAGACCATGGTTTTATTATAATATCCAGATCATCATGTTCATGTGAAGAACTTATTAGTACAATACCATACCATGTTAAACCAATAATAATACCAGTGTTATTAAGTAGGGAGTAACATTTAGCATCGCGTGAATGCAGGGATGGTGGCTCCCTCATTAGTTAGGCATGAGTTATTAGTAGAAGTCCTGAAGTTTTAAACCTAAAGTGCCCCTGTAGATTATGAAGGGTTTTGTAAGATCCCGCAAAAGTTCCGTTGTAGTATGAGCCTTAGAGCGTGTCAAGTGAAGTGTAATTCCGGCCCTAAAATATTGAGAAGGGACTTCCCAAGTAATTAGTGTTTTAACCTTGATTGAATTTTCCTAAAAATGACTTTCTATTATTTGGGAAATTTAAATATCTTTCCAACGATACCAATTTAGTCCAAATTCGGTATCTGGCTGAGAAGTTATGGCCATTTTACTGAGAGTTGTCAAAACTACCGAGGTGCGACGGACAGGTTGACGGACCGCCGCGTTTGCGATGGACCGGCGCAACCAAGGCAGTGACTCCCTCTTCTGGACCAAGTGCTACGACCAAGATGATGGACCGTCAAGCTAGCGACGAACCATCGCTAGGACCTTCACAACTAAAGCAGTGTGGCCTTTTTCTGACCAACGTGCGATGGACGATCCTACAGACCATCAGATTAGCGACGGCCCATCACTCCGACCGTGGAAAATCCCGTTCATTATTTTTAAGTTGTTTTAAAGGGAATTTTTAGCCTCTTTCCCCTTTTAGCACTTAGATATATTCAAAACGAAGCATATGACTTCATTATCTCCCAAAACATCCAAAGGCTAGGGTTTCTTCCTCAAGAACAAACCCAAAACCCTTCTTCAAGAAATTCAAGCACTCACCATATATTCTAAAAATTTAGTAGAGATTCGAGTTCCCCAAATCCAAGGCTTTAAGAACCCTCTCTCAAAGAGTAAGAAGAAGAGTTTCAAGAAAGATTGTTCATCTAGTTTTACAATCTAAGGTATGTGGGCTTTGAAGAAGGATAATTCTTTCATCCTTGTGCCCAAAACTTGTTTTAAATTACAAAGATACATGACTTTATGAGTTCTCCTATGAATTTTAAGTATGGGTTCATACCCAATATTACTATGCATGAGATTTTGAGATTTGCCAATGTTCTAGAAATTGAAGTACATGAGTATGTTGAGATTTTGAGACAAATTGCTGTAAATTCTAGATTTCTATATGATTTATGAGTCCATATGATATCTAGTATGCATTTTGATGAAACTTAACTTGAGATTTGATTATGGGTCATTAAAACCTACTTGAGATTTTAGTTTTTATGAACTTTTGTGCTATAAGAACCTATGATTTGAGTATTTTGAGATCATTAAGAATGTTTTGACCTTAATAGTCATTGTAGCTTTGAAAGCCACTTTACCAAATGAGACTGCAGATTTAATAGTTGGGTTCCTACGAACCATGAGATTATTTTTAAAGTGGATTTTCATGATATGAGCGTAGATAACTAAAGGGAGTAGTATTTAACACTGAGTTGGATAAGTTATTACAATTTCATACCCCAAAGCTACGTGCCACCATAGGATTGAGATTTATGGGCCCGAGGCTGAGATGAGTTATTACTGAGTTGAGGTTATACTTCTTGGTAAGAGTATGATGAGTCTTCCCAACGTGAGGTTTCTTTCTTAGGAGGATAATACGTTGGACTCCATGTATCTTGCATGGTTTATGTCGGTTAAGAGAACCTCCCTTTAGATAGAATATTTTCCCTAAAGCTTTGAGATAAGTGATTTTCCCTAATAGTAAGATTTTAAAAATAGTTTCTTGAAGTAAAATTTTCCTAAGAAGAAAGTAGTTTTCTCTACTAGTAAGAGTTATACAATTCCGAGTTCCAAGTGTCTTGAGTTTAAAGGAGTTCTAAGTTCTTGAGTATTAAAGAATTTTTACTCTCCATAAGATATATGCATGAGTTTGAAAGTATTGTTTAAAGCTTTCTGTAGTCTACGAGTAATGAGAATAAGAGAAGAGTTCAGCTATTTAAAGCTAAAGTATAATGACTCACGAGATTTGTGTTACATGCTTTATTATACATGATTTATGAGTTTTATATTGTAGACGTATTCAAACTATGTGAGTCATTCATATTTGTACGCATGAGTTGATTAAAGAGTATGGATATTGTTTTTTGTAAATGCATACACCCCAATATACTCAGTATATTCCCAAGTGTTGATCCACATATACGTCTCTGTGCTACATTGTCTTATACTGTAGGTTCAGGTGCTCAGTCCCAGCCTCGTCAGTGATTTACATGTACCTTTGTCTACATCTCTACAGTGGTGAGTCCTCATGGTTCAAGGACCTTTCTTCAGATATTTCAGTGTTTTAGTAGACATATTATTGCTTTCAGTTCAGTTTGAGTCAGTTGGGGACCTGTCCCAATGGCTCTCTAGTAGAGGCTTTGTTAGACAAGTTATCAGATTGTTAGTATGTTGAGATTTCCAATTTTGTGGTTGTTTGGACTGAGTATTTTTTTTTGTATTTTCTATTATTTGATATGACAGTGCCAGTGTTTTGTTTATGTCTTCTCAAAATGAGTTATTTTATGTAGTGATAGGCTCAAAGGGTTAGCTTGGGGATACTTGTAGCCTTAAGCACTGTGTGACATCTCGGGAGGAGATTTTGGATCGTTACAAACTTGGTATTAGACACTAAGGTTTAAGGAGTCCTAGGGAGTCTGACAAGCCGCGTTGAGTAGTGTCTTGATCATTGGTGTGTAGCGTGCCACATCTATGAGCAAGAGGCTACGACATATTTTAGGAAAAAGTTGTTTCTTTCTTTCAGATTCTATCGTGCCTATAGTTGTCCCTCTCATCTAATAATTCATGCTCTTCTATTTCAGAAAATGCCTTCCTAAAGAGAAAATGCCTGTAGAAATGATAATGACCAAACCCAGCTTGTTGATCCGTTGAATGAGACAGTGTTTTATGCTGAGTTTTGGGTGGACTTTTAGGCATTAGCCCAAGAAGTCACCGCTAATGTCCAGGCCAATAACTTGGCCACAATTACAAATTAGCAGGGAGGTGATTTAGCTGCTGCTATGATTCGTAATTTCATGCGGATGAATCCTCCAAATCTTTATGTGTCTAAGATAGGTGAGGACCCACAGTTATACCTTGAGGAGGTGAGAATGATCACATAGGTGATGTATGTTTCTAAGGAAGAAAGTAATGAGCTAGCATCTTACAGGTTGAAGAATATATCTTATTACTAGGTTGTATCGTGGAGGAAGGGTAGAGGTGATGGTGTTTCTCCTATGACTTGGCAGGTGTTCCAAGATGCATTCTTTTACAAGTTCTTTCTGCTTGAGATAAGGGAAGCGAAGATTTAAGAGTTTAAGAACTTAAGGCAGGGCTCTATGACTGTTAAGGAGTACTTCTTGAAGTTTAACTAGTTGGCCAAGTATGCTCCTGATTTGATTTCTGACACTTGGGATAGTATGAGAAAGTTTGTGACAAGTATTTCTGGTTTGGTACTAAAAGAGTGTAGGACGGCGATGCTGAATAGGGATATGGATCTATCTAGGTTGATGATGCATGGAAAGAAAATAGAGGCGGATAAGATAAAGAATAGAGATAGAGTGAGGGGTAACAAGAGGACTAGATCTGACTAGCATGAGTATAGTCAGGCTAGGTCCCTTGAAAGGAACCACCCACAGTTCCAGAGTCGTTCATCTATGCTAGTGCCTTCATCAGCTAGTGCTCCCACGCTTAGAGGTAGGTAGGACCAAGGGAATAGGTCTTCTATTCTAGGTCACAAAATAGTGTAAGTAATAGACCCCACTATCCTTCTTGTGCTAAGTGTTGTAGAGATCATCTCGGTAAGTGTTTAGCGGATCAGAGGGGTTGTTTTGGTTATGGAAAGCAGGGCCATAGACTTAGAGATTGTCCGCATGCTAGGAAGGGAAACATAGATTCTCGACCTCAGGAACAGGCTACTAGTGTACCAGCTTCTGTACCTTGTCCCTCCCCTGTTCAAGGCGCTTCATCTAGCATTACTGGCGGTTAGTGCCAAAATAAATTTTATGCCTTACTATCTCTTTAGGAGTAGGAGGACTCTCCCGAAGTTATTACTAGTATGCTCCATGTTTTTTGCTTGGATGTTTATGTGTTGTTGGACCCCATGTCAAGTTTATCTTATGTGACCCCATTAGTCACTATGAATTTTGAAATGAGTCTCAAAAAGATTCCTGAGCCTTTCCTAGTTTCCACACCAGTAGGGGAGCCAGTGGTTGCTAAGCAAATGTAAATAAATTGTCCTGTTACTATTCTTCATAGAGTCATATTTGCTTATTTGATAGAGTTAGACATGGTGAATTTTTACCTTATTCTAGGTATGGATTGGCTTCACTCTTGCTATGTATCTATAGACTGTCGTACCTATATAGTCAAGTTTCAGTTTCCTGATGAACCAGTTCTTGAGTGGTCAGGGAGTTCGGTATCTCCCAAGAGCCATTTTATTTCCTACCTCAAAGCCAGAAAGCTAATATCCAAAGGTTGCATTTATCACCTAGTTAGAGTCAAAGACACTAAGTCAGAGGCTCTAACTATTCAGTCCTGATAGAGAGATAGAATTTGGGATTGACCTTATTCCTGACACTCAACCTATTTCTATCCCGCCTTATCGTATGGCACCTGCAGAGCTTAAGGAGTTGAAATAGCAACTCAAAAATCTTTTAGACAAAGGTTTTATAAGGCCGAGTGTTTCTCCTTGGGGCGCACCTATTTTATTCATGCAAAACAAAGATGGTTCTTTGCGTATGTGCATTGACTATCGTTAGCTTAACAAGGTCATAGTCAAAAATAAGTATCCTCTTTCGAAAATTGATGAACTGGTTGATCAGTTGCAAGGTGCAAGTTATTTCTCTAAGAAAGACCTTAGATCCGGCTATCATCAGCTTAAAGTGAGGGAATGTGATATTCCAAAGACAGCCTTTCAAACCTGCTATAGTCACTTTGAGCTTCTAGTCATGTCTTTCGGCATAACCAATGCCCCAGCAGCCTTTATGGACCTCATGAATCGAGTGTTCAAGCGATATCTTGATATGTTTGTCATTATTTTCATATATGACATCCTTGTGTACTCTCGTACTGAGAACGACCATGCAAATCACCTTAGAATTGTCTTGCAAACTCTTAGAGATCACCAGTTGTTCGCCAAATTCAGTAAGTGTAAATTTTGGCTAAGATCAGTAGCTTTTTTGGGTCATATTGTTTCATCCGAAGGCATTATCATTGATCCCCAAAACATAAAAGCTGTATGAAATTGGCCTAGACCTATTTTCCCGTCTGACATTAGAAGTTTCTTGGGTCTAGATGGCTACTACCGCTATTTTGTTGAAGGTTTCTCTTCTATTACGTCTCTCATGACCCGATTGACCCAAAAGAAAGTTAAGTTCCAGTGGTTAGATTCCTGTGAGAAGAGTTTTCAGGAGTTGAAGACTCGACTTACTTCAACCCCTGTGCTAACTTTGCCTGATGGTACAGATGGTTTTCTGGTGTATTTTGATGCCTCAAGAGTTGGTTTAGGTTGTGTGTTGATGCAAAGAGGTAAGGTTATAGCCTATGCCTATAGACATTTGAAACCGCATGAAAAGAACTACCCAACCCATGATCTTGAATTAGTTGTTATGGTATTTGCTTTGAAAATCTGGAGACACTATCTTTATGGTGTCCATGTTGATGTGTTTACCGATCATAAGATCCTGTAGTATGTGTTTACCCAGGGGGAGTTGAATCTTAGGCAGAAGAGGTGGTTAGAGTTGTTAACAGACTATGATATGAGTGTGTTGTATCACCCGGGCAAGTCCAATGTAGTGGAAGATTCCCTTAGTAGGCTGTCTATGGGTAGTGTTGCTCATGTAGAGGAAGGTAAGAGAGAGTTAGCTCGTGATGTTCATTTTCTGGCTAGATTGGGTTTTAGGTTTCTTGATGCAGCTGAGGGAAGTACATTGGTGCAGAGTAGTTCCGATTCCTCTTTAGTTTTAGAAGTGAAGGAGAAGCAAGACAGAGATCCTAGTTTGGTCAGACTAAAGAAGTCAGTTAAGAACCAAAAGGTAGAGGTTTTCTCCCAAGGAGGGGATGGCGTGTTGAGATTGCAGGGTAGGTTGTATGTTCCGTGTGTTGATGATCTGAGGCAGAGGATTATGGCTGAAGCACATGGCGTGAGGTATTCTATCCATCCCAGTGCTACCAAGATGTACCACGACTTGCGAGAAATCTATTGGTGGAGTGGTATGAAGAAGAATATAGCTTAGTTTGTAGCAAAGTGTGCAACGCGCCAATAGGTTAAGGTAGAACACCAAAGACCTGGTGGTGTGATTCAAGAGTTCGGTATACCTACTTGGAAATAGAAAGAGGTGAATATGGACTTCATGACTGGTTTACCTCTTTTGTGTTGTCATTATGATTCTATTTGGGTTGTTGTAGACAGACTGACTAAGTCCGCACATTTCTTGCCCGTGCATACATCTTATATAGCTAAGGATTATGCTAGGTTGTACATCCTAGAGTTTGTCAATGTAATACCCCGAGAATCCCAACCGATAGTCGAACCATAATTCAAGCTTATGAGATATAAATCTTAGTGATTTGGTAGTTTTATGATCAGGTTTGATGTATATTAATGCCTTAAATACGTCCTAGCTATTAGACGAATCAAAACATCCCTTACCGATTGAATTCTTGAGAAAGACATTGCCATAGTCAACTTCAAACAAGAATATCTCCCATTATACAAATAAATTTTGATCTCATGACCCACCAACAGATATATAATTGAATTGGCTTTGCAACGATACCAATCTCTCCAAAATTCGGCATCAGAGTAAAAAGTTATGGCCGTTTTACTGAGAGCTATCCGAGATGCCCAGGAACGACGGGCAAGCTGACGGACCGTCAAGTCAGCGACGGACCGTCGCTTTGGACATTGCAACTAAAGAAGTAAGGCCATTTTATAGCCCAAAAATGATGGTTGGAGTGACGGTCAGTCACCAGAGTGACGGTGTGTCTCTCAGACCGTCAGTTTTGTCCGAAACAACGCTGAAATACCATTTTAAAGGGATTTTAGGGTCTTTTTCCACCCTATTTAACACCCAATCACATCAAATCAGAGCACATAACTCCTCATTCATCCATAATATCAAAATTAGCTTTTCTTTCAATATTAAAAACCCAAGAACAAGATTCAAACCCTTCCACAAGAAATCAAGAATCTTTCCAAGAGCCTTCAAGAAAGAGTTTCCTAAGGTATGCAGATGTTGATTCTTGGGTCCCTTCCACTCAAGAAGTTCAAGAATCCTTTTTCTAAATTCAAAAATCTTATGTTTATGTGTTTTCATGATTCATGTGAATTGAAATTGGAGTTCATGTTAGTATTGAGTTTTAATTCATGATTTGTTTACAAGGTTTCAAGTTTTGGCCCTAGTATGTGATATTCATGATAAAACCTCTTCAAGTTGCTTGTTAAGTGATTTGTTTATGTCAATTGAGTGTAGAAATTATTAAATAAGCAAAACATGTTCCTCATATGTTTGATAAAATGCTTATGTGAAGGAATTAGCGCCATTATAGCATGTTGACTAGAAATCCTCAATTGTGTGCAAGCTCATGCATGCCAAGTGTTTATTGAAAAGCCTTAGTGAATGAATTATGACATGATAGAATGAAATTCCCTAATTATGTGTTCTTCAATGCATGCTAAGTATTTGATGCAAGACGTTGTTGAATGGAGTATGAGCCAATAGCATGTCTCCATATATTATCACATGTTTATGGTTTTCTAAATGCTTGAAGAGATGCTTTAGTGATTGTTATGGTGAATGAATGCCCATGGTTATGATTATTCAAGAATGGTTATGTTTTACTTTTATGTCGTCATTGAGTCCTGGGAGTATTTATACCTGACAAATTAGCTACAATCTAGAGCCAGTGTCAGTTTTCATGATAATCTCAGTCAAGCTATGATTCTCAGAACTCATTGAGTTATAGAACTCAGAACTCTCAGATAGTTACAAAATTTAAGTAATCTCAGTAATCTAAGAAATCTCAGTAATCTCAGTATCGTTAGAATTCTAGCCTCAGTTCAGTACTCAACTCAGATCTAGTAGTATTCAAGTGTTCAGTTCAGACCTCAATAGCATTCAAGTAATCTATTCATATATTCAATAGTATTTCGTCAGATAGAAGAACCAAGTGAACTCAGCTTAACTCAGTCGAATCATTCGAGAAATATGATCAGTAACAGATTCATCTCAGTTTAAGTTTAGTTAAGAATCAGTCCAGAGTCCTTCAGTTGGGAGTAGGAGCTAGCACCGAGCGAGTGAAGAGATGATGGCCTTCCCGTTAGAGAGTAAGAGTCGTTAGAAGCAATCCCTAAACTCCAAAACTGCATAGACAGTGCAGGACCAGGAGTCACCCGTTAGATTAAGGATTGACTATCATACTGCCTTAGGCTTGACTTCCTATTTAGGGTCACCTATCAGAAAAGATTAACTAGATTAGAGGTATTTACTCGTGGCACGGTATTGACACCCTTCCAGCTGGGGTTATAGGTTGGACCCCACCAATTCAGATTTAGGGCTTGTCGGTTAAGTGAGAACTCCCACAATTACAGTTTCAGTATCAGTCTTTAGAGTAGAACTCGAAAATTAGGACATTCAGATACAGTCATCCATCTCAGTAAGGAACTCAGATAGTTCTATAGATTCATGGACCACCCTCTAGATAGGCCTGATCTCTCATAAATTTAATCAGTATCATTATTATCAGATCCAGAGATCATCCATTAGATAGGCTTGATCTCAGTCTCAGATTCAGTTGAGTATTCTCATTATCAAATTCAGAGATCTTCTGCTAGATAGGTATGATCTCAAATATAATCATTTCTTATCATTGGTAGTAGATTCAGGGATCAACCGTTAGAGAGGTTTGATCTCAGATTTAGTCAGTAAATTGTAGCAAGCTCAGAACTCAGTTATTGATATGAGTAGATTCAGTTAATCAGCTTCAGTATCATTAGTTTTTGAGATCACTCGCCAGATAAGACTGATCTCAACTTTAGTACTCAGTATCAATATCAGAAGTTTTAGTTATTTAGCATCTCAATATTAGTAGTGAGTTCAGACGTCAGTAAAGTAGTACCCAGGTTTCATTATTCAGAGTCACGATGATTTCAGTTATGTTTCTGCATTCATGCATGTGTCTTCATTCAGTACTCTCAGGATTATTCAGTTAAGTAATTGTTTATGCATAAGCCCTTACATTTAACCTTACCTCGTCTTGCATACTCAGTACATTCCCACGTACTGATGCATCTGGGCTATGGTGTTTTAATTTACACCATAGGTTCAGAGGCACGAGATCCAGAGTACCCTTAGCAGCTTAGTCCCAGCCAACAACAATAGATGTAGCAGTAAGTCCTCTTCATTCGAGGATGATCCTTATTTTATTATCGCATCATATTTAGTTTATTTTTAATAGACGGGGTTAGTTGGGGACATGTGCCATCAACTCCACAGCTTAGAAAGTTTAGAGGCTTTTTTGACAGATATATCAGTATTCAGTTTTTAGTTTCAAATATTTTAGATATTTTGAACCTTATGGCAAGTTTCTGCCAGTTTTTCTGCATTTATTATGTGATATTATGGAAAGCTCAAGTACAAATATCAGTAAAAAGTTAGCTTATGGTCCTTCGGGATTATGAGTACCGTGTAACGACTAGGGGAAGTTTCGGGTCGTTACAGTCAAGCTGTATGGATTGTTGTAGAAAGTGACAGATATCATAGGTGTAATTTCTAGTAAGAGTGCTGACTTAGATACTTACCAGTTGTAGGGAGTAGCTCATACCTGGTTTAAATAGTGGAAGGAAGACAGGCATGTTAAGGTAGGACCTATGGACTGAGAAAAGTTTACCATGACCTTTTTAGATAGGTTTTTCCTGCTATATTTGAGGAAAGCTAAGTTCAGGAGTTTATAAATTTGAAGCAGGGTAGCATGAGTGTGATGGAGTAATCGCTCAAGTTCACTCTGTTGGCGAGGTACGCTCTGACTATGGTGGCTAACTCTAGGTCCAGGATGAGTAAGTTTGTGTCTAGTGTATCTGACAGTGTAGTCAAGGAATGTACGATAACCATGTTGATTAAGGAGATCGACCTTTCTGGGCTAATGGTTTATGCTCAACAGATTAAGGAGAAAAAGCTCAAAGAGAAGGAAAGAGAGAAAAAAAAGGCCAGAACAGGTAGTTTTAACTTTTATCATCCAAGTTCAGAAGGTTCTAATCATTCTCAATACCACCAAATTTTTTTTGTTCCAGACCCATCTTTGGCCAGTGCACCGATGCCTAAGTTCAGATAGGACAGTCAGGATAGAGCGCCAGGCTCTAAGTCCCAGGGTAATGTGAACAGTAGTCATACCAATCCACTCTACAGAAAGTGTGTAAGAATCATCAGGGTAAGTACAAAGTAGATATTAATATGTGTTTTAGGTGTGGCAAGTCAGGCCACAAATAAGGGAATACTTATTGGGTATGTAGAAGGGTAAAAGTGATTGCCAACAGGCCAGGATAATTCTTTAGCATCCCAGTAGGCCCTCCATACTCAGAAGGGTGCCACCTCTAGTGACAATAGTGAGCAGTGGTAGAACATGTTGTATGCTCTACATACTTGGCATGATCAGGAAAGTTCTCTTGATGTAGTTATGGGTATGTTAGAAGTCTTCCATCTTCATGTGTATACATTTTTAGACTATAGACCTTCACTTTTTTTGTGACTTATTATATAGTTGTAGACTTTGGTTTTAGTCCCATTGTATTAGCAGAGCCTTTCTCAGTGTCTACCCTAGTAGGTAGTTCTATTGTATCCAAATGGGTACACAAAAACTACCAGGCCACAGTGTCTAAGAAAGTTTCTTCAGTTAATCTTGTGGAGTTAGAGATGACTTATTTTCATGTCATTCTCAGCATGATTTGGCTCCACTCGTTCTATACCTCAGTTGATTGTAGAAATACAATTGTTCAGTTCCAATTTCCTAGTGAACCAATTATTGAATAGAGGGGAAGTACTTCAGTGCTTAAGAGTCAATTAGTTTCCTATCTTAAGGCAAAAATGATGATATCCAAGGAGTGCATCTACCATCTTGTCCGAGTCAAGGAATCAAATTCTAAAGCTTCTAGTATTGAGACAATTCCAGTAGTAAATGAATTTCTAGAAGTTTTTCCTGAATATCTTCTTAGAGTTTCTCCCAAAAGGTAAATCAACTTTGAAATATATCTCCTTCAAGAAACCCATCCTATCTCTATTCCACCTTACAGAATGGCTCTAGATAAAATTAATTAATTAAAAGAGAAGTTAAAAGATCTCTTAGATAAGGGTTTTAGAAAACCTAATCTTTCTCCATGGGGTGCTCTAGTCCTCTTCGTGCGAAAGAAAGATAGTTCTCTCAGAATGTGAATTAAATTTCGTCAGTTGAATAAAATCATAATCAAGAATAAGTATCCTGTCCCCGGAATTAATGACTTATTCAACCAGCTTCAAGGTGCAAGTTATTTCTCTAAGATAGACCTCAGATCCGACCATCATTAGGTTAGAGTCAGAGGATATGACATCCCAAAGACAGCTTTCAAAACTCCATATAGTCACTTTGAATTCCTAGTTATGTCTTTTGGACTAACAAATGCTCCTACAACTTTTATGGACCTAATGAACATAGTGTCAAGCTATACTTGGACATGTTCATCATAGTATTCATAGATGACATCCTTGTCTATTCTTATAGTGAAAATGATCATCCAGATTATTTGAGGGATGTATTATAGACCCTTAAGGTTTATCAGTTATTCTCTAAGTTTAGCAAGTGTGAATTTAATTTGATATCAGTAGCCTTCATTGGTCACATAGTTTTCGGTGATGGCATGTGAGTTGATCCTCAAAAGACCAAATCAATGAGAAACTGACCTATACCCATTTCTCCATCAGATAGTTAGAGTTTCTTAGGTTTAGATGGCTATTACAGATAGTTTTTTAAGGGTTTTCTTCTATTACTTCTCTCATGTCTAGATTACCGTGAAGAAAGTTAAATTTCAGTGGTCAGATTCCTCTTAGAAGAGTTAAAGACTCGACTCACTTCTGCTCAAGTCTTGACAATGCCAGATGGTACAAATGGATTTTTAGTTTACTATGATGTTTCGAGAATTGGTCTTGGTTGTGTTGATGCAGAGGGGTAAGGTCATAGCCTATGCCTCTAGACAACTTAAACCCTATGTGAAAAATTATCCAACCCATGACTTTGAGTTAGTAATAGTGGTCTTTGACTTATGATTTGAAGGCATTACCTTTATGAATTTTATGTGGATGTGTTTATGGATCATAATCGTTTATAATATGTGTTCATACAAAAAGATCTGAAGCTTCCTTAGAGAATATGGTTTGAGTTTTTGAAAGATTATGATATAAATGTTTTGTATAACCTGGATAAGAATAATGTAGTGGCTAATGCCCTTAGTAGATTGTCTATGGGTAGTATTTCTAAACTAATTGCAAGGGACCAGGTCCCTGGATGTGCATAGTATAGTATAGCTAGCATGCGTTGTCTGGACAGTATTGTCCGCTTGTGTAACAAACTTGCAGGTGCTATTTTGTACTGATTAGAAAAGTTGGTCCAATGATCTTTCAAGAACTTATCATCACTAAACTATAAAAGGAAAGAGACACCTATTTATTAAATAGTTTTTTCTAATTACAAAGACTGAAGAGAGGAAGCAAAAACCCTATTTCATCATTGCTCAAGTTCTTAGTTATTTATGTGAGCTTAAATTGAAATTGTTCTTGAGTGAGTACTAATTTGTAATTGAACAACTTATGTTATAAGAGTAGTTTTTGCTCTTTGAGTTAAGAGTACTTAGGTAGAGTTGCTTAAGTGTGATACTAATTAAAGTTAATCAGTGAAGAGAGAGTCCTTGGTAGAATTACCAAGATGAGTTGGTAGTAGAGTTAATATTAGCGAAGGGATCCTATAGTTAGGATAAAATCTAGAATGTATTCTTGAGGTAGATTATAGTAGACTTTATTAGTGATTGTGACGAAAAGTCATGGTTTTCCCCTTTCTGGGTTTCCACACTTTTCTGCACTTCCTTTGTTTTTCTAGCACCTCATAGTTGTTTTACTGTTTAATCACTTATGATTGGCTCTGAGGGACCTGGTCCCTCACTGTGTGGTGCAACCCCAAAGGGTTCCTACAATTGGTATCAGAGCTAGTTCACTCTAAAAGGTTTACATCTAGAGTGTCTGGGTTAGAATGGTTGCTCTACCTAATCTAAAAGAAGGGAAATTACTACTAGACCACCAAGATTCAATGGACAGTATTCTGGGTGGTGGAAAACTAGGATGTTTTTCTTCATTATAGATGAAAATAGCAAACTGATGGATATAATCCTTGATGGTCCTCATGTTCCTTAAAAAAAAGTCAATGAAGGGGATGCGACAAGAAGGGTTGTCAAAAGTAGGAAGGAGTTCAATGATAACAATAGAAAGAAAATTGAAAAGAGCTATAAGGCCAAGAAATTGTTGGTTTGTGGTATAGGGCCTGATGAGTATAATGGAATTTCTTCCTGTGAAAATGCAAAAGAAATATGGGATTACTTGAGTACTTCTCATGAAGGTTCAACTGATGTGAAGGATTCAAAAGTAGACATGCTGACTACTAAGTATGAAACCTTCACCATAAAATAAGGAGAAACTATCCAAGAAATTCATACAATATTCACTTCTATTTAGGAGAAGTGATTCTAGTAGATAAGCAAGTGAGAAAAATTCTTAGTGTACTTCCAAAGTCCTGGGAAAGCAAAGTGGATGCTATAACTGAGGAAAAAAATCTGAAGACCCTCACCATGGATGAACTGATTGGAAATTTAAAGACTTGTGAGATCCAGAAGCAAGAAGAACTAGACAAGAAAGAATTTAAAAAAGAAAAATCTCTGGCATTGGAGGATTCAAAGTATGACACAAATGCATAAGATACTAATGTTGCCTTTTTGGTAAATAGAATTGTTAGAGGAATGAAAAGAAGTGATTAGTTCTAAAGAAGAAAAAGCAGTAGTAGCAAAGGAAGAAATGTTGAGGTATGCCATAAATAGGGAAGTCCTTAGCATTTTATCAAGGACTATCCAATGTACAAATGTGATTACCAGGATTACCTCAACACTAGAGATGAAAAAGAAAGAAAAAGGAAGAAAAAGGGACCAGGTCCTTGGAAAATCAAAAAGACAGGTTGCAACTGATTTTGTAGTTAAACAACCTTTAACTGTTAGCGGTGACTCCTCTACTGAATTAGATAAAGCTGAGAAGTCTGTTGATGTTTCAATGCTTAATGTGGAGGATGAGAAAGTGACCTTTGACACCTTGTTTACTTTGGTGGCAAACACTGAAGATGAAGAAAAAATGAGGCAACACTCTCTGATGTTAAAGAAAACTTACAGAATTACTCTACTAGAAAAATAAAAAGGTTTGCCAATGTGTTGATTGATTCTATGTGTAAAATGACTAATGAAAAAAATACTCTAGAAGAAAAGGTAAAAAGTCAAGAGCTTGAGTTAATAGCTCTAACCCTCCAGATATCTGAAACTGAGAAACTTGTTGCAAAGATGAAATATAAAATTAAGTTTGGTTAATCAACCGGAGGAAGAAAATATTGCCTATGGTAAAGAGAAAAATAATGCTTTAGTAGGAAAAAGAGATGATCGGGAGCTAGAATTGATAACTTCAAATCTACAAATATCTGAAATCGAGGAATAGGTTTCTAAGCTAAAACTTGAAAATTTGAGCGTGATGAGTCAACTGCAGAAAATAGATACTTCAAAAAGTAAAGGGAAAAAAGAGGCATCAAAGTTTTAGGTTGATCGTGATGAAAAATTTAAGGATTTCCAAAAGCATCTTATGTCTGCACTTTATAAGAATGAGGAGTTGGAGGTGGACCTAGTCCATCTGAGGGAAGAACTAAAAAAGTCCCAATAATGGACTACATCCTCATAGATTCTTTTTAACTTAACTAGTCAAGGTGATAACAATGGGAAGGGGCTTCGTTATCAAGAAGGAACTCAACTTCATAGGTATCAAGGAAAGGTTTCTCATAATGCTAGGAACAAGGCCCACAAGCCTGTATGTACTCACTGTGGAAGATATGGGCATACAAGGGATAATTGACATAACTGAATTTGAGATAATATTGAATGGATCCATAGATATTCATCATGGGAATGTACTGTCAATAGGTCTCAAGCCTCCGAAAATAGTGAAAAGAAACTCTCTACCTAGATGGGAAAAAGGGATTTGATCACACCATTATCCTTTTACTTGGAACTCAAACTCAAATGGGTTCCCAAATAAAAACATTATAATGATTTTAGGTTGATAAAGGGGATTGAAGTTAGGAGTTGTCCCATGATAATGTATGAGCTAGGCTAAATTCTTGAAAGTCTAACTATGTTCTCTCTCAAGGCACTTCAGGTGAAGGTGTCTTACTGTGAGAAATTACTCTCAGGGACCTGATCCTTGGTTTAATTAAATAATAAAGCTCTTGAAATGGGGGAAGTAAGAATACGTGGAATCCTATTGGTTGAAGAAAGAGGGGTGACATTGCTGAAGATGCAGAGGCAAAAGGCTAAAGCAGGATTGAACTAATCAACCTGATCTATCTTATGATTCAGTGTTTCCACTCAAAATTAGCTATGCTTAGTAGACAGGTGTCCTTGGTAAAATAGGTGCATTTAAGTCTAACTCAATACTATACCCTTGTAGGTATGCACTCATGGGAACAACTTAGGAAGTGGACAAATGTGACAAGCACGAACATGAAGATTCACTCAAAGAAGAGGGACCTAATCCCATCTCTCAGGTTAGTGTTCATACATGATGCTCTAATAATAATCATAAGATGTTGTCTAAATAGGCCATGTGTATTTCCTCTTCTGAAAAAGTAATCAATTTTTTTTTACAAAATTTAGGGTCATACCTAGTACATTCAGAAATGTCATTTAATAAGTGACCTCTTTTATTAACAACTGACACTACACTAAACCACCATATTAGATCTTCACTCATTCTTCTTTAACAAATTTGACTTATTGTCCAAAATTGACTTTCCTCTCCAAACCCAACTGTTCCCTTTTAATTTGTCTCACCCTCAAAATCAAATGGAAATTGATTCTACTTCCTCAAACCAATCTGAAAGTTCTAAGGTAGACAACACTCTACAAGTTCAGGCTGAACATTCCCAGTACTCTAATACTTCAACAACAAAAGTCATAAAAAGCATCATCAAGAGTCTCCAACTAGAAACTGAGTCAATTCTACCCATTAAGTCATCTTTAAAATTTTTGAAACTTCTAAATGAGTCAATTTCAGTTGAACCTTATAAACCCTAGAAAGTTGTGTTCACTTAATCGAGATAGAGGATTCCAATCGAGGTTTTGGGTTACCAATCGAACAGGAAGAAGGTGTTAATGATGAAGAAAATGAAGGAGAAGATATATTATTACCACCAAATCAGAAAAATAAGGAGGATGAGGATGAAGTAACTCTGAGATGGACTGTGAAGAAACTAAGGGAAAGTAGAGGAAACAAGAAAATGATGGACTCTGAATTGAAAGTGACTAGAACCTATTCTACAAGAGGTTATGAAAAAAAAATGATGGAATATTCCATGAAGGCTAAGAAGACTTCAACCATGAAAAGAAGAAACCTCATGAAAACTTCTATAGTAAAGAAAAAAGAAAAATGAAGTCGTGGAGGTTGAAATTATGGAGGAAATGAATTCAAAAGTTGTTGTGATTGCATAGGAAAGAAGTGAGGAAGTTCATGTTACTGAGAGGAACAAGTCCTCTGAGTAAAAGTCTTGTATCCATGCTTAAAGTAGGTAGAAACACATAGCTACCAAGAAAAGGAAAGACTTTGAGGGACCTGGTCCCAAGAAGAGAACAACTATGGTTGGAAAAAAAGTACTAGTCCCAAGAGAAGCAGAAAATGCTGAGCTCAAAATAAATGTGGTAGAACTGGCAGTGAAGTTCAAGGACTTATGATGAAGTGAAGGTTTTCACCAAACAGTTGTTGGATACCCATGCTGCTAAAATTGAAAAAATGAAATTCCTAATTAAATCCCTTTCCCTTAAGACTCTCTCTACCTGAACCCTATTATCCCTTTCCCTTAAGACTCCCTCTACCTGAATCCTATTATCCTTTTTCCTTAAGACTCCCTCTACCTGAACCCTATTATCCCTTTTCCTTATCAACCCCATATCAATTTCATGTCCTGATTCACATGTTGGTATTTAAAGACAATTGCTTTATGATTGATAATTTTAGCTTACTGCACTGGTACTAACTTATATAGATGAATGAATCTTGTTTTGTGTACCTCATTTGTCTCCTTTACTTTAAAGTTGTTCTACATGATAGTGTTTCCCTGGTGGCCATGAGTTAACAATTTGTACTTATCTTTACTCTTAGTTTAATATTAATCCTTTTTGATAATTCCAAAAGGAGAAATATTATGTTAATGTAGTAGGTACCAGGTACTAGGTTTACCAGGTGAATTGAGTTGCAGATTTAGTAGCATGTTGATAGGGGAAAGTATATGATGTGCTGAATAGATGAATAAAGGGACAGAGTCATGTTGATAGGGGGAAGTGTGAAAATGCACTAAATGAAGGTGCATGTTGACAAGGGGAACAAATCAGAGGTTTTTACTGTGAAAGACAACAATGGACTAGATCCCTATGTTGCATGATGAAGAAAACATAATGATAGAGGGGATATCCATCTTTAGGAGGTAATGACACTGAATAAATATGATAAATGTGCACTGATGCTCAAAGCTAAATGGTTGGTTTATCATAATCAAAAAGTGGGAAATTTCTATATGTAGTTTTGATGATGAGAAACTAATTACAAGGGACCAGGTCCCTGGATGTGCAAAGTATAGTACAACTGGCATGAATTGTCTGCACAGTTTTGTCAGCTTGTGTAAGAAACATATAGGTGTTATTTTGTACTAATTAGGACAACTGGTCTAATGATCTTTCAAGTCCTAATCATCACTCAACTATAAAAATAAAGAGATCCATCTTCATTAAATGGTTTTTGAGAATTACAAAGAGTGAAGAGAGGCAGGAAAAACCCATTTCAACACTACTCAAGTTCTCAGCTATTTATGTGAGCTTAAATTAAAATTATTCTTGTGTGAGTATTGATTTATAATTGAACTACTCGTGTTATAAGTGTAGTGTTTTCTTTTTGAGTAAAGAGTGCTTAGGTAAAGTTTCCTATGTGTGATACTAATTAGAACTAATCAATGAAGAGAGAGTCCTTGGTAGAACTATCAAGATGAGACGGTAGTAGAGTTGCTACTAATGAAGAAAGCCTAGAGTTAGGGTGAAATCTAGACCATAATAAGGTGGTTGATTATAGTGGATTTCATTGGTGCTTTTGAGGGCAAGCCATTGTTTTTTCTCTTTTTGGGGTTCCACGTAAAAATCATGTGTTTTTACTTTTTTGCACAACCTCTGTTTTTCCAGCACTACATAGTTTCTTTACTATTCTATCACTTGTGATTGACTCTGAGCGACCAAGTCCCTCACAGTTTAGTGAAACCCTCAAGGGTTCCTACATGTTTTCTCCCAAGGGGGAGATGGTGAGTTTCATTGTAAGGGAAGATAATGTGTTCCATAAGTTGATGGCTTAAGGCACCGTATATTAGCAGAAGTGCATGGTGTGCCGTATTCTATTCACTCAGGAGCCACTAATACGTACCATGATTTGTCGGAAATGTATTTGTGGTGTTGCATAAAGAAGGATATTACAGGATTTATGACTAAGTGTTCAAATTGTCAGCAGGTTAAGGTTAAGCGCCAAAGTCCTAGTGGTATTCTTTAAGAGTTCAGTATCCCTACTAGGAAATGGGAGGAGATGAACATTAATTTTGCGATTAGATTGCCACATACGCGTCAGCAACATGATTTGATTTGGGCTATTGTAATAGAATGACCAAGTCAACACATTTAGTACCACTTCATACATTGTATTAAGCTAAGGATTATGCTAGACTCTATCTCAGGAAGTTGGTTAAGTTGTATGGGGTTCCATTGACCATTATTTTAGATAGGGGTACTCAATTTACCCATCACTTTTGGAAGGATTTTCAGAAAGGTCTTGGTACCCAAGTTTATCTCAATATAGCTTATCATTCTCAGATAGATGTCAAGCAGAGAGGACCATTTAGACTTTAGAGGACATGTTTAGGACATGTGTTATTGACTTCAAGGGTAGTTGGGATAACCACTATCCTTTGATTGAGTTTGCCTACAACAACACTTATCACTCTAGTATACATATGTCGCCGTTTGAGTATCTCTGTGGTAGAAAAGGTAGATCTCCTATTGGTTGGTTTGAAATAGTTGACGTTGCTTTGATAGGGCCAGTATTTGTGGTGATAGAGAGAGTTTAGTTGATTCACGAGAAGTTGAAAACAACCCAAAGTCATTATAGATTTTATGTTGATGTGAGAGAAGAGGTCTTGAGTTTGATGTTAATGTCTTGGTTTATTTAAAAATTTTGCCAATAAAAGGGGTAAAGATTTTTGGCAAGAAGGGAAAGCTCAGTCCCTAATATGTTGTCATGTATATAATTTTAAGTCATTATGGAAAGGTATCTTATGAGTTATAGTTACTTATAGATTTGGGATTAGTGTATCCATTGTTCCATGTTTTGCTTCTAAAGAAGTGTATTGATAATTTAGTTTGTATTGTTCCCATAGAGAGTGTGGATGTGAAGAATGGTCTTTCTTATGAAGAAGTCCCTATTGAAATTATTGACAGCCAGATACATAGGTTAAGGAATAAAGAGGTTCCTTGGGATATGATTCTATGGCGAATCCATCCGTTGAGAGAGCTACTTGAATGTAGAAGCAGATATGCAAACCAAGCATCCTCATTTTTTCTCCACAAGTCCAGACCCAGCTTGAAGTAATGGCTTCTCTTAAATTGACTATTTCATTTTCTATTTAAGCTATATAACCATCCTCATGTCATTGTATGTATTCATGAATTCAATTTAGTTCAGGAATCATGTTCGAGACTCAGTTACTTAATGATGCTTTAGCTCATAAGTATTCAGCAAACGAACTCAATTTTCTTAGTATCTCAGCTTAACCAGTTTTATTCAATGACGAATGATCCCAAGGGGAGATACTATTATACCCCGTAAGATCATAGGCTAATTTCCTCTCTTAGTTGCATGTTAAGGGGTCCAAGGCATGAATTTTACACTAAGTATAAAGTACTCAGTCATTTTCAAGATCCCAAGATTTCACAACTTTTATTTTTGGCCTGCCCAAACCCAAGACATTAATTTTTGAGTTGAAACATGTTTAAGGATGATAAAGGGGTTTCCTAGAAGAATTTCATAATTTTCAGGAGGGGTTTGGGAAATTTTTGGACCATGAAGGCAGCAAGCATCAGTAATAGGTCGACGGCGCGTAAATATCGCGGGGACTAGCCATTGTGATGCTAATGCTTCCTTTTCCTGTATTTTAACTAAATGATCAAGGGATACTTTGGTCTTTATCCCTTACCCTAAATGTCCAATACATTATTTATAGCACCAATAAGGGCATTATTTTCCCATTCTCCATATGATAACTTACATAAACCCTTTCCCATCTCTCAAGAACAAGAAATTCAAGCTTTCTTCTCCTAGAATTCAAGGATTCAAGTCTCAATTTCAAGCCTTCTCCAAGAGTTCATCCAATTAAGGTATGTGGGGTATTCATAGATGGATTCCTTCCTCCCATTGAGCACAAAAATCCCCTTTTTGATTAAAATATTAAACTCTCCCTCTTTTTATGAAATTATCCATGTTAAGTAAGATTTTGTTCCACGTTTTTCCTTAGTAATTTGAATACAACCCAATTCAACATGTATTCCCATGTAAATTAGTTTATTTCATGCTTTGAATTTCAATTAACCATGTAATATTCTATTGATTACATGTTAAATTATCAAGTTATAAATTAAACCGTGTGATCATGTTATTTTCTCAAGTTTAACTCATCTACATATTCAAATTCATGTATTACATTCGTTTTTTTGGAACATATTGCATTTTGGGTTTCTAAATTATGAATTCCTACTAGTATTTTTTATGATATTATCATATTTAAAGTAATCATTCAGTACAGGAGGCTTATGAACATCTAATACCTATGTGTTTTTAAATGATTTTATTTTCAAGTAACAAGTCAGTCAGAACATGGTATTATTATCATATTAAATCAACATTTTCATGATGAACACTTATTAGTACAATACCATATTATGTTAAACCAATAATAATACCAGTTTCATTCAGTTGGGAGTAATACTTAGCACCGAGTGAACGAAGGGATGGTTACTTCCCCGTCAGTTAGGCATGAGTCTTTAGTAGAAGTCCTTAAGTTCCAGACCTACAACACCACCGTAGACTATGAGGGGTTCCTCGTCAGTTAGGCATGACACCTTCGTCCTTCGGGACATCAGCCTTGTGGGTCCACATCATTAGACATGTGTTGGTACCCCTAGGGTTAAAGGTTGGACCCCAATATCTTAGATTGGGGCATGTCAATTATAGCTAGCTCCCATAGTCTCAGTTCTTTATTTAGAATATATCAAGTTAGGTTTGCATAACCAAAGGTACAAATATTAGACACTTAGTTACTCATGCTTTATAGATTGTCTCGGTTCATATTTTACTTGGTCTTGCATTCTCACTATTTCATGTTCATGCATCCACGTTTAGTTTCCTTATGTATTTTAGTTAGTCCTTAAATCACATACTAGTACATTCAAAGTACTGATCGCATACATTTATTTTGTTCTATGATGTCTTATAACATAGGTTCGAACGTTTAATTTCCCGATCTCTTTTAGTTAGCTCAGTATCATGCAACAGTAGTATTGGTGAGTCCTATCTACCCAGGACAATTTATCGTTAGCTATTTTCAGTATTAGTTTTTCTTTTAGATAGTTGGATTTAGTTGGGGGTCTATCCCATCAACTCTTCATGTTATGTTCTTAGAGGATTTCGAATGTTCAGATTAGATCTTCAGACAGTCTGTTTATCCTTCAGTTGTTTCAAACATGTTGGCTTATATTTCAGCATTTTATCAGTTTATCTTCCATATGTAATGTTTAATTATTAGTTTATTCAATGCTCATATCAGGTACCAGATCATGGGTTAGATTGGGGTCACTTGTGTCCTTATGCGCTATGTCATGACTAGGGGTAGCCTCGGATCATGACACTTTTAATTGAATTTCTTATTTTATCCATCCCAATGAAATGTTTATAGGCCTAGTCATAATTCTTCCATCAATTTTATACTATGCATAGATTACTAACCATAGTCTACTACTTATATATCATAACCTACCTCGATAAAAGATTTTGGGACAAGAAAAGCCACGCCATTGATGCTCCTTCCTTTGCTTCATGCCTCAGAACATCCATTCATCTAATAAGCAAGCAATTATAAAAGTAATTAATCAATTATTATTTAAATAAACACTTTAGGAATTCAAATCCACTAATTATACCCTTATGAACAATCAATAACATTATTTAAGGGTTAGTTAAACTATTAACTAGTTTCATCATACTCACATTATCTCAATTAATAGGGTTTTAAGGCTAAACGCCCGATCTTTATTGAATAGAAGGTCCCCAACCAACGAAATTCATGTTTTAGAACACCAAATTCATGATAGGATCATTAATTAATAATGTGGAAGTAATTCTAGAAGATAATACACCAACCTATAGGTTTTTCCCACAATTTTATGAACCTAGTATTCTAACGCCTAAGAATTTCACCATAACTTCCCATTCTAAGGATTGTAGAAGAAGAATACAAACAACACATACCCAGTAAAAAGGGAATAATAATCACCCTTTAGAACACTAATAACAAACTATTCTAGAAGAATAACGAGCTAATCAATGTAAACAGGGAGTAATAGTTGTACCTTAAGGATTTTTATCCCAGCCTTGGGAAAATTGCCCCTCTAGTGATTTGAAATGAAAATTTTGAGTTAATGACCTTAATCCTAGTAAAGTAGACATAAACCACTATCATCGGCAATCCTTTACAATGGGTCTATAGTCACTATAGTGGGTCTCATCTTTTTACCATGAATACCCTATAGTAAAACACTCATAATATTTTACTCCAAAATCAAATTAACAAATGATTGGTGGCATTGAACAAAGACTCAAATACCTTTTTATTTGTAAGTCATAGACCAAGTAACTCTTTTTATTCTTGGAAGGGTTATTGTTTGAAGTTGACCCTGGTAAAAACTCATACCAAAACTCAATTGGGATGCTTTCAACTCAATTTTGTGCTAGGGACTTTGTAAGACCTTAATTCATTTTTAATGCCACCTCATATGAATTAATAACCCCAACACCGATGAAAATTAAGATTCTTATGATTTTACTACATATATTTTCAATAATTCCAGAATGAATTCTTACAAGGAAGTTGCTACATACAATGGCTTTTCATATTTTCCCATGATCCTTTTTACGAGCTTGTTAGGAACATCAAAAAGTTTAAATATTTACTTTTTAATAAAATTTTAATACCATGAATTTTCAAGCTTTAGATCCCTCATGAGATAGAGAACTAAATTAGCTTTCCAATGCATCAAGTCTCATATTAAACAGACATCGTGGTAAAAAGTTATTAAAGTCTTTCTCAGGCAGTATTCAGCTACCAGTGGCTATGACTCACGTAAAGACCCAAACAAATACGTTACGAGTCGTTATGAGAAGTCATAGTTACTATATAAAGAAACCTCAGCATTAGCCCAGTGACGAATCCATTCCATGACTCATAATCCATGACTATGAGTCGTAGGGAGGACTAGTAGTCAAAATAGGGTCCAATAAACAATAATCCCAGAGTTAACGAGTCTACCTTATGAGTTGTAACCAGTCATTATGAGTCATTAGGAGGACTTATACTTATAATAATATTCCGCCAAGTATCCACTTCTTTGATCACGATTCCAACTTACGGCTCATAGTCAGACCTTATGGGTCATTTGGTGTACTCATAACCTAACCCTTGTATGACCCCAAAGGCTATCCCAGGTGGTACGAGTTTTCATATAACTCATAGTCTTACCTTATGAGTCATAATCTTGATTCGTAGCCTAATAAGTGTCAACCCAAGAACCCATCTTAGTGGGTATGAGTTCAGCATACAATGCGTAGTCAAACCTTATGAGTCATTATATGGACTCGTAGCCTAACTAGTGAATAACCCAAGAACCAATCTTCAGACTACGACTTCACCTAATGACTCATTGTTAATCACGATGAGTCATTATAAGGGTATACTTAGTCATAGCAGTGTATGACCAAAAGCCAATCTTCAGACTACAACTATACCTTAAGACTCATAGTAAGATATACCGAGTCATAAGGGGGAGTCGTACTCAGACCAGTAAAGACCCAAACCTCAGATTTTTAGGTTACAACCTAGATCACGACTCATGACCAGTCGTAACGAGTCGTGAGGTGGTTCATAATGATTGAATGTGAGATTTTCAGCACATTTTTTCCAAGGACTTTTATGTTTTTCCCACTCATTTAAAAGCCTAACCCAGGCTGTTTAGGCTTCCTAAAGGGGGTATGAAAGACTCAAAACCCCTAATTCCATCTTGAATATTAATTAAACTCAGAAAAAAAATAAAAAGGAGTGGTTCCCTTCTTCATCAAGAATAAACTAGGGTTTCCCAAGAAGAAGATCAAGTTCACAAAATTCACCAAAGCTTCTACTTCAGGTATGTGGGATATACATCAATGGTCTCCCTTCACCCATTAAGTCCCTTTTTTTTTCAAATTCACAAGTTTAATTACCTTTTTGATTTAGGGTTTCATGAAAAGTATAAATTCCATAATTTATCCATGTAATTCTTTAATTCAACCATAAACAAGTGATTACTCATAAGTTCAAGCATTCTTCAATACTTTAATCATGATAACTTGTTACATTAATGAAATTGTTGGATTATTGTGTTTAAACCATGAAATTTCCTACCATGTAATTACCTTGAAATTATCGTATTTAATTATATTTTTCAATGCGGGTGGGTTATGAACACCCGATACCAAGATGATCATGCATGCTACAATTTTCAAGGTTTTAAATTACTTATACCATGTTTGTACCATGAAGTTTATAACATTGTCATGTTGAGCATTTATCAGTATTAATAATGTTATGCATTTATGAGTGTCAGTGTCAGTTCAGTTGGGAGTAGGACTTAGCACCAAGAAAACTTAGGGATGAAGGCTCACCTTTCAGTAGGGGACTGAGGCTTTTAGTAGAAGTCCCTAAGTTCTAGAACTACATAGCTAGCATAGGTTATGAGAGCTCACCCACCAGTATAGGAATAAAACTCTCTTAGGAGTCACCCACCAATAAAGGACTGGCACCCTAGTCCTTCAGACATCATATTTGTAGATCCACACAGCCATTGTTAGTACCCTTGGCAAGGTACTAACACCCTTCCAATTGGGTTATAGGTTGGACCCCGATTAGCTCAGATTACTGTATTTTAATTATATGTTATCTCCCATAGTTTTAGTTTAGTATTTAGATTACATTAGCTTAGGTTTGCATGACCAAGTGTTATATATTAGTTATTTAGCTATTCAGATCATTTCAGTACATGTTTACGCTTGGTCTTGCATTCTATTTCCATGGTTATGAATTCATGCTCAGTTTACATATGTATCAGCCAGTCCTTATTTCTTATATTAGTATATTCAAATTGTTGTTCGCATCCTCTCTCTTGCATTATGTTGTCTTATAACATAGGTTTGGATGCTCAGTTCCCCAATCGTACTTAGACAGTTAGTGTGCCTCTTAATTGCAGCATTGGTGAGTCCTTATCAGTCAAGGGATAGTCATATTATTTGTCATGCTTCCAATATTTTATTTCATGTTATTTTAGTAATTGGAGTTATTTGGGGATCTATCTCAATAACACATCATGTTTAGAGGCTTTGAGACAGTTAGTTATGTTTTTTTGTGATTTGTTTCAGACTCTTTTGTTATGGATTTGACTATTCAGATATTTTATTAAACTACTTCCACTCAATATTTTGTTAACATCTTTCAGTATCTACTACTTGTGCCAGTTCATGGGTTAGCTTGTGGTCACTTGTCGCCTTAAGCACCGTGTTAGGATTAGGGAGTAGTATCAGGTTATGACAAACTTTTTATTATATCACAAGGTTTATAGAGTCCTATGGTGTCTGAAAGTCACGTTAAGTAGAGTCTTATGCATAAGTGTGAAGCTCACCACACTTATGGGGGAGAGGCTACAAAATATTTTAGGAAAGATTCCTATCTTTAAGTTTTCTATCGTACGATGGGGTGTAAACTCTGTTAAACTTCTATTTCTAACTCATCACTACCATATACAGAAAATACCTCCTAGAAGGGCAAATAGAAGGAGAAATATGGACCAACCAACATCGTTTTTTCCCAAAGACCCTCTTAATGAGTAGGTGTCTCATGCCAAATTTAAGGCTTCATTCATAGTATTTGTCCAATCCATGGATGCTCAAAATAGTCAGTAGGTCATAGCTCCTACCCACCCCATATCTAATACGGCAACAACCAGAATTCAGTATTTCACTTTGATGAATCCTCCAACTTTCTCTGGATCCAAATCTGAGTAGGATCCATAAGAGTTTCTTGATTATGTGTAGAAAGTGACTAATAACATGGGTGTCCTTCAAGTGAGAGTGCAAACTTAGCTGCTTACCAATTTTAAGGGGTGGATCACACATAGGTTATGCAGTGGATGAAGGATAGGGGCGTCGATGCTGAATATAGAATGGGATGAGTTTACTACTGCATTGTTAGACGAATTCTTCCCTTTCAATTTGAGAGAGGCCAAGTTCCAAGAGTTTATCAACCTAAAGTAGGATAACATGAGTGTAAATTAATATTCAATCACCCAATTTGCATGGTATGCTCCAACTATGGTGGCTAATTTTAGGGCCAGGATAAGTTAGTTTGTTTTGGGGGTTTCTAAAAATATTGCCATGGAGTGTAGGACAACTATGTTGATTAAGGAGATAGACCTCTCTAGACTGATGGTTCGTGCTGATCAGATTGAGGAGAAAAATCTCAAAGAGAAGAAAAAGAAAAATAAGAGGGACAAAACTAGCATTTTTAACTTTACACAGCGACAGTCCAATGGTGGGAATAGTTCTCAGTTCTGCCAAAAATCTTTATCTCTAACCCCATCTTCAGCTAGTGCCCCAGTGCCTAAGTTTTAGCTAGATACTCTTGATAGAGAGCTAGACTCTAAGTTTTAGAGTAGTATGAATAGTGGTTGCACCAACTCAGTTTGCAGTAGATGTGGTAAGAACCATAAGTGTGAGTGCATGATAGGTAGTGATGCATTTTTTGGGTTTGTCAAGTTAGGTCACAAAATTTGGTATTGCCCAGTGGTGGCCTAGAAGGTAAAGGATATTCATCAATTGGGTTAGTTTAATTTCTTATCAGCACTAGCAGGTCGCCCAACTCAGTAGGGAGCCACTTCCTGTGCCATAGGTAGGTAGTAGCAGAACCAACTGTATGCTCTCTAGACTCGACATGGTAAAAAAAGTTCCTCTGATATGGTTACTAATATATTACAAGTCTTTCATCTTCATGTTTATGCATTATTAGACCCCGAATGTTCACTTTCTTTTGTGACTGCCTATATAGATGTAGATTTTGACATCAGTCCAATATATTAGCCAAACTTTCTCAGTGTCTACTTCAGTGGGTTATTCTATTATATCTAGACGGGTATACAAATATTTCCCAATCTCAGTATCCCAGAAAGTTTCCTTAGTAGATCTTGAAGAATTAGAGATGACTGATTTTGATGTCATTCTAGGCATGGATTGGCTCCACTTCTTATATGCCTAAGTTGATTGTAGAAATAGAAACATGCAATTCCAGTTTCCTAATAAGCCAGTCATAGAATAGAGGGGTAATACCTCAGTGCCTATAGGTCGATTTGTCTCCTACCTAAAGGCAAGGAAGATGATATCCAAGGGTTGTATCTACCATCTTGATCGAGTCAAGGATTCAAGTTACAAAACTTCAAATCTTGAATTAGTTCCAGTAGTAAATGAGTTTCCAGACGTATTTTTTAAAGATCTTCTCAGAGTTCCTCCCGAGAGGGAAATCAACTTCAGAATAGATCTCCTCCCAGATACCAATCCTATTTTAATTCCTTCTTACAGAATGGATCCATCCAAGCTTAAGAAATTGAAATAAAAGTTGAAATATCTATTAAATAAGGTTTTTATCATGCATAGTGTTTCCTCGTGCGTCACTACAACCTTTTTAGTTTGTAAGAAAGATAATTTCCTCAGAATGTACAATGACTACCGTCAGTTGAACAAAGTCACCATCAAGAATAAGTATTATTTCCCTGGGATTGATGACTTATTTGACAAAATTTAGGGTGCAATTTATTTTTGTAAGATAGATCTTAGGTTCGACTATCATCAGCTCTGAGTCAGAGAATGTGACATTTCAAATACAACCTTGAGAACTCGGTATGGTCCCTTCAAATTAATAGTTATGTCTTTTGGACTAAAGAATGATCCTGCAATTTTTATGGACTTTATGAACAGAGTGTTCAAGAAGTACTTGGATATGTTTTCCATAGTCTTTATATATGACATTATGCCTAATCTCATAGTAAAGGTGATCATGCAGACCGTTTGATGAATGTTTTGTAGACCCTTAAGCATCATAAGTTATTCACTAAGTTTTGCAAGTGTGAATTATGGTTGAAATATATATATTTTCTAAGTCACATTATTTTCAGTGATGGAACTAGAGTTGATCCTCAAAAGACCAAACTAGTGAGAAATTGGGCCAGACCCATTTCTCCATCAGATTTTAGAAGTTTCTAGGGTTTTGTTTATTTATCCAGTTATAACAGATGGTTTGTTATGGGATTTTATTCTATTTCCTCTCCCATGCCCAGACTGACTCAGAAGAAAGTCAACTTTTTATGGTCAGATTTATGGAAAAAGAATTTTAAAGAGCTTAAGACTCGACTCACTTCCTCTCCAATATTGACTCTACCTAAGGATTCAGATGGGTTCATATTTTATTGTGATTATTCTAGAGTTTCTCTTGGATGTATGTTGATGCATCCAGGCAAGGTCGTAGCCTATGCCTTTAGACAACTCAAACCTCATGAGAAGAATAACCCGACTCATGATCTCGAGTTGGCAACAGTTATTTTTTCCTTAAAGATTTGGAGGCATTACCTTTATGGGGTTCATCTATATATGTTTACTAACCATATGAGTTTATAATATGTGTTCATACAGAAAGATCTAAATCGTTCTTAGAGAAGGTGGCTTGAATTACTAAATGGCTATGATATGAGTGTGTTGTATCACCCGGGTAAAGCCAATGTTGTGGTTGATGCCCTTAGTAGATTTTCTATGGGGAGTGTTACCTATGTGGAAGAAGGTATGAAATAATTAGTTTGTGAAATTCATCAACTTTCTAGATTGGGAGTTACGATTGGTTGATTCGGCTGAAGGTAGTATATGGGTTCAAAATAGTTCAGAATCCTCTTTGGTTACTGAAGTTAAGGAAAATCAAGATATAGATCCCATTTTTTTTAAGTTGAAGGAGGCAGTTCAGAATCAAAAGGTTGAGGTTTTTTCCTAAAGGGAAGATGGTGTACTTTGTTGTTAATAAAGGTTATATGTTCCGAATGTGGATTGTTTGAGGTAGAGGATATTATTAGAAGAGTATGGATCATGATATTTTATTCATCCAGGAGCCACTAAGATGTATTGTGATTTACAGGAAGTTTGTTGGTGGAATGGTATGAAGAAGGATATTGCAAAATTCGTGGCTAAGTGTCTGAATTGCCAACAAGTTAAGGTTGAGTATCAGAGATCTAGTGGTATTATTTAGGAGTTTAGCATCCCCACTTGGAAGTGGGAAGTGGTGAATATATAGGGTTGACCGGCACGCGTCGTCGGCATGATTTAATTCGGGTCATTATGGATAAAATGACCAAGTCGACCCATTTCTTGCCCATCCATACTTCATATGCAGCTGAAGGTTATGCTATAATCTATATAAGGTAATTACATAGAGTCTCATTGACCATTATATCATATAGAGGTACTCAGTTTACCTCTCATTTTTTGGAAGGCTTTTCAGAAGGGTCTTGTTACCTAAGTTCATCTCAGTACAACTTTTCATCCCTGGACAGATGGTCAGGTAAAAAGTACCATTATGACCTTAGAGGACATATTGAGGGAATGTGTTATCAATTTCAAGGGTTTTTGGATGACCACTTACCTTTAATTGAGTTTTCTATAATAAAAGTTATCACTCTAGTATTCAGATGGCTTTATTTGAGGCTCTCTTTGGTAGGAGGTATAGATCTCCTATTGGTTGATTTGAAGTTGGTGAAGCTTCTTTGATAGGGACAGATTTTGTATTTGTGGTGATGGAAAAGGTTCAATTGATTCATGAAAGGCTAAAGATAACCCAAAACCATTAAAAATTCTATACAAATATAAGAAAAAGAGAGCTTGAATTTGATGTTGGTAATTTTGTGTATTTGAAAATTTGGCCCATGCAAAAGGGGAAGCTATTTGGTAAGAAGGGGAATCTCAATCCCTGTTATGTTGGACCATATAATATTTTAAACCATTTTTGGAAGGTAGCCTATGAGTTAGAGTTTCTCATAGAGTTAGCATCAGTTCATCCAGTTTTCATGTCTCTATGTTAAAGAAATGCATTGGTGATCCAGCTTCTGTCATTCCTTTATAGAGTGTGGGTGTGGAAGATAGCCTCTCCTATGAGGATGTCCCAGTTAAAATCCTTGACCGTGAGATTTGTACATTGAGGAACAAAGAAGTTTCCTTAGTTAAGGTTCTATAGAGAAATTAGTCCGTTGAGAGAGCTACTTGGGAAGTAGAAGCCGATATGCGAGCCAAGTACCCCTATTTTTTCTACAAATTTAGATTCAACTTGAGGTAATGGTTTCGTTAAATTAATTTTCTCATTTTCTATATCAGCTATCCAACCATCCTCATGTCATAGCATGCATTCATGAAATTTAGTTCAGTCAATGCATCATGTTTTAGATTCAGATATTTAGTCATGATTCAGCTTATGAGTATTCAGTGCATGATCTCAGTCTCCCTAGTATTGCAGATCAGAAGATTTCATTTGAGGATGAATGATCCCAAGGAGAATATATTATAATACCTCGAATTTTTAAGCTCTATACCCCTCATGAGATAGGCCACTAAATTATCTTTCCAATGCATCAATTCTCGTCTTAATCCGACATTATGGAAAAAAGTTATGAAAGTTTTCCTCAGGCAGTATTCAACTACCAGTGGCTACGACTGATGTGACTATCTTCAACTAGACATTACAAGTCATTACGAGCATTAATAGTCATAACAGAAAGGACTCTCACTATTATCCCAGTGACGACGACTCTACTCCATGACTCATAAATCGTGACTATGAGTCATAAAGAGGACTCATAGTCAAAATAGTGTTCAATCAACAATCATTCCAGTGGTAATGAGTCTACCTTATGATTCATAACCAGTGATTAAAATTCATACGGAGGATTCATACTCATAACAGTGTTCAATAAAGTGTCCACTCCTTTGATCATTAGTCCAACCTATGACTCGTAGTTAGACTTCACGAGTCATTAGGTGTACTTGTGACATAACCAGTGTATGAACCCAAAGGCTATCCCAGTTTCTATGAGTCTAGCATATGAATCTTAGTCAGACCTTATGAGTCATAATATTGACTTGTAGCCTAACCATTTTCCACCTAAGAACCTATCCCAAAAGGTAGAGTTCAACATATGACTCGTAATCAAACATTATGAGTCATTATATGGACTCGTAGCCTAACCAGTAAATGAACCAAGACCTAATTTTCAGACTACGACTTCACCTAATGACTTGTAGTCAGTCATGATAAGTATTTAGGAAGGTAGTCGTAGTCATAGCAGTGTATGACCAAAAGCTAATTATAACGCCCCGAGCCTGATGCCCCGGATGCTACACGATGTTGACAATCCCGAAGGATCACTAGCTAACCCATGACTGGTACCTACTGCGATAACTGTATAATAACACTGTAAATGTAGAATAATGGGCTGAAAAGATGCCATAAGGTTCAAAACTGGAATACTGATATAAAAGTGAAATGTTGTATAACAATATCAAAACTGATTATAAATACTGAAGTCTGAATATCTAGTCTTAAAGCCTCTAAACTGTCTAAATAAGGAGATGGTGGGACATGTCCCCAACTAACTCCAACTTCTAAAATAAACTAAGTGTTGAAAGAATGAAATATTCAAATAATAACATCCTCAAATGATGAGGACTCACTGCTAGTCTATCTGCTGAACGTCAGTTCTACTAAGGATGCTTTAGATCTCATGCTTCGGAACCTATGGTATAAAACACCATAGCACAAGAGAAAAGTATGCGTCAGTACATGGAAATATACTGGTATGCAAGTAAGGTGAGGCTTAATGCAAGGGTTCATATGCATGAATAATACCAACTGACTGAGTAACACAAACGTGAGAATACATACATGAAAATGGTATTGATACTCTTGAAAGGTGTTCTATTTGCTCAGTAGAGTTGCTTTTCCATGCTCCAGAGGAGATTGGTATTGGCAGAGCCGCATTTAACCCCGTCTTTTTCCCCATTGGCTAGTAATCACAAAGGCCATAAGGTGGTCTATCACCTCGGTTGGGGAGAAAAGCTAACTAAAATCATGACAACACTAATTATTGATTCTGAATACTGATAACATGGATTTCTGATAACTAATATAACTGATACTAAGTGATTGTGTCTGACAGCCTAGATTCTAATGGAACTAGCTGAGTTCCGTACTGAGCTGAGTGACTGTATCTGACAGTCCTAAATCCTATAGAACTATCTAAGTTCTATTATTAATACTGAGACTGAGACTGTGGGAAGCAGTCATCTAACTAATATGACCCTAATAAGCTGTTATAGCTCAGTTGGGTTCCAATCTGTAACCCCAATTGGAAGGGTGTCAATACCGCACCACTGGTAAGGAAAAGCTGTGAGTGACCCTTTAACTAACAGGTACTTTAATGAGAACGGTGGTACCCTCATCTAGCAGTGTTAATTCACCTCATCAACCCTCAAAATTCAGTATTGATATCTCAACCTATGCTGGCTACATAGTTCTGGAACACAAGTATATCTTCTAAGGGTCACACCATCTACTGTCAGTGTGTGCCCTTATCCTTGGGTTCACTCAATGCTGAATCCCACTCCCAACTAAATAAACACTGAACTGATTATACTGAGATAAACTGGACTGATGGAATATTACTGAGATCTATTACTTACTGAGTTTACTGAAAACTTAACTGAATACTAATGATCATGGCTTGATTGAGAGTATCATGAAAACTGACACTAGCTCTAAGCGCATATCTAAATTGTTGGGTACAAGTACCCCAGGACTCCATCGCATGAAACTAACAAGACATAACACTTCTTGACACATGACCATAGTCAATAATTCATAGTACAATCATTGGGGATTTTCATGAAGTATTTTCATGCCATAAGCTTACACATGAATAGGAATGCATATAAACATGTCATAATTTCATAAGCCTAATCTCATGAGTATTACATCAATCCATTTCAATGCATAACAATAACATTGGAGTCATTTTAAACATAAAGGTAAAACATGGATTCATCAATTTTGTCACAATTAAGTCATAAGGCATAATTCCTATTCTTTTACGCATTTTATCAAACACCTTGCATGCATAACTATAGGATTAGGCATGAATATTAAAAATACACATTATGGAAACATCTCACACTTCCAAATTCAAGAATTCCAACCACATACTAACATATTTTCATGATGTTTATTAAGGATTACAACTTGGAAATCAAACAACAACATAAACATGGATATAATTCAATTTATAACATGGAATTCAAAGTTTATATTTGTAAAAGGGTTTCTTGATCTTCATGGGTGAAAGAAACCCATGAATCAACACTTAACATACCTTAGATGGAAGTTTCTTAAATATTGATAGAGGAAAGCTTGAATTCTAACTTGAAATTAATCACCTAGGGTTTCTTGTTCTTGAGAAATTGTGGAATAAAGAATTTATTTAGACAAAAGAGTGATAAATTTCGTGTTTATGAGGGCTGAAGTCTAGAGAAAATTACCTAATTACCCTTAAGGATGTGGTCATTTAATGACTAAAACTTGGCAACGATGCGTTGAGCGACGCAACGCGTCGATGGCTTCGACATGATACCCGACGCATCGCTCCATGATCGCGCCAAGCCTCTATAGTTTTTACTCTAGTAACCTACAACAATGTTAACCAACGCAATAGGTGACGTGGCACACCAAGATCACGTTGGTCCAGTATTTTGGGACACCAAACATGGTCTAAACGAGGTCTGAAAAATCTAAAACTTGTCTGGGAACACATAATAATCTTCTTGATCATGAATCAACAAAAATACGGACCATTAAAGGACATTAAGGTTGTGAAATGATTTTTCCAACTTTTGAATGCCAAAAATATACTAAGTCTGAAATCTTAGCTAGAATTTTCTAAGTCTGGGACCCCTTGATAAGCCTAAAAGACTGAATTAAGCTTTGTAATTTTGTAGGTTCATAAAATATCTCCCCCTTAGGAACATTCATCCTCGAATGAGACTGATTGAAATAGGAGAAATGATAAGCTGAAGTACATATTGAAAGATGACTACATGACTGTCATTACTGTCTTACTGAGGTTCATACTGAGCATGCATATCTGATGCATGATTTCAGGACTGAACTAACTTATGAATACATGACTGAGATTTCTGATAAACTAAGTATCTCACAATGAGAATGCATTTCTGATGCATGAACATATGATTGAATATGCAATGGTAAATGGATACCAAGTTTATAATGGGAATCTGAGCATGAAACTGGTTTATAACTGAAATTTGAACATGAAAATGAATAAGTTTTAGGGTAAGCTATTACCTTGGGCTGAGTCTGAATTTATGGAGAAGAGGTGAGGATACTTGGTCTGCATGTCTACTTTTGCTTCCCAAGTAGATCCCTCAACGGACTGATTCCGCCAAAGAACTTTGACTAAAGGGACTTCTTTGTTCCTCAGTCTGCGAATTTGGTAGTCAAGAATTTCGACTAGAATCTCTTCATAAGAGAGACAATTCTGAATATCTATGCCCTCAATAGGTACTACAACTGTTGGGTAACCTATGCACTTCTTAAGAAATGAGACATGAAACACTGGATGGACTGAGGCTAGATCTGAAGGCAATTTGAGCTCATAAGCTACCTAGCCGAAGCGCCTGAGAATTTTGATAGGGCCAACATATCAGGGACTGAGATTTCCTTTCTTGTAGAACTACTTTACTCCCTTCATTAGAGAGATCTTTAGATAAACATAATCACCAATCTCAAACTCGAGATCCTTACTGCGCACATCTGCATAAGAGTTATGTTGGCTCTGAGCAGCCTGAAGTCTTTCTCTGATTAACTGAACTTTTTTAAGGCATAGAATACTAAGTCAGGCCCTATTACTGCAGCCTCACCAACTTCAAACCAACTTATTATAGATCTGCATCTCCTACCATAGAGAGCTTAGAATGGAGCCATCTGAATACTGTAATGATAGTTGTTGTTGTATGCAAATTCAATCAAAGGCAAGTGGTCATCCCAACTAACATTGAAATCAATTGTAGACGCCCTTAGCATATCTTCCAAAGTTTGGATGTTCCTTTCTACTTGACCATCTGTCTGAGGATGAAAGGTTGCACTAAGATAAACTCGGGTACCAAGACCCTTTTAGAATGTTTTCCATAAATAATAGGTAAATTGGGTACCTCTATATGAGACAATGGACAATGGATTACCGTGTAATCTGATCAACTCTCTGATATAGAGTTTGGCATAATCCTCGGTTGAATAAGAGGTATGGACTGGAAGGAAATGAGCTGATTTGGTTATCCTGTCTACAATGAACCAAACTGAATCATGTTGATGATGAGTACGGGGAAAACCCATCACAAAGTCCATGTTCACTTATTTCCACATCCAAGTGGGAATATTGAACTCTTGTATGGACCAACTAGGCTTCTGATGCTCAATCTTAACCTGCTAACATGTAGAGCACTTATCCATAAACTTTACAATATCTCTCTTCATACCACTCCACTAATAGATCTCCCACAAATTGCGGTACATCAAAGTGGACCCTGGATAAATAGAGTATCGCGTACCATGCACTTCTGCAAGGATTCTCTGCCTTATGTCATCTACACCTGGCATACAAAGATGACCCTAAAAATACAAAACACCATCTCCCCCTAGGGCAAAAACCCCAACCTTCTGATCTCTGACTGACCCTTTCAACATGACTATACTGGAATCTCTATCCTTTTTTCCTTAACTTGGGAAACTAGGGATGATTCTGATCTGTTCTAAACCCATATACTATCTTCCATTGAATCGACTAAGCGAATACCTAGTAGGGAAAGATGATAAACATCCTGAGATAATTTCTTCTTACTATCCTCAACATGAGCAAACTACCCATAGACAATCTACTGAGAGCATCAGTCACTACATTGGCCTTGCCCGGATGATAAAGGACACTCATATCGTAATCTTTCAAGATCTCTAACCACCTTCTCTGACGAAGATTTAGATCTTTCTAAGAGAATATGTACTGAAGGCTTTTATGATTTGTGAACACATCTATATGCACCCCATATAAGTAATGCCTCCAAATCTTTAGGTAAAAAACTACGGTTGCTAACTCAAGATCATGAGTCGGATAATTCTTCTCATGGGGTTTAAGCTGCTTGGAGGCGTAGGCTATGACCTTACCATGATGTATAAGGACACAACCCAAACCTACTCTAGATGCATCACAGTACACTATGAACCCATCTATACCATCGGGAAAAGCAAAACTGGAGTTGAGGTGGGTCGAATCTTCAACTCCTGAAAACTCTTATCGCAAGGATCTGACCACTGAAACTTGACTTTATTCTAAGTCAATCTAGACATAGGGGATGCAATAGAAGAAAATCCCTCAACAAACCATCTGTAATAGCAAGCCAGACCCAAGAAACTCCTGATGTCTGATGTAGAGACAGTGCGAGGCCAATTTCTTACTGCTTCAGTATTTAAGGATCAAATCTTATGCCATCACCAAAAATGATATGACCAAGGAACGCTTCTGACCTTAGAAAAAATTTGTATTTACCGAATTTGGTGAACAACTGATGATTCTTGAGAGTCTGAAAGACTATTCTGAGATGTTCTGTATGATCACGTTCACTACGGGAGTAAACAAGGATGTCATTTATAAAGACTATGACGAACATGTCCAAGTACTTCTTGAACACACAATTTATCGAGTCCATAAAAGCTGCTGGGGAATTGGAAGACCAAAGTACATGACTAAGAATTCAAAGTGACCATACCGAGTATGGAAGGTTTTTTTTGGAATGTCACATTCTCTGACTCTCAGCTGATGATAGCCTGATCTGAGGTCTATCTTAGAGAAGTAACTGGCGCCCTAAAGTTGGTCAAATAAATCATCAATTCTGCTAAGTTGATACTTGTTCTTGATCTGACTTTATTGAGCTAATGGAAATTAATTCATATTCTGAGAGAACCATCATTCTTTCGCACGAATAAGACTAGTGCACCCCATGGGGACACACTGGGTCTGATGAATACCTTATCTAGGAGATCCTTCAACTGTTCTTTCAATTCTTTGAGTTCTGTTGGTGCCATTCTATAAGGAGGAATAGATATAGGCTACATATCTAGAAGAAGATCAATGTCGAAGTTTATTTCCCTTTCGGGAGGAATTCCTAGAAGATTTTTGGGAAAGATATATGAATATTCATTCACTACTGGGACTGATTTAGGACTTGGAGTTTCGGAACTAGTGTCCTTAACTCAAATAAGATGATAGATACATCCCTTAGATATCATTTTCCTTGACCAAAGGTAGGAAACAAGATGACCTCTAAACGCTGAAGTACTACCCCTCTACTCTAGGATAGGTTCATTCGGAAACTAAAACTAGACAAATCTATTTTTGTAATCAACTGTGGCATAGTAGGAATGAAGCCAATCCATGCTGAGAATGACATCAAAATCGGTCATCTTTAATTCGACTAAGTCTGCAGAAGTGACTTCTGGGATACCACAATCGGACAGTTCCTGTATACCTATTGGGATATGATAGTTTTACCCATTGGGGTAGAGACTAAAAAGGGCTCTACTAGAATTTCGCGGCTGACTCTGAAATTAACTTCTATATAAAGAGTAGCAAAAGACAAAGAAGCCCCTGGATCTAGCAAAGCATAAACATACAAGTGAATGATCTGTAACATACCAGTGACCACATCACGAGAATTTTCCTAATCTTGTTGGGACTGAAGAGAATTTTACTAAGAGAATTTTCCTAATATCTACTTTCCACTGCTTGAACTATGTGTGAACCACATCTTACAACTAGTGTGCAGCTAGATCAGCACTCTCATTAGTAGTAACCCCCATGATATCTGTGACCTTCTGAACCTGATTGAGGAATTCCTGAGGGTCCTCATCTATCTTAGACCCAAAAAAGGATAGAGGATTCATTCGGATAAAGTCCTAAATCCTAGCTATAGCAGTGTGGGCCACTGGGTTGGCCAAAACAGAAGCTGGCAATTCATTCTGAGTAGCAATGAGTTGTGAATGCAGCTCTGAACTCTACATGGGAGACATGTTTGTCCAAGGGATCTGCTTGGATGGGATGAGGGGCTGACTGATTTCCATTTCTTCTTTTGGGAGGCATGTTCTATAAGCGAAAAGGGAGAAACGGATAGACTAAAAGTTAAATTTAAGCTCATGCTCACTGGAACGACATGGATACTAAAAGAAGGGAAATTGTTCCTAAAACATCTTATAGCCTCCTATACATAAATGTGGCATGCAACACACCCATGCACAATACTCTACCATATGTGGCTTTAAGACTTCCTAGAACACTGTTGAACCTTAGTCTCTGATACCAAGTTTTTAATGCCCCGAGTCTAATGCCCCGAACGCTACACAGTGCTAAGAATCCCGAAGGACCACTAGCTAACCCATGACTGGTACCTACTGCAATAACTGTATAATAACATTATAAATATAGAATAATAAGCTAAAAACATGCCATAAGGTTCAAAACTGTAATACTGATATAAAAGTGAAATTTGGTATCATAATACCAAAAATGATTATAAATACTGAAGTCTTAACATCTAGTCTGAAAGCCTCTAAACTGTCTGGATAAGGAGTTGATGGGACATGTCCCCAACTTACTCCAACTACTGAAATAAACTAAGTGCTGAAAGAATGAAATAGTCAAATAATAACATCCTTAAATGATGAGGACTCACTGCTAGTCTATCTGCTGAACGTCTTATCTACTAAGGGTGTTCTGGATCTCGTGCTTCTAAACCTATGGTATCAAACACCATAGCTCAAAATAAAAGTATACGTCAGTACGTGGAAATGTACTAGTATGCAAGTAAGGTAAGGATGAATGCAAGGGTTCATATGCATGAACAATACCAACTGATAGAGTAACACGAACGTGAGAATACATGCATGAAAATGTAACAGAAATTGTGATAACACTAAGTTCTGATTCTGAATACTGATAACATGAATTTTTAATAAGTCATATAACTGATACAGAGTAGCTATGTCTGACTGCCTAGGTTTTGATTGAACTAGCTGAGTTTTGTACTGAGCTGAGTGACTGTATCTGACAGTCCTAAATCCTATGAAACTATCTGAGTTCAATTACTGAGAGTGTGGGAAGTAGTCATGTAACCGACATGCCCCTAATAAGCTATTATAGCAGAGTTGGAGTCCAATCTGTAACCCTAATTGGAAAGGTGTCAATACCGCACCACTGGTAAGGACAAACTGTGAGTGACCCTTATCTAATAGGTACTTAATGAGAATGGTGGGAACCTTATCTGGCAGTGTTAATCCACCTCATCAACCCTCAACTGCCAGTGTTGATGTCTCAACCTATGCTGGCTACATAGTTCTGAAACATAATGATTGCTTCTAAGGATCACACCCTCCACTATCAGTGTGTGCCCTCATACTTGGGTTCACTCGACATTGAATCTTACTCCCAACTAAATAGACGCTGAACTAATTATACTGAGTTAAACTGGACTGACGGAATATTACTGAGATCTGTTACTTACTGAGTTTACTGAGAACTTAACTGAATACTAATGATCATGGATTGATTGAGAGTATCATGAAAACTGACATTGGCTCTTATCACACAACTAAATTGTCGGGTACAAGTACCCCCAGGACTCGATAGCATGAAACTAACAAGACATAACACTTCTTGACACATGACCATAGTCAATAATTCATAGTACAATCATTGGGGATTTTCATAAAGTATTTGCATGCCATAAGCTTACACATGAATAGGAATGCATATAAACATGTCATAATTTCATAAGACTAATATCATGAGTGTTACATCAATCCATTTCAATACATAACAATAACATGGGACTCATTTTGAACATAATGGTAAAACATGGATTCATCAATTTGGTCACAATTAAGTCAGAAGGCATAATTCCTATTCTCTTAGGCATTTTATCAAACACCTTACATGCATAACTGTAGTATTAGGCATGAATATTAAAATAACACATTATAGAAACATCTTTCACTTCCAAATTCAAGAATTCCAACCACATACTACTATATTTTCACGGTGTTTATTAAAGATTCCAACTTGGAAATCAAACAACAACATAAACATGGATATAATTCAATTCATAACATGGAATTCAAAGTTTATATTTGTAAAAGGGTTTATTGAGATTCATGGGTGAAAGGAACCCATAAATCAACACTTAACATACCTTAGATGGAAGTTTCTTGAATATTGATAGAGGAAAGATGACTTGAAATTAATCACCTAGGGTTTCTTGTTCTTGAGAAAATGTGGAATAAAGAATGTATTTAACCAAAAAAAGGGCTAAATTTCGTGTTTATGAGTGATGAAGGTCGGGAAAAATGACCTAATTACCCATAAGGATGCGGTTATTTAATGACTAAAACTGGGCACCGACGCGTTGAGCAAAGCGGCACGTCGATGGTTTTGATGCAATACCCGAAGTGTCCAACCATGATCGCACCAAGCCTCATTAGTTTTGACTCTGGCAACCTACAATAATGTTAACCAATGCGATAGGAGATGCAGTGCGCCAAGATCGCGTTTGTCCACTATTTTGTGACACCAAACATTGTCTAAACGAGGTCCAAAAAATCCAAAACTTGTTCGGGAATATCTAATGACCTTCCTTATCATGAATCAACAAAAATATGGACCATTAAAGGACATTAAGGTCACGAAATGAGATTTCAAACTTTCGAAGGCAAAAAATATACTAAGTCTAAAATCTTAGATAGAATTTTCTAAGTCTGGGACCCCTTGACAAGCCTAAAGGACTAAATTAATCTTGGAAATTTTGTGGGGTCTTACACCAATCTTCAGACTACAACTACACCTTATGACTCATAGTCAGACATGATGAGTCATAAGGGGGAGTCGTAGTCAAACCAGTAAAGGCATAAACCTCAGAGTCTTAGGTTACGACTGAAATCATAACTCATGACCAATCATAACGAGTCGCGAGGTGAGTTGTTATGACTTGGTGTGGAATTTTTAGCATATTTTTTCAAAGTACTTTTATATCTTTTCCCACTCTTTTAAAAGATTAACCCTTAGGCTTCTTAAAGGGGGTATAAAGACCTAAAAACTCCAGTTCCATCATGAATCTTAATTTTACTTAGAGAAAATAAAAAGGGAGCGATTCCCTTCATATTCAAAAACAAACTAGGGTTTCCCAAGAACAAGATAAAGTTCAAGAAATTCATCAAAGCTTCTACTTCTTTTATGTGGGATATTCATCGATGGTCTCCTTTCACACATTGAATCCTTAAATTTTCCCCAATTCTCAAGTTTAATTACTTTTTTGATTTAGGGTTCCATGAAAGTATAAATTCCATAATTCCTCCATGTTTTCTTGAATTCAATCATGAACAAGTGTTTCCTTATAAGTTCAAGCTTTCTTCAGTCCTCTAATTATGATAACTCATTACATTGATGAAAATTTTGGATTCTTGAGTTTAAATCATAAAATTTCCTATCATGTTATTACCTTGTAATTATTGTATTTAATTATATTTTTCAATACTGGCGAGTTATGAACACCCGATATCTAGATGATCATGCATGCTACAGTTTTTAAGATTTTAAGTTATTTATACCATGTTTGTACCACGAAGTTTATAACATTGTCATGTTGAGAATTTATCAGTATTGAATCATATTAAGCATTTATTAGTACCAGTGTCAATTAAGTTGGAAGTAGGACTTAGCACCAAACGAACATAGGGATGAAGGCTCACCCGCCAATACAGGACTGAGACTTTTAGTAGAAGTCCCTCAGTTCTAAAACTACTTAGCGAGCATAGGTTATAAGAGGTCACCCACCAGTAAAGTACTGACACTCTCTTAGAGGTCGGCCTCCAGTATAGGACTGACACCCTAGTCCTTCGGACATCAGATTAGTATATCCACACCATTCCAACTTGGGTTACAGGTCGTATCCCGCTTAGATCAGATTGGGAATGTCTATTAAATGTTAACTACCACTATTTCAGTTCAGTATTCATATTATATCAGTTTAAGTTACATGACCAAGTGTCCATATATCAGTTATTCAATTATTCAGATAATTTTAGTACATGTTTATGCTTGGTATTGCATTATATTTCCATGTTTGTGCATTCACGCTCAGTTTAAATATATATATATATATATATATGTCAGTCCTCATCTCTCTTACCAATACATTCAAAGTACTAATCACATACTCTCTTTTGCACTAGGTTGTATTATTATAACATAGGTTTGGACGCTCAGTTCCTGAATCGTACTTAGGCAGTTCGTGTACCTCTTAGCTACATCATTGGTGAGTTATCATCAGTCGAGGACTCGTCATATTATTTATCATGCTTCCACTATTTTATTTCATGTTATTTCAGTAATTGGAGTTAGTTGGGGACGTGCCCCAACAACTCATCATGTTTAGAGGCTTTCAGACAGTCAGATAGTTAGTTATGTTTTATAGTAATGTGTTTCAAACCCTTTTGTTATGGATTTGACTATTCAGATATTTAACTAAATGACTTTTGCTTAGTATTTTGTTACCCTCTTTCAGTATCTACAACTTATGCCAGTTCAGGGGTTAGCTTGGGGTTACTTAAGGCCTTAAGCACCGCGTTAGGACTAGGAGATAGTCTCGGGTCATGACAAACACATATCGCGTGATAAAATTTAGGTGTTAAAATAATTATGATTTTTTTCTTCTACACATACATCATCTACATTTTCCTCATTTCTTCTATAATTAAAGTTTTGAATCAACCATTGATGTTTGGAGTTTTACTTTCTTCACTAAATCAATTCTTGGAGAGAAACTTTTATAATCTCTTAAACTTGTTTTGATATGGTTTTATGGACGACCTTCACAAACATGGTTTCATTCAAGCATTGATAGATAAGAGTAATAGCCTGATAATTCTTCTTGATAAATTTGTGATAAAGAAGCAGCAATGGATGAATGTGATGATAATGATTAAGAAGAAGAAGAATAGAGCAAATGAGAGAAACAAAGAAAATTGTCAATGATTGTTATTCATTGTATTTTATTGATACATGCAGCCTATGTATATCTAGATTAGTGATATTCTAGAAGTTAACTTAACTTCCATACTATCTCTTGTAACTAACTCATACTTTGCTCCTCTATTAAATTTATGTATCTACACATTGAACACATGTATTAATATATCTCCTCATTACCCTCCTCTCAAACTTGGTACTACAAATGTGTAAGAAAGTCTAAGTTTGGATATGAAGTACTCATGTTGGAATCTTTTCAAACTCTTGGTTAGAGGATCAGCAAGCTGATCACATGTTGAAATGTACTCAGGCTTTATAAAGCCTTGTTAAATCTTTTCTCTAATAAAGTGGCAATCTATTTTTATGTGTTTAGTTCCCTTATAATATATAGGATTTGCTAACATCTTAATTGCTCATTTGTTGTTACTAAAAACTGTAAATGGTTGTTGAATATAAACTCCAAGATCTGATATTAGGCCAATAATCCGTGTTAGTTCAGCTATTGTGAAAGCTAGACTCCTATACTCAGATTCAACTGAGCTTCAGACATAGTGGCCAGGTTCTTTGACTTCCATGAGATAAGTGAGTCACCAAGCTTGATAGTGTACCCTATGATTGATTTCATAGATAATGCACATGCAACCCAGTCTGCATCATAATGTGTTGTGAGTACATCAATTTTGTTTTTAGATGATATTATACCTTGTCCTAGCTCTCACTTGATATACTTAACAATTTAAGATCTATTCATATAAGACTATTTTGGCTTCTGCAGAAATTGGCTTAGTGTTTGTACACTATATGCAATATCATGTTTGGTTACTATTAGATACAACAACTTTCCTACAAGTCTTTGATAGGCACCTTGGTCAGAAAATACATCACCACTTTAATCAGTTTTCTTGATATGCTGATCATACTTACTATTGGTTAATTTTTTAGTAGTGTACATAGGTGTAGAAACTTCTTTGGTAGCATTAAGTCTATTTATAGGTATGAGTTCAACAACATATTTTCTCTGGTGCATGAAAATACCTTGTTGATCTTTAAAACTCAATACCTAAGAAGTATCTTAGTTCACCTAGGTCCTTTATCTTGAAAGATTTATACAGTGTTGTCTTTGTCTTTAGGATTTGATCAAGTTGATTTGATCAAGTTGATCTTCAATAACAAGTATATCATCTACATATACCAATACAATAACCAATCCTCCATTTGATCTCCTGATATATATAAAAATGATTAAACTAACTCTATCTGAAACCATAATTATCAAAGGTTTAGATAGTTTTGCATTCCACTGTATAGGAGCTTACTTTAAACCATACAAGGATTTTGAGAGTCTTCATATATGGTTATGTTTCTCCCCTTTACTCTGGAATCCTTGAGGAAGATACATGTAGATTTCATACTTCAAATCACCTTGCAGAAATGCATTTAACATATCCTTATGATAGATGTCCCATTTTCTAGCTGCAGCGATTGCAAGAACTATTCTCAAGGTCACCATTAAAACTACAAGATAGAAAGTCTCTTGATAATAAATACCTTTCTTCTGGATATAGCCTTTAGCAACTAGCCTTGTCTTGTATCTCTCCATCTCTCCTATTGACTTATATTCCTTGTAGATCCATTTGCATCCAATTGGCTTCTTGCCTTTAGGTAAAAGGAACCACTATCCAAGTGTTGTTACTTTCAAGGGATGCAACCTCAGTTTGCATAACTTCTATCCACCTAGGATCCTTGATAGCTTCTAGAATATGTTTATGCTTTTTTCAGCCACACTATTTTGTTGTAGAGTACAAGAACAAGAAGTTTAATGGTGTCATGACCCAAACTAGGGCTGGGCCATGATGGATATCTCAAGTCCCACGTGGACCAGATATCACCCCTTCATCTATCCTAATTATCACAACAACCTCAAGTGTTGGATGAATTCCAAACACATTACAAGATAATGAAAAATCAAACTAATATTAATCCATAACATGTCTATACCAACCATCGATAACCAGACAAGCGTCTGTCACTAAAATAATTAACCAAACCACAACACCCAAATCCACATTAATCCCATAAAGTCGCTACTAATCCAAAAGTCAAAAAAGTGTCGGGATATGCCTCGACAATAGTCAAAACAAAGTCTAAATAAGTTCTAAGACATAGGAAATAAGTAACATGAAATGACGCCTTCCGAAGTATGGAAGCTCACCACTTCAATGTCTACTCACAAACTAACAAGAGCACTTGATCACTACACAGGAAAAGTAGAAGACGTTCAGGTGCCTTCATTGCATGGGGATACATCATCTGGAGATGGTTAGCAGTTGGAGTGCTAGCATGTTACTCAGGGATAGAGTAATAAGTGTCATGATAACAGTTAAAAACTAGTACAGTATCCAAGGCATGATATCCTATGAAATATATATATATGTATATGAATATAATAAAACATTTTGGGGTAGAGAACAAGGCTTATCATGAACTTCAAAAACCATAACCGAGGTTGTGCACCATAACTGTCATATAGCACAGCACCTATGAGCTATATGGGCCCAGCTCTCTCCTAGCTGGAAGGGCCCCAGTGTATGTAGCCATACGAACCAGAGAATATCTATATCTGTATATGCCTTTATGGGGGACTCGAACCTCCCGGCATAGTCAAGGTGACTTAAGCACCAATGTATACAATAGTGGGGATTTAAACCTCTCATTCATATATTCAATATAGGGGATACAAACTTCCTGGTCATTTAGAAACCCACACCATATAGCTCGGTTTCTAGTGTTAGTCCTTCGGTACTTCCACTTTCATGGCTCGGCTACAATCCCACTCTTAAGACCAATTTAAAACACTTGAAATGCATCAACATTCATTAACCCATTATATATGCAACCCATTAGTATCATCATAACAACCCCACATGCAAGCATATGATATGCCATAACAATAATTTAATATTTTTGGGACTCAAACCCATTTAGTCAATCAAACCCTAAAGATTTTAATTCAATTTATGGTTATCAAAACCTTTACATAGCCATTCATCCATCATTAACATTCTTATGTAAGCATTAGTTCAAAACACAATTTAAACTTATGACAGGATCATTCTTATTGACAATTTCACAAATAAGTTGAGGGAATATTTTTACATATATCAGAGTAATCAAAGACATGTATGATGGATCCAAGACTCAGGTGAGGATGGCAGGAGGAGACTCGGAGAATTTCCCTATCGTTACAGGGTTGCACCAGGGATCTACTCTTAGATCATTCTTGTTTGCTTTAGTGATGGATATGTTGATGCAGAATATTCAAGGAGAGGTGCCTTGGTGTATGCTTTTTGCAGATGATATAGTTTTGATTGACGAGATGTGGGAGGGGGGGGTGAATGATAAATTAGAGGTGTGGAGATAGACCCTTGAGTCTAAAGGGTTCAGGTTGAGCAGGAGCAAGACAGAATATTTGGAATGCAAGTTTAATGACTTGAGGAAGAAAGACAAGGTGGTAGTAAAGTTGGATTCCCAGGCGGTGTGTAAGAGGGATAGTTTCAAGTATCTTGGGTCCATGATTCAGGAGAATGGGGAGATTGATGAGGATGTCTCCCACTGGATAGGGGCGGTATGGATGAAGTGGAAGCTCTCCTTGGGGGTGTTGTGTGATATGAAGGTACCGCCTAAGCTTAAAGGCAAATTCTATAAGGTGGAACTCCGTCCGTCCCTGTTGTATGGAGTGGAATGTTGGCCAGTCAAGAACTCTCACATTTAAAAATTGAAGGTGGCGGAAATGCGGATGTTGCGTTGGATGTATGGTCTTACTAGGGGTGACAGAGTTCGAAGTGAGACTATTCAGGAAAAGGTTGGAGTGGCTTCGGTGGAGGAAAAAATACGAGAAGCCCGTTTGAGATGGTTCAGACATGTGAAAATGAGGGGTACAAATGCCCCGGTTTGTAGGTTCAAGAAGCTTGCTTTGGATGGTTTCAGGCGGGATAGGGGTAGGCCAAAGAAATACTGGAGAGAGGTTATCAGGCAAGACATGGAGAAGTTACATCTCACAGAGAACATGACCCTAGATAGGAAGATCTGGAGGGCATGGATTAGGATAGAATGCTAGTGTCTTTTTGAGTTGCTGGGGTAGGGCATTACTTAGTAGGGTATTATTCTTTTTATGACACCTTGTTGCATGCTTTATTACGAGTTTGCTTACTGCTCTTTGATTATTATTCCTTGTGGGTGGCGTAGGTATGTACTGTTATCTTGTTCCATGCTTTATTAAGGATTTTTATATTATTCCGTGTCTTGAGCCGGGGGTCTATCGGAAACAGCCTTTCTACTTCTCAGGAGTTAGTGGTATGGACTGCGTACATCTTACCCCCCCCCCAGACCTCACAATGTGGGAATATAATGGGTTTGTTTTTGTTTTAACAATGAGGTAAGAGTCACATGCATGAATTATAAAGATTCACAGAGAGAATTTGACTCTTGAACCTTGAGATGACCACTTTTAAGAAACCTTGGCCAACCTTGCTTGAGAGTATTTTAAGAAAGTAGAGAGGACTTTTTCATATTTTAAAGTGTAGAATGAATACCCCAAAAGTGTTTTAGGGACATGAGGTCATAAGGGTTTTAAGTGTAAAATGTCCAAAGTACCCCCATCTTAAAGCTGTAAAAAGTTTGCAAGTGATTAGAAGTCGTCCCCTTGACTCAAGACCACAACATATGACTCGTACCCTTGAGTCATCACCAAGATATGTGTTATACACCCATAAACTTTCCACCTTACGACTCCATGATCCCACTCATGAACTAACCATACAACTCATATGGTATAGTCTCATCAAGGATAGAACCCAAAGGGGATAGACACTAGACCATATTCGACTCAACCCTACTAGTCGTAATATAGTCTTACAACTTATAGTGATCCACTCGTATTCATATAAGAACCTATCCAATTAAACATTTGTTTGGTTACGACTTGGTTTCTGTAACGACCCGATTTGCTAAACCGGAATGCTACACGGTGATCATGACCCCGAAGGACCACAAGCTAACCCATGACTGATATCTATACTTGTATACTGTATCAGATAACAAAATAATACAGAAACATGCACTGAAAGTCCATAAGGTTCGATCATGAACATAACTGAATAACGTAACATTTGTGAGGGGTAATAGAATACCCAAACAAAACTAAAGTCTAAAACATGATAGTCTATATCTAGTCTGGAAGCCTCTACTGTCTGAAGAATCTGAATATGGAGTTGATGGGATATGTCCCCAACTAACTCCAAATAATAAGCTAATCAATGAGATACTAGAAAATCATTATGTCCTCGAAGGATGAGGACTCACTTCTACTCTGACTGTTGAATCTGGAATCTACTGCTGATTTGGAACACGTGTCTCTGAACCTATGGTGTAACATAAAAAGAAAGAACCATAGCGCAAATGCATCAGTACATATGTACCGAGTATACATGTGAGGTAGGCTATATACAATGGTTCACATGTATGAATAAGGCTAACTGACTATCTAACATGAACGTGAGAATACATGTATAAATACGTAACTGTATATTAAGAATTAGTAGGATAAAATTTTATATAATACGTAAATGCATGGATTAGGACTGGTAATGTGACATACTAGTAACTGATATGACTGATAACATGAAAGACTATATCAGAAAATACTGATAACATGGGTCACTGTATCTGAGTATAACTGATAACGTAGGTGACTGTAACTGACAGTCCTAAATCAGATGGAACTATCTGAGTTCCGTACTGTAACTGAGTTGACTATATCTGACAGTCCTAAAATCTAAAGTACTATCTGAGTTTTATTACTGAGACTGATTGACTGTATCTGACAGTCCTAATTCTATAACATAAAACTATGGGAAGTAGTATCTAACCGACATGCACCAAAGGTGCTATGATAACTGAGTTGGGGTCCAATCTATGCCCTGATTGGAAGGGTGTCAATACCGCTCCACTAGTAAAGAAAACATGTGAATAACCCTCATATAACAGGTATGTAACGCCCCCAAAATCGGGTCTCGAGACGTCACACGGTGCTTAGGATCACAAGTGATCCCAAGCTAACCCTTCTACTGGCATAACTCATAAGCAATTGAAAAAAATGTATAAATCTATACAAATTTGTGGAAAATAACTCTTTTCTGAATCTGATCAATACAAAACCGAATTTACAAGATTACAATTCTGTCTTTACAACCAAACATGAAACGGAATACATCAACTTCTACTGACTGCCTTTGAAGCCTCTACTAGTACTGACTGTAGGTAGCCGGGTCATGACTCCCGACTATCCCAAGTCAATACGACTGGATAAAGAAAATATAACACTTCTCGAACTGTATAACTAACTCAAGCCCTTGAACCAAAAGGACTCATCACCTGCTGACTGGATGCCGCGAACTGACTGGATCTGAAGATGTACACTATACCTTGTACCTACATTCTGAGAAAATGTAGACCACATATGAATATGTGGGTCAGCACCATGGAAACGTACCGAGCATATGGGGGTGCAATGCATATATAAAATAATATCTTAATATCACCATAGTTTATAAAATTATGCATGCTGATATAAATGACCCACTTAGCTTGAATTAAATCATCGAAATCATGGATAAATAATACATGTACAGTAAAACAAGTGAGTCATTACAATAAGTTCTCAATTCACTTTCGTCTCGATTTCAATTCATCAAAGCAATCAAATCTCATAACAATTCTCTTTAGAATATATATATCCTTTCAATCTTTTGAAAACAACAACTTTCTCAAAATCAGCCTTTCAAGCGAATATATTTTCATCTTAGATAGAAGAATACACACACACACTGGGAGTCTCTTACAACCAATATAAACCATGTAAGCTACATGGAGTCCAACATCCAACCCACGTTGTGGAGAGCTGTCCTATACTTGCCATCGGAGTAGGACCTTAATCTTTTGTTCACTAGTGATCACTATATCAAACAAACTTAGGCTCACATCCTATGGGGGCACGTAGTTCTAGGAAAGTACCAATCACAGTTATACCTCCCCCTCCGTGCTAAAGTCTACTCCCGAACGTAGCTCAGATCATTTCAAAAGAAAATCCACAACTACACAATTCAATAATTCATATCGGGAGCCATCATGCTATCCCTTTTTCATAATAAATCAACATGTGGATTTCTTTTCTCATTCGAGTTCAAAAATAACTCTTTCAAGACCAAAAGGTCAAATCATTCAAATATCAAGGTTTGTATAACACATTACTTCACCAAAGATCATAATCTCAAAGAGGGTTTAAATCCCATATATCATCACTTGAGGAAAACATTTCAAGATTCATACCTTGTATAGCAAACAAGTATAACTCATATGAAAATCTGGAAATTCAACTTTAAACATAATAGTAACATCAAAACTCAAGGAATTTATCATTAAGACATCACAAAAATATCATAGTTTCTTGAACAAGAATATAGGATAATAGTTCCCATCTCAAATTCACAATTAAACGAGTAAAATCATGTATCTTCATAAAATAACACAAATTTTTGGGCACAAGAACAAAAGAGTGTTCTTGTTGAAAAACCCCACATACCTCAAACTTGAAGCTTTGAATGACTTTCCGAATGACGTAATGCTATTCACGAACTTTTGGGTGTCCCTCATAGCGTTCGTAACGGGGATTCCGAATATGTAAAAATTATAGAATTCCCATGGTTGAATCTCTAGCTATTGGGGTTTTTATGTTGAAACCCTAAAGGTTGTTCTTGGTGAATTTTGGTGAAAGTAAACTTGTTGTGGTGTTATGTGAGTTAAATCCCATGTTATAGACATATATAGGGGTGTTTTTGGCACTTGGAAGTGACGTATGCGGCACATTTCTTATTGCATACATTTACATATGCGCCGCATTGCCTATCGCATACATTTAAGTATGTGCCGCATTGCCTATCGCACACCCTTACTGCCTCTCACAAAAATGGGCATAACTCTTCGCTCGGGTATCATATTTTTGCGAAATTGGTATCGTTGGAAAGAGAATTCAATTATATAAAATTTGATAGGTCTTGGAATGAAAAATTCCATGTATATTAAGAGATATACACGTTTGAAGTTGACCCTTGTAGGATCGAATATCAACTTTGGATGAATCAATTGGTCTTAGCTCAACTTTGTTCTAGGTCATTGATATGAACATTTTTCACCTCTAAACCACTCCATAGACTAGGATAATGATCATGAAACTTGTATTCACACTCAAATTATTTGGATTAGAGCTTAGACTCGTAGGATCGACGGTTAGAATTTTAGCACAAAAATACAAGGTATTACATTATCTCCCCCTTGGAAACATTCGTCCTCAAATGTGGATAATTAAGCTAAAACACAGAGGAATCTTAGTCTTTAAGCTACCATGTACAACTGATATAAACTGAATCATTGAATCTCAAACATAATGAGCCACTGAACTGATCTGCAAGTGCATGAATTCTCATGAAAATAGCTATATGGCTAAGACAGGAACGAGAGTGTCAACATATGAGTAACCAATACTTTGCACTGGATCTGATCTCATGAGAAAGGATGAGAGGTTTATGACATGAAAACTCGGGGTATTACAGCATCCCTCTCTTGGGATCGTTCGTCCCCAAATGATAATAATTTGGTGAAAATACTAGGAAGAGACTGTGACTCTACACAGAATACTTACAAACTGAATCATGACTTAATATCTGAAACTGAAATTGATGCATGAACTGAGCTTAATCATTCATACTTCTATCATGATACTGAATTCTGAGCTAGCTCTACTTTACTTGGTTCAAGGAACTAATACATGTTGAGAGTCGAGGATTCACTTGAAGTGTTCATGATCCATTAATACATCTCGAACTAAGAAGGGATAACTTATGAAAGTGTGAATCCTGAGACAACAAGACTTAGATCATACAAGGGGTATTACACCATCTGGACTAAACACCTAGAAAATTGAGATTATGCACTGAACACTTATGAAATGAGACATGATTAAATTGCCAAATCTGAAACATGATGCTTGGATCGAACGGAATTATCTCACGAAATAGCAATACTCATGAAACTTTAGATAGTAATACTAGATTAAAAGTTGGAACTTTATAAGAGCTTATCGGCTTGCTTGTTAACTAGATTGCCGGCTATAAGGACTGAATCATATTGACTACCCATACTCAAATGGAGTATTTTATCAGCATTTTTCTATGAAATTCTATTAACATTATGGAGCAACGGATTTGGGCATGATCTGAGCAAAACATCTGACTAAGGAATCACAACATTGATATAAATCCGTAGCATGGAATAAAAATATATAACTCCTAAACTAGGATAGGATTGCTAGGCCGCAGGCAACGCAACTTCTTACTTTCAAGATTAGCATCACTTCTAAAATGCTCTCTCAACTATACTATTCCCCTTAAATACCATACTCATTTGATTCAACTCATAATTCTCACATAGGCACTGATAAATCTTTCTGCAAGGTCTAAAGTAAACTAAGTCCTCTCCCCAATGTCAGGACTAACTCAAAAATCATAAGATACAACATGCCACTCCAAAATACTAGTCTAAACCACACGATTCAATATTATATATCTTATTAGAGATCACACCCTAAGAATAATATGCCTTACCACTTCAATGATTAATTCAAAACTCTTGATAGGGATTCACTAGCGCAGATTGCATACATCATCTTACACCCGACATGACGTTCAAGCCTATCATTAAAATCACATATGAACTTCAAGGCAAAACCACATAAAGGCATACTTCGCATATTCTCTAAACCTTTATCAACCATAATTTTCTTGAACCATTCTTAATAACACACACACAATTTCTAACTAACCATGACATGTATCAAAGACTTGGCCTCAATCTTACTTCACACTTTAGCCTTAGATAGAAAATCATAAATAATCTTTCTTAACGAGGGTCAGCAACTCCCTCACATCTAAACCATTGCTTATCCACTATTATCGCCACTATCTTAACATAGAAAGAGGTCACTGAAGGCTAACACATAAGGACCTGAAGCACGAAAACTACAATACGTAACTTTAACACTTATCTGAGGCCAGAGAAATACAATATCAAAGGCATGGATTTATTAACACATGCATAATATAATGTGAACTTCATTAGTATCATGAGTTTAAAAACTGGTCATACTCTAAAACATGAGTTCAAACTTATCATGAGCTATTCAACATAAGACTGGAGTTCATAGATTCAAAAGAGATAACTCGAATCACAGAGTGAAGCTGTTACATGCTTGCTAGAAGTTGAGAATGGGCTTGACCACACATGATAGGTATAAGCATAGGCCTGTGGCATGGATTTGTCAAGCAAGTGATGGATTTGGTGTTGTAATGACTGAAATCCAAGGAATACTCTAGAGTAAAAAGGGATCACTATCTCATCATAACTCATTATTGATATGTATCACAATCTAATTCTCAAAACTCGGTTTGGCTCTTTACTAACCATCTCCCCCTTAGGTCAAAGATGGCATTCTAAGTATGATGGTCCACTCCACATCCTCGAGATTAAGCCATAATTTCATCATTCTACTAGCTACACATAAATTCTAAAGTCACAAGAATAAACTAATTTTGAACTTACCAACTTCATTCTTGAACAACCCATCCATATGCCATCCTTAATTCCTAGCTTCAATAATCATCATCAGAGACTTACACTCTCATTTGCAACCATATCTACATCTCTAATCACATAATCATAGCCTACCAAGATCACACTAACCATGAGAATAAAATCATACTAAAAAGACTCAACATCTTCAATCATAACTCCTTAACTTAGCTATCAAGAACAACATAAATTATCTAACTAGTCTTTCTCCATCTAGCAACTCAACGTTACTACTAACCACATAATATGCAATAATTCTCAAAAAATAATGCAGCCCCATAGCACCTTGGGCACACCTCTACATCATACTTAATTACAAATAAATGATCTTACACTCTTGCATACACTGTTCAGGCCTACTAGATCACCTCCATATAACTAGCATCAACAACCGAACCATTAACTGTTCAAACTTAATGTCTAGTGCTAAACATGTTTTACAACCCAATCTCACACACAATTCTCACTTCAAAACTATAGAACACAACATTAAGAAAAACTAGTACACAATGACAATCAATCATAATCATATGGCTTATCTTATTCATAATCCGTTAACACATTCTCCTTCTTCACATCATAACTATTTACCCATCTATACACCTAAACTTCTTTCATAGCTCTATAAGTTTCAACTAAACTCCCTCTTTCCACCTCAAGAAATTCTAAATTAACAACACTCATCCACCAAGTACTTTCATCAATAACCTATACTTTTCTAACACCACTAATACCATCAATAACTCTTTCCTTACCCTAAGAAAACAACAATCCACCTTAACTAATAACTCTTTCTTTACCTTTCACTAAACTAACAAACAAGGGTATACCACTTCATTACTAATTCAATCATAAGCAAAAATTCATCTATACATATCCAATAAATCACCCTTAACACCATTCTTGTCACTACACTTCTAAACCCACACTTCCAACTAACACAAGAGCAACAAGATAAAAAATACGTTGCTAGTGAATCGAAATAGGCCTCACATGGCTTCACTAGACTTTGGTTTTTCATAAACAAAATGATAACAAGATTACATAATACAAGAGATAGTAACTTGACATACAGTATTCAATGATCTAAGAATACACCTCACTCTATCTTAATTGAATAACTCATAAGAATGAGGGCATAACATAAATTTGAGGGACTTATCACACACTAGAAGGCTCCTCTCAAGCCACTTTATGAAACTTTTGAAACTTTTGAAACTTCTGCTAGCAAATATAAGAGCATTATCTGGGGATGAAATTGGAACTTAACGAACATATTACCTCAAGAACAACACATAGATAGAGAAGTATAGATTATCATTATGGATTCTGAGAAGAAATTTGAAAGAATATCTGACTCGGGCTTAGAGCACGATTTCTATAGGACTGATAAAGCACTTCAATTTTTGGAACTCAAAAGCACTGACAGGATACTTTCTAGCTCTCTTACAATCCCATAACTATCTCTTGAGAATTAAGCTCAACTATTTCTGATACCTTAAAAATGAGGCAAAGTTGGCCAGAATAGGGTAAGATGAGGATTTATATAAGTTTAGAGAACCTTTTCATGGCACGTTCTGAGAATTGAAAGAAGGGGAACATTTCCTAAAAGCCTTGTATCCTCTCGAAGAAAAGTACAGATGTCTTTGTACCATTACGCAAGACTCTACTAGACACAGCTTCACAGACACCCTAGGACAATTGAACTTTGTACTCTGATACTGATGATAGGCGAATTTACACGCCTATAGCACTATATTTTTCCCATATTTTAGCCTAGTTTTGAGAACAAATTATATATTTCATGCACTTTTAGTCCATTTTCCTGTAAGTGAGCTAACGAACATGATTAGCAAAGTTTCAGGTATAAATGATGCAGAATTCAGCATTTCATGGATAACTTGACGCCAAAGAAAGCTTCACGAAAGGAGAAAAGCCAATCTTGGACGCCAAGGATGTAACACCCCATACTTAATTACGTGCATTAGCCATGGTTATATGTGTTGGAGTATAAGTATTGATCCTAACGTATATATGAGTTTAAGTATGAGTATTGATTATTTTGAGATGGTTTCAAGTGTATAGTTTGATTATATGTGTATAGGAATCGACTGTATGTATATCGGAATTTGCCCGTCGATGTTTTCATACGAACTTTATTGAATAAGATTTTCAACGATATAAATATTTCCAAAAACGGATAAGTTTCGGATATAATCGAGCACGTTCGAAACTATAAAACGGCGGCCGGGATAATTGTGAACAGTAAATGTGCAGGAAATTCAAACTACTGAGGCCTGCCAGTTTTTTGGGTCAACTTTGAACGATCGTAACTCTCTCAATATAATGAACTGGGAGGGATGCGACCTATCAAAAGAAAGATCGTTTAGTCTTCTTTCCAATGCAATTGGTTTCATACAAATCCAACATCTGAGTAAGGAGTTATACTCGTTTTACTTCAGCCTCTCAAAACAGTTTTTTAGGGTCAACTTCAAATGATCATAACTCCTTGTAAAGGATGAACTGGGTGGCCTACTTTATATGAAATGAAAGCCCTTTGAATTATCTATCCAAATATACCAATTTCACCCAAATCCGATATCGGAGCAAAGAGTTATGGCCAATTTACTTTAGCCTGTCAAAACAGTCCACCATGGACAGATTCGGATTTACTTAAATTTTTAAGGGCAATATGGTCATTTTCCATCATCTCTTGGACGAAAATTGGTCATTATATAGATATAATTGATCTTATATCCATCAATTATCATCATATTATTGAGAATAAGGAAACCCTAGCCTAATTTCAACTCCAATTATCTTGTGATTCAACCGTGGAAAGTCCAAATTGATTCCGTAGTTGTGTTCATCGTCTCGAGGGCTTCGAGAAGCATCCCTTATTTGTTCCAACAGGACTTCGAAATCAAAAGGGTCATTTTATGGTAAGAATGTAAATTATGTTGGTGTTATTTATATGAATATGTATATATATATATATATATATATATATATATATATATATATATATATATGTATGCATGTGAGCATAAGAAGTATGCTATTTGATTGTTGTTGAAAGATGATTGGGAAATGATGTTGGATTATGTTGAATTGTGAAGGGATGATGTGGTATTGAAATGATGATTATATATATATATATATACACATAAACCTATTGTTCAAGTTGGTTTTTGGAATGTTTTGCAAATAGTGGTTGTATGGAATTATGGAAGAGAATTGTGGTGTTGGGTTGCTAATACTAGATGCCAAATATTTCATTGTAGATAAGTGATTTGTAAAGGCGGGAAGTTGTATTGAATTGGTATCCGAATCTACAACGAGGTATGTAAAGCATACTATAACAATGTTCTTTGGCATGAAAACACCAATGTTCCATCAAGTAAGATTCCAAGGTTGTCCAAAAACATGTATTGTTCTACATTACCAACGAAGTTGTTTCCATTCTATAAAGTGTAAAAAATGTTTCATTGATATACCAAAAGGCTCCTATTTCATTGTTGTGATATTGATGATTCTGAAACACATTGTTGATGTACCAATGAGTCTTTATAACATCGTTATTGTATAAAAGGTCTATTACTTGATTCCTATTGATGTATCATTGTTCCAAAGGTACTATATTGGCATGAACACTAATGTAATAATCTCAAAAGCTTTTGAACTAAGTTGTTGGAAAGATCTCTTATGTGTGTTACTTGATATACGTGTGGGTGGTATCCCAGGGGCATAAGCCTAGCATGGGTCGATCCCTATTTATGTGTTTATGGGTGGTATCCCAGGGGCATAAGCCTAGCATGGGTCGATCCCAGTTGATATGTACTGGAGGCATCCTAATGGTCACAGTACGGTACAATATTGATTATTGTTAGGTGGTTGGAGGTTCGGGAGGAGGAGGTAATGGCGAATGATAATTGTAAAGAATGAAATGAACGAATGTATACCGTTCCACAAATGTGTTCGAATTCACGAACCCAATTCAGATTAATGATAATGTACATGATCCTAAAAGTGTTTATGAAGTGTGGTTCACTTCTATTATGATTTATTCACTTGCGTCTGATTTTCCTGATCCCCTATATTACATCATTTACAGCTTTACATACTCAGTACATATTTCGTACTGACGTCCCTCACGGGGGACCTGCATTTCATGCTGCAGGCATAGGTGCTTCAGGTCATTCGCAACATAGATAGGAGCCAGATCATACAGCTATTGTTGGTGAGCTCCAGTTTGCTTCGGAGCTTTCCGAGTCGGTTCCTTATGTTTTGTTATTGTACAGGAGTCATGTGTGGGCAGGGGTTTGTCCCGACCCTAGTTATGTCATTTTTTCATGTATATCCTAGAGGCTTTGTAGACATAAGGAAGGGTCAAGTCATGGGAGTTTATATAATGATGTTATATTGGTATATGTGGTGGCCCCGACGGCCAAGTATTATATTATATATATATATTTGTGCGTGTTGTGCTGATACAGGGAATTAGACCCTTCTGTATGTAACGAAGTGCTGCCCAAATTTTTGGTGAATGTAAGGGAAAGTACAGGTATTTGAACGGGTTCTCCCGGGCCTTCTCGGCTTCGGGTGCCAGTCCGGCCCGATGGGATTTTGGGGCGTGACAAAGGACTAAAGATGGCGCATGGAAATTCTGTCCCGGGCTAAAACAACATTTCTGAAGACTTTGGGGACTAGCAGTAATTTAGTAGGATTAGGATAATGATACATTAACCTAGTACAATTGGGTTAAGTATTTCATTAGCTTATTAGGATTAGGATAATGATACATTAACCTAGTACAATTGGGTTAAGTATTTCATTAGCTTAGTAGGATTTGGTTAAGCATTTCATTAGCTTAGTAGGAATAGGATATGGGTATTATAAATACCCTATCTTGCTAGAGATTTTAAGACATCTTCTTACATTCAATTCTATTCTATTCTACTTCTAAGACATTTTAGTTCTAAACAATCATTCTTCCATTGATTCTATTTTTCTTCTTCTATTCATCTATTCTTAAATTCCACAACAAGAGAAACGTTACTTTGCTAAGGGATTCACGCCTAACGCCTACCACACCATTACAAACGTGAAATATTTATTGTGGTATAACAACAATGTCAATTGTGATTTCCTTCGCACTCATGGGTAACTAAACTTCTCTGTTGGGGTTATGGAAGCCGAATGAGATACTATCTATTGTTGTGAGTTTGTGAGTTCGTGACACGTATGTTGCTTATATCATTATTCTCTGCATCTTAATCTAAATTCTTTGTGGTTGCAAACGCAAGAATACGCCAGTATAACATTTAACTTGTTCGAAAGAAAGGTTATCTGTCTGGAAAAGAGATAATGTCAAGGTAGTAGGGTCCCATACCCTATTAAAAAGTTAGTGCCGTAACTGGATTAACCTCTTGGAGAATTCGTACCGTTAGACACGCTTTAAGCTTGAAAGAGTTAAAGTGAAATAATCCTCGAATAGGTCGAAAGACGCCTAGATTTACCATCGAATACAATTCTCTATAAGCACATGCATGTCTGAATTCAACACACTCATAGTCAATAGAGACGTATAACTCAGAAGGTGGACATAACCCCAACTCCTCAATTCTCATTGTTTCACAACCTACTAAACATTCGTTCTTTTTACTTTGCTATTTTCTGCTTTACTCTCTTATTTTGGTTACATTACTTTCACAATACAATTCCCCCCTTTTTTACGAGACTTGCACTAAAAGTCTAGTAATCGTTGCTTACTTGTTGACCAAGCTATTCCCTGAGGGATCGATACCCAACCCAGGTTGGGTTCTATATTTGACAAACGACCGCTTTACACTCCTACGAGAGCTGTAGATTGAGCGTTATCAAAAATTGGCGCCGCTGCCGGGGAATACAAGTGTCAATTAAGTTCGTAATAATTACTAGACCCTTTGGACAAAGATTCTCGTACTTTTACTTTTAGTTTTTGTTTTTGTTTACTGCAGGTTTTTATTCAGTGCATGCCCCATACCCGAAGTTTTGGTCAACCATTATAACCTATCAATCCTGAACCACAACGTATTCGCAGAATGGAGGCACAACACGCAATTGAAAGGATGGCTGCTTAACAGGAACAGGCAAGACTAGCTGCGCTAGCCGCCGCTCAAGTGCATCAACAGAATATTGATAACCCTGGGCGAGCAACAAATCCTGGCGATGAATATCTAGGTGATGACGAGCTACTAAACCCTAGGCATGCCGCTGAGATCGCAACACCTGCCAACAGAAGAGATCGTCAAGCTAGGTTTAGGCCTGAACGCCAAGCTATGCAGCCAGCTTTCGACGATGATGATGATGATCTTGACGGAGTCGGAGCCACAGGAGCTATTATTCCCCCACCATTAGCGCTCGGAGCCAAGTTCAACATCACAAGCACCATGATTCAGTTATTGCAACTCAAGGGATTATTTGGTGGACTAGCAGGCGATGATTCGAATATGCATCTCATCAACTTTATTTCTACATGCAAGTCATTTGACAATCCTGGTGTTGGTCAGAATGCAATTCGATTACGTCTATTTCAATTGTCTCTATCTAGGGAGGCAACTCTATGGTTGAATGGGCTGACTCCTGATTCTATTACAAATTAGAGGCAATTGAGAGACGCTTTCCTAGAAAGATTCTTTCCGCCATCCAAAAGAGCACAATTGAGAGATGAAATCAGCAACTTTCGTCAGCTTCCCACTGAAGCTCTTCATGAAACATGGGGGAGGTTCAAGACAAAGCTAGAGAGGTGCCCAAACCATTATATGACTAATGTTCACCTAATGGAGATATTATATAGAGCCCTGAATTCAATAACTAAACCAGTGGTGGATAATGCGGCTGAAGGATCCTTTATGGATCTCACCTTTGGTCAAGCAAGCAATATGCTAGATCGTATGATGAAACAAAGTAGAGCTTGGCATACCAGGGATTCTGAGGTAGCAAGCCCCACTTTATCTATTGGCATGACTGCAGACCAAAGAAGAAGACAAGAAGAACGTGATCAAGATATGGCGCACATGAAAACACAAGTGGATCTTCTTACAAAGTATTTATTATCAGGGAAGACCGAAAAAGTGAAAGCTATTACGTCAAAAGGAAGAGATGAATCTGATTCGGAAGAGGAAGCCAACTACTTGAACAATCAGGGGGGTTTCTGAGGCAATGCCCAAGGAAACCAAGGTCGGAACTATTATGATAAGTCTGGAAACAAGGACCAAGGTAGTTGGAGGAAAAACAATGAAAAGAGTGGTTTATACGTACCCCCTGGAAGACGTGACACCACCACATCTAGTTCTGGAAGTATGGAAGACATGATGGCTAAACTACTGAAAGGAGTGGAAGCAACGAGCACAGGAGTAACGGAGGTAATAAATGATTTGTCCTCTATGAAGCAATTAGTTGATTCTCATTCCACTTCAATCAAGCAAATAGAGCAGCAATTGAGCCAACTTTCAGCAGCACTCAATCAAAGAAAGGCTGGCACTTTACCTAGCGACACTGTGCAAAATCCAAGGAATGATGGATCATGCATGGCTATTACTACTCGAAGTGGTAAGGCACTGGAAACTTCATCTAAGGGCAAACAAGTGGTTGACGATGTAGCAGACAACGATGATAAGGCTAATGAAGAAAACACCATGGAAGCTGACCGAGACGTACATGACGTCACCCCTAGTAGGTTGCAGCCTGAAACTACCAAAATTTGGAAGCAAGAGGAGAAGAAATATATGGAGAAAACAATTCCATATCCACCACCACCTTTTCCTCAAAGATTGAAGAAGCATGCAGATGATACAAAATTCGGCAAATTCATGACTATGTTAAAGTAGCTGACCATTAATGTTCCGTTGGTGGAGGCACTAGAACAAATGCCTGGGTATGCAAAATTTATGAAGGATCTTTTGACAAAGAAGCGGGTAGCAAGCTATGAGTTGAAAGATACTGTTCATCATTGCGGTGCTATTGCCACCCGATCACTAGTTCGGAAAAAGGCCGACCCCGGTGCTTTCACTATTCCTTGCACGGTTGGATCTATGAATTTTTCCAAAGCATTGTGTGATTTGGGATCTAGCATCAATTTGATGCCACTATCCATCTACAGAAAGTTGGGGTTGGGCGACCCTACACCAACCAATATGCGGCTCGTGATGGCGGATAGGTCAGTAAAACGACCTGTGGGTATCTTGAATGATGTGTTGGTGAAGGTGTCTACCTTCATTTTTCCTGCAGACTTTGTGATTTTGGATTGTGAGGTGGATTCTGAAGTACCCATAATCTTGGGATGTCCTTTCCTTGCAACGGGAAGTATTCTTATTGACATGAGAGCTAATGAGCTTTTATTTCGGTTGAATGACGAAGTGGTCCGCTTTGATATATGCAAAGCAATGAAGCAGCCCAACGATATGAATGTGTTCTCTGTAGCTGATGTTCATCATGAGGATAAGAAAGCATTATCTGTAGAGAAACAGCTTACTGTTGAGCCATTATCTGTTGCGCCACTGAATGTTGAGCATGAGGACGATGAAGATTATGAAGAACTTATGGGTGCTCTAACAGGAATAGAGTCCTATTCCCATACTCCTAAGCAACCGGACCGTGATCTTAAGAATCAACCGTCACCAACAGCGAAGACTTCCCTTGAAGAGCCACCAATGCTAGAATCGAAAGAGCTCCCCGATTATCTAAGGTATGTGTTCTTGGAAAGTATAAATACACTTCCGGTGAGTGCGGATGATTTAAGTAAATAGCACGTAGAGGCTCTCATCTCTACTCTGAAGAGATACATGAGAGCTATGGGTTGGACTATTGATGATATAATTGGTATCCCTCCTGGGATAGGCATGCACAAGGGTCATCTCGAAGAAGATTGCATGCCTACAAGTAAGCCTCATTATCGTCTAAATCCATTTAGAAAACGATCCACCATCTATCTCGATGAAGTCTAAGTACTCAAGGTAACTATGTCGTGCCGCGACAATAAATCAAGCGCTAGATGGGAGGCAACCCATCATTTATCGTTTTTCATTTTTTTTTTCATTCTATTACGTGTTTGCTTTTGATAAATAAAAATCCAAAAATAAGAGTCGTGCCACGACCAAAACTAAGGCGCTTGATGGGAGGCAACCCATCGTTCTAATCGTTTTTATTGTTTTTGAGAAAATGTAGGTGCAAGAGGTGTAAAACGAGGACATTGGTTTCAAATTTTGATTTGGACGTATTGCATGTTAAAGGTGGTAAGTTAGGAATGAAGAAGCAAAAGTCTATGGATTGAGCATTGCTCATGAAAATATAGGCATCGAACAAGGCTAGGCCTAGGTAAAACTAGGCCACGAACAAGGCAAGGCCTATACTATGGCCTAAGGTCTCGGAATCTAGTGTGCCATAGCATAGGCGCCGCCCATGCCCAAGTATGCCATAGCATAGGCGTCGCCTATGCTAATGCCTTTTGTCTCTGAATCTCATATGCTAAGTGAAAGGCGCCGCCTATGCCTAGGAATTCCATGGAATAGGCTCCGCCTATGATAAACAATGCTTTGCAAAAGGCGCCGCCTATGCCAAGCATAGGCAAAGCAAAAGGCGTCGCCTATGGTCACTTCTTGTCTCCAAATCCGATTTTAAATGGGTCAAAACCCGACCCAACCTTCTCCTATAAATATGAGACTTAGTCTTGAACCAAAAACACATTGGAAACCTAGCTTAAGCGCCACCTATAGTCCCCAAATCCTCTCAAAAATTTTCCTTTTGCTTTCTTACTTCACAAAAACAACATCCAAAGTCATCAATCAAGTAAGTTCTTATTTGTTCTTCATTTATATTCCGTAAGTACTACATTACTACGCCTATTATGAATTTCTAAATCTTGAAGTAGTATTGATGATTTGAAAGTGATTGAATTGTTATGATACAACCAAGTGAGTGAATGAATACGTAAGGATGATCGTAACTTATTTCCAACTTGAATTTGATGCACTGTCTTACTTTTGTGGAATTGATATGGTCACAAAAATTGCATAATCTTGTCACTTGAATACTTACATGTTGGAATGACTTGTTCATCGAGATAAGAATTATAGATGCCTACCGACATAGGAGGTTGTGATTATTTCTAGATGCTATACCTTGATTCAATCTCTATGTAGTAGTCTTGATATCTCACACATGCAAGTATTGCCAAGATTACAAGAAGTATGAATGCATTGATTTTATTGTTGGAATAGAGCACCTAAAACGTATGTCGATGAAGTCTGAGTAATCGACCACTTTCACTTCACTAGTCTGTACCAACAAACTAAGTGTGGGGTGGTGCCACTACTGCTTGTTTATAGATTGTATCCATCGATATGATGCTAACATGAACATTGTTTTAAGTCTCAGGTACAATGGCACCCAAAGCAAGACAAGGCAAAGATAAGGCTACCACTTCACAAAAAGGCAAGAAAAGAGGCCGAAAAGAGCAAGGAGAACCCTCCTTGCTGAAAATACCTCGACTCACTCTTGGAATTAAGTGGGATACTTATGAGGAACTTCTGAGGATGAAGAATCTGATGATGATTTCGACGAAAGGGGTATGACCCCAGACATAGAGGATGAGTCCGACTAACCAGGTTCTTCTTATTTATTTTCCACTGAGGACAGTGTGTCCCGTCTAAGTGTGGGGTGCTGGTATTTGCATGCTATACTTCTCTATCCACATTTGCATTTATTTATGTTTGTTTGTTTTGTTAGTAGTTAATTGTTTTTTTCAGTAGTTAAAATTTATTTATTTTTAACTTAGCTTCGCATGAAATTATTCTAATAGGCAGCATGAGATTATGACAAGAGTTTGTGCTAAAATCATGACTATTGAGACGTTTAGGCTCTAATTGTGACTCACTATGTGATATTGTTTGGTTTAATTCCTTCATCTGTTGGGTCAAGAGTCTATACTACTCCCAATAAAGTCGACCATGTGCCTTGTGTGTGTGAGATTAATAGTATATTCTATGTTTGCGGCTGATGCTAGAACTTGCCTGGTATGTATGCAAAGCAAAAATAAAGAGTGTAAGTTTAGGAGATGATTTAGGCATTTCTTTGGCAACCTATACTTGTTTACCTTCGTTTTACCTACCCATGGACATCATCCTAGTTAACCCCTTTTTGAGCCTTTAGTCTATTTTCTTTGACAAACCTCATATGTAAGCTTAATCCATTTTTTCAAGACCATAATTTGATCCAAATTCCTAAGTGCTTTAAAGTAAAAAAAAAATAAGAGGAAATTGGGTGAGTATGATGCTTTAGAATGCATTGGTGCTTGAATGAGTTATGAAAAAGAAAGTGCTATCATAAGAGGTATGTTATCAAAAGAAAAAGGAAAGGAAAACTGAAAAGTTAGTTATGTTTAAAATTGAAAAACAAAAGAGGAGAAAAAGGGTGGTAGATTAAAAGAAAGTAGAGAGGTTGTTTGAAATAAAAGTGTTAAATGATATAATGTGATGTATTAAAGCGCTTAGGAACATAGTCACTATTTCTGGCCAAAATAGTCCTACCCGTCCCTTAGCCTACATTACAACCAGCAAAAGACCTATTTGATCCTAAGCTTAGCATTCTGACATTTAGTGGAGCATTACACTAAGGGCAAGCCTATGGTCATCAGTTGCTACATATGAATTCTTTGTGAGAGTGAGAGCAAGGATATTTTGATACCCATGTTTGAAAAATATGCTATACTTGGGAGTGATTATGGGTAATATATTGTGAGACACACATGGTTGATGAGTTTTTGGTGGTCGTGTATGATTCTTTGTGCCTTGAATTTTGAATATGAGTTGACCACCATCACGAGTCTATGTTGGAGGCTAAATGGTCTCTACTAATGATCGAAAAACTACTCTTTGTTGATAATTGTTGTGCTTGTCTTGACGAATATTTTATGTTGTTGCTGTGAAACCCTAAGTTGATGTTTAGAGAGACATGATATTTTGTTCGAGGACGAACAAAGCTTTAAGTGTGGGGTGTTGATGATAGGCGAATTTACACGCCTATAGCACTATATTTTGCCCATATTTTAGCCTAGTTTTGAGAACAAATTATATATTTCATGCACTTTTAGCCCATTTTCCTGTAAGTGAGCTAACGAAAATGATTAGCAAAGTTTCAGGTATAAATGATGCAGAATTCAGCATTTCATGGATAACTTGACGCCAAAGAAAGCTTCACGAAAGGAGAAAAGCCAATCTTGGATGCCAAGGACTAAAGATGGCGCATGGAAATTCTGTCTCGGGCTAAAACAACATTTCTGAAGACTTTGGGGACTAGCAGTAATTTAGTAGGATTAGGATAATGATACATTAACCTAGTACAATTGGGTTAAGTATTTCATTAGCTTATTAGGATTAGGATAATGATACATTAACCTAGTACAATTGGGTTAAGTATTTCATTAGCTTAGTAGGATTTGGTTAAGCATTTCATTAGCTTAGTAGGAATAGGATATGGGTATTATAAATACCCTATCTTGCTAGAGATTTTAAGACATCTTCTTACATTCAATTCTATTTTATTCTACTTCTAAGACATTCTAGTTCTAAACATTCATTCTTCCATTGATTCTATTTTTCTTCTTCTATTCATCTATTCTTAAATTCCACAACAAGAGAAACGTTACTTTGCTAAGGGATTCACGCCTAACGCCTACCATACCATTACAAACGTGAAATATTTATTGTGGTATAACAACAATGTCAATTGTGATTTCCTTCGCACTCATGGGTAACTAAACTTCTCTGTTGGGGTTATGGAAGCCGAATGAGATACTATCTATTGCTGTGAGTTTGTGAGTTCGTGACACGTATGTTGCTTATATCATTATTCTCTTCATCTTAATCTAAATTCTTTGTGGTTTCAAACGCAAGAATACGCCAGTATAACATTTAACTTGTTCTAAAGAAAGGTTATCTGTCTGGAAAAGAGATAATGTCAAGGTAGTAGGGTCCCATCCCCTATTAAAAAGTTAGTGTCGTAACTGGATTAACCTCTTGGAGAATTCGTACCGTTAGACACGCTTTAAGCTCGAAAGAGTTAAAGTGAAATAATCCTCGAATAGGTCGAAAGACGCCTGGATTTACCATCGAATACAATTCTCTATAAGCACATGCATGTCTGAATTCAACACACTCATAGTCAATAGAGACGTATAACTCAGAAGGTGGACATAACCCCAACTCCTCAATTCTCATTGTTTCACAACCTACTAAACATTCGTTCTTTTTACTTTGCTATTTTCTGCTTTACTCTCTTATTTTGGTTACATTACTTTCACAATACAATTCCCCCTTTTTACGAGACTTGCACTAAAAGTCTAGTAATCGTTTCTTACTTGTTGACCAAGCTATTCCCTGAGGGATCGATACCCAACCCAGGTTGGGTTCTATATTTGACAAACGACCGCTTTACACTCCTACGAGAGCTGTAGATTGAGCGTTATCAGATACCAAGTTTGTAACACCTCGAAATCGGGTCCCAAGACGTCACACGGTGGTTAGGATCACAAGTGACCCCAAGATAACCCTCCTACTTGCATAACTCATAAGCCACTGAACAAAAAGTATAAATCTATACAAATTAGCAGAAAATAAATCTTTTTTGAATTTGATCAATACAAAACCGAATTTATAAGATTACAATTTTGCCTTTACACCCAAAACTGAAATGGAATACATCAACTTCTACTGACTATCTATAAAGCCTCTACTAGTACTAACTGTAGGTAGCCGGGTCATGACTCCTGACTATCCCAACTCAATATGACTGAATAAAAAAAATACACCACGTCTCGAACTATATAACTAACTCAAGCCCTTGAACCAAAAGGACTGATCACCTGCTGGATGGATGCCGTGAACTGACTGGATCTAAAGATGTACACTATACCTTGTACCTATATTCCAAGAAAATGTAGCCCACATACGAATATGTGGGTCAGCACCATGGAAACGTACCGAGCATATGGGGGTGCAATGCATATACAATATAATATATTAATATCACCACAGTTTATAAAATTATGCATGCTGATATAAATGACTCACTTAGCTTGAATTAAATCATTGAAATCATGGATGAATAATACATGTACAGTAAAACAAGTGAGTTATTGCAATAAGTTCTCCATTCACTTTTGTCTCGATTTCAATTCATCAAAGCAATCAAATCTCATAACAATTCTCTTTAGAATATATATATCTTTTCAATCTTTTGAAAACAACAACTTTCTCAAAATCAATCTTTCAATCGATATATTTTCATCTTCGATAAAAGAATACACACATACACTGGGATTCTATCACAACCAAAATAAACCATGTGAGCTACATGCATTCCAACCCACGTTAGGGAGAGATTCCCTATCCTTTCCATCGGAGTAGGACCTTAATCTTTTGTTCACTAGTGATCACTATATCAAACAGCCTTAGGCTCACATCCTATGGGGGCACGTAGTTAGAGGGAAGTACCAATCACAGCTATACCCCCCCCCCCTCAGTGCTAAAGACTACTCCCGGACTTAGCTCAGATCATTTCAAAAGAAAATCCACAACTACACAATTCAACAATTCATATCGGGAGCCATCATGCTACCCCTTTTTCATAATAAATCAACATGTGGATTTCTTTTCTCATTCGAGTTCAAAAATAACTCTTTCAAGAACAAAAGGTCAAATCATTCAAATATCAAGGTTTATATAACACATTACTTCACCAAAGATCATAATCTCAAAGAGGGTTTAAATCCCATATATCAACACTTGAGCAAAACATTTCAAGATTCATACCTTGTATAGCAAACAAGTATAAATCATATGAAAATCTGGAAAAACAACTTTAAACATATTAGTAACATCAAAACTCAAGGAATTTATATTTAAGACATCACAAAAATATCATAGTTTCTTGAACAAGAATATAGGATAATAGTTTCCATCTCAAATTCACAATTAAAGAAGTAAAATCATGTATCTTCGTAAATTAACACAAATTTTTTGGCACAAGAACGAAAGAGTGTTCTTGTTGAAAAACCCCACATACCTCAAACTTGAAGCTTTGAATAACTTTCTGAATGATGTAATGCTATTCACGAACTTTTTGGGTGTCCCTCGTAGCCTTCGTAACGGGGATTCTGAATATGTAAAAATTATAGAATTCCCATGGTTGAATCTCTAACTATTGGGGTTTTTATGTTGAAACCCTAAAGGTTGTTCTTGGTGAATTTTGGAGAAAGTAAACTTGTTTTGGTGTTATGTGAGTTAAATCCCTTGTTATAAACATATATAGGGGTGTTTTTGGCACTTGAAAGTGACGTATGTGGTGCATTTCTTATCGCATACATTTACATATGCGCAACATTTCCTATCGCATACATTTAAGTATGCGCCACATTGCCTATCACACACTCTTACTGCCTCTCACAAAAATAGGCATAACTCTTCGCTTAGGTATCGGATTTTTGCGAAATTGGTATCGTTGGAAAGATAATTTAATTATATAAAATTTGTTAGGTCTTGGAATGAAAAATTCCATATATATTAAGATATATACACGTTTGAAGTTGACCCTTTTAGAATCGAATGTCAACTTTGGATGAATCAATTGGTCTTAGCTCAACTTTGTTCTAGGTCATTTCTATGAAAATTTTTCACCTCTAAACCACTCAATAGACTAGGATAATGATCATGAAATGTGTATTCAAACTAAAATTATTTGGATTAGACCTTAGACGCATAGGATCAACGGTTAGAATTTTAGCACGAAAATACGGGGTATTACAAGGTAACTCTAGTGAGAATGGTGGGAACATTGACATAATAGGTTAATCCACCTCATCTACCCTTATATAGAAGGCTATGATGTCTCAACCTTTACTGGCTACATAGTTTTGGAATGCAAGGATTGCTTCTAGGAATCACACCCAAGTATAACAGATGTGTCCCCATCCTTGGATTCACTCGATGCTAATTCCTACTCCCATATGAATGGACACTGAACATGATTTACTGAAATGAACTGAACTGAACATAGACTGAGTTACTGAATTTCCATGGCTGACAGATTACTGCTGACATCTGACAACTGACTGAGTCATGAGATCATGGAGATTTTTCCTGAGTCATAAGACTATCTGAAATCTAAGAGTTCATAGCTTGACTGAAAGTATTGTGAAAACATGACATGGATCTATGCACACAGCTAATATTTTGGGTACAAATACCCCAGGACTCAATAGAAGGAAACTGACATAGCATAATTTACTTGAAGACTTGACCTACTTCATAATACATACTACATTCATAGGAGTCTTTCATCAAACAAGTAATAGGCATAAACTTGTACATACATGGGGATTTCATGATATCATGCTAGTTAGACAATTTTCCTTAGTCTAGGCATTTAATCAAACATATTGTAGTCATAGTACATGTAAAGCGCATCATACAACAATTAAAAATCATGCTTCAATTCCAATTCCATCATACAAGTTTTTAGTCATGAGATTTCATAAATCTTTATCTATACTAATCAACCCACCTAGAATTTATCATCAAATCATTGAATAGAAATCAATTCCTCATTTATCAACATGAAAGAGAACATACAAATCATGAAAACATGAAGAAAATCCATAACTTGTAGTTAAAAAGGATTCTTGGACTTCATGGATGAAAAGAGACCATAAATGAACACTATGCATACCTTAGATCATGATTTCATAAAGATTGATGGTGAAACCTTCCTGAATTTGAATCCCCAATAGAAACCCTAGTTTGTTCTTGAGATAAACTTGAGAGAAACTAATATGTTTTGGGTGAAAAGTGGCTAAATCCCGTGTTTGGAAGATTATATAGGGGGGCAAATTAACCTTTTTAACCCTGGACACGTAATTAAATTTTTAGTAAAATTTCCCGAGTTGGGCCCTTGGCGCGATGCGGCATTATCGTGTCGTGTCACTGGAAATTGACAATTGAGAAATTGCATGGTGGCGCGATGCGGAGCTATCATGTTGCCACCTTGGCTACGACCTGGAAGTTTGGACCGACGTGCTAGTATCGCAGAGAAACATTGGAATTTGACAATTTTCATTTGAGCTATCTCCGCGACGCGCTGAAGGCTCATGTCAAACACTGTCTCACTAAAAAGTTTCTAACTCTTCGCCTGAGTGTCGAATTTGGACGAATTATATATTGATTGAAATCTTATTCAATTTCCCATGTGATAGGAAGTGAAAATTATGGAAATACCACGTGTATAATAATGAATTATTATTTCAAAGCAAGTTCTAACATCCTTGAGATGTTTTTCAAGCCAAGAAAAAGCACGGGTATTACAAGTCCCTAGCCCCGTAACCACACCATACGATGTGTATGATGAGTCATTAACAGGGAAGTGAGCTCAAAGCTCAAGGAAATTTTCAAGGACCAAAATCTGGGGCGTTTTAGTCTCCCCCCCTCCCCAGGATCATTCTCCCTCGAATTATGGGACAAGGCATTTCTTGTATGATTCAACCTCAATCATTATTACTCTTACCCTTAAGGAAGAAAAAAATATACTAAGGAAACTTTCAATCTTTCTTTTACAAAGAAGAAAATAAAGATCTTGAGAACACACATACCTCAAGCACAATTTTTTAGAATAGGGAAAAGGAAAGGAAACTTGGACTTCATGTCCTCCTTGGGTTCCCAAGTAGCTTCCTTGAACTTTTTGTTCATCCATAGAACCTTTACCGAAACCATATTTTTGTTCGCAACCAACAAACTTATCGATCCAAGATCCTTACTAGGACCTCCCCATAGGATAAAGGATTTTTAATACCATTGTTCTCCAAGGGAACAACTAAAGAAGGATTACCCACACATTTCTGCAACATGGACACATGGAATACCGGGAATGGAACTCTAGCACCTTGGATTCTCTAAGATCTCGGGGAAAAAATCTGTCTAAGAATGCAGTGACAAACTCCTCCCACTTTATAGGACCTGCATCATTTGATCTTTTGGACTTCCACTGTTTGAACCAAGCATGAGTCACATCCTACAACTGGTATGCATCTAGCTCAACACTCTAAACAGTAGTCACCCCCATGGCATCTGTCACTTTTTGGACTTGATCTAAGAATTCCTAAGGGTCTTCATATACCTTAGACCCGAGGACGATTAGAGGATTCATTCGTGTGAAATCCCGAATCCTAGTTGCAGCTGAGTTGGCCACTGGGTTGGTCGGAATGACTGTTGGCCGTTCATTATGAGCAGCAATTGATTGAGAAAGAGTGGTAAATACGGTCCTGAACTCTGCATAAGAAACATGATCTCACAAAGGTTCTTCAGGCTGAGGGGCTGACTGATTTCTTCTCTTAGGAGACATGTTCTGAAATAACGAGAAAAAGAGTATTAGACTGAGAAACTGACTTATTATTATGCATACAGGCACGACATGAATACTGAAAGAAGGGAAACTATTCTTAAAACATCTCATAGCCTCTTGCACATAAATGTGGCGTGCAACTCACCCATGTAAAAGACTCGACTAGATACGGCTTTCGGACTTCCTAGGACTCTATTGAACCTTAGGCTCTGATACCAAGTTTGTAACCACCCGATTTACTGATCCGGAATGCTACACGGTGCTCATGACCCCGAAGGATCACAAGCTAACCCATGACTGATATCTGAACCTGTATACTGTATAAGATAACATAATAATGCAGAAACATGCACTAAAAAGACATAAGGTTCGATCATGAACATAACTGAATAACGTAACATTTGTGTGGGGTAATAGAATACCCAAAACAAAACTAAAGTCTAAAATATGATAGTTTGTATCTAGTCTGAATCTAGTCTAGAAGCCTCTACTGTCTAAAGAATTGAATAAGGAGTTGATGGGACATGTCCCCAACTAATTCCAACTAATAAGCTAATCAATGTGATACTATAAAATCATTATGTCCTCGAAGGATGAGTACTCACTTCTACTCTGACTGCTGAATCTGGAATCTACTATTGATCTGGAACTCGTGTCTTTGAACCTATGGTGTAACATGAAAAGAAAGCACCATAAAGAGAATACTTCAGTACATATGTACCTAGTATACATGTGAGGTAGGATATATACAATGGTTCACATGCATAAATAATGCTAACTGACTGTCTAACATGAACATAAGAATACATGCATAAATATGTAACTGACAACGTGATTTCATGATTTCTGAGTCTTTATACTCATAACATGACATGCTAGTAATTGATATGACTGATAACATGAAAGACTATATCTGAAAATACTGATAACATGGGTGACTATATCTAAGTATAAATTATAATGTGGGTGACTGTAACTGACAGTCCTGAATCTGATGGAACTATCTGAGTTCCGTACTGTAACTGAGTTGATTGTATCTGACTATCCTAAAATCTGAAGTACTATCTGAGTTCTATTACTGATACTGATTGACTATATCTGATAGTCCTGATTCTATAACATGAAACTGTGGGAAGTAGAATCTAACTGACATGCCCCAAAGGTGCTATGATAGCTCAGTTGGGGTCCAATCTATGCCCTTATTGGAAAGGTGTCAATACCGCTCTACTGTTAAGGACAGCATGTGAGTAACCCTCATATAATAGGTAACTCTAGTGAGAGCGGTGAGAACCATCACATAACAGGTTAAGCCACCTCATCTACCCTCATATAGCAGGCTACGATGTCTCAACCTATGCTGGCTACATAGTTCTAGAACGCAAGGATTACTTCTAGGAATCACACCCTATTATAACAGGTGAGTCCCTATCCTTGGGTTCACTCGGTGATAATTCCTACTCCCATCTGAATGGAAACTGAAGATGATTTACTAAACTGAACTGAACTGAACATAGACTGAGTTACTGAATTTCCATGGCTGACGAATTACTATTGATATCTGAAAACTGACTGAGTCATGAGATCATGGAGATTTTTCCTGAGTCATAAGACTATCTAAAGTCTAAGAGTTCATAGCTTGACTGAAAGTATTGTGAAAACATTATAGGGATCTAGGCACACAGCTAATATTTTGGGTACAAGTACCACCAGAACTCAATAGAAGGAAACTGATATAGCATAATTTACTTAAAGACTTGACTAACTTCATAATGCATACTACATTCATAGGAGTCTTTCATCAAACATGTAATAGGCATAAACTTGTACATACATGGGTATTTCATGATATCATGCTAGTTAGACAATTTTCCTTCATCTAGGCATTTAATCAAACATATTGTAGTCATAGTACATGTAAAGCACATCATACAACAATTAAACATCATGCTTCAATTCCAATTCCATCATACAAGGTTTTAGTCATGAGATTTCGTAAATCTTTATCTATACTAATCAACCGACATGGAATTTATCCTCAAATCATGGAATAGAAATCAATTCCTCATTTATCAACATGAAAGAGAACATACAAAGCATGAAAACATGAAGATAATCTATAACTTGTAGTTAAAAAGGATTCTTGGACTTCATGGACGAAAGGAGTCAATAAATGAACACTATGCATATCTTAGATCGTGATTTCATAAAGATTAATGGTGAAACCTTCCTGAATTTGAATCCCTAATAGAAAACCTAGTTTGTTCTTGAGATAAACTTGAGAGAAACTAATATGTTTTGGGTGAAAGTGGCTAAATCCCGTATTTGGAAGATTATATAGGGGGGGCAAATTAACCCTTTTAACCCTGGATACGTAATTAAATTTTTAGTAAAATTTCTCGAGTTGGGCCCTTGGCGCGATGCGGCGTTAATCGTGTCGTGTCACTGGAAATTGACAATTGGGAAATTGCATGGTGGCGCGATGCGGAGCTATCGTGTTGCCACCATGGCTACGACCTGAAAGATTGGAACGACGTGCTAGTATCGCAGAGAAACATTGGAATTTGACAATTTTCATTTGAGCTATCTACGCGACGCGCTGAAGGCTCATGTCAAACACTGTCTCACTAAAAAGGCTCTAACTCTTCTCCCAGGTGTCGGATTTAGGCAAATTATATATCGATGGAAAGTTTATTCAATTTCCCATGTGATAGGAAGTGAAAATTATGGAAATACCACATGTATAAGAATGAATTCTTGTTTAAAATCAAGTTCTAAAATCCTTGAGATGATTTTTAAGCTAAGAAAAAGCACGGGTTTACAATATCTTCCCCTTAAGAACATTCGTCCTCGAATGAGACTTACTGAGAGGGGAAATAATAAAATGAACATAAACTAAACATAAATAACTGGAACATGATCTCATGACGGACATGACTGACAAGATGAACATAACATACTAAACATGCATATCTGATGCATGCGTAACTGATTCATAAATGCATAACTGATAGTTCTGAAGAACTAAATTTTCTCACAATGAGAATGCATGTCTGATGCATAACTATATAACTGATCTGATACATGAATGCATGATTGAATATTCGATGGTACTTGATACCAAGATTATCATTAGAACATGAACATGAGACTGAATACTAAGTTAGTGAAGTACACTAATCATGAAACTGAGTAAGCTTAAGGAGAACTATTACCTTGAGTATGATCTGAGTTGGCGGGGAAGAGGTGAGGATACTTGGTACGCATATCTCCATATTCTTCCCAAGTAGCTCCCTCTACGGACTGACTTTGCCAAAGAACTTTAACTAGAGGGACTTCTTTGTTCCTCAATCTACGAGTCTGATAGTCTAAGATTTTAACTGGAATCTCTTCATAAACGAGGCTATTCTGAACATCTATGCTCTGAATAGGGACTACGACTAATGGGTCACCTATGCATTTCTTGAGAAAAGAGACTTGAAAGACTGGATGAACTGAGGCTAGATCTGAAGGGAATTTGAGCTCATAAACTACTTTGCCAAATCGACTGAGAATCTTAAAGGGACCGACATATCGGGTACTGAGCGTTCCGTTCTTGCCGAATCTCTTCACTCCCTTCATAGGAGAGATCTTGAGGTATACATGATCACCAATCTCAAACTCGAGATCCTTTCTACAAACATCTGCATAAGACTTCTATCGGCTCTGAGCATCCCGGAGTCTTTCTCTAATTAACTGAACTTTCTCTAAGGCATCGAATACTAAGTCAGGACCTATGACTAAGGCCTCACTAACTTCGAACCAACCAATTTAAGATCTATATCTCCTACCATAGAGAGCTTCGAATGGAGCCATCTGAATACTGGAATGATAGTTGTTATTGTATGCAAACTCAATCAAAGGCAAGTGGTCATCCCAACGTCCCTTGAAATCAATTGCACACGCCCTTAGTATATCTTCTAACATCTGAATGGCCCTTTCTTCTTGACCATCTGTCTGGTGATGAAAAGTTATACTGAGATGAACTTGGGTACCAAGACCCTTTTGGAATGCTTTCCAAAAATGAGAGGTGAACTGGGTACCTCTAACATAAAAGTCAATGGAACACCGTGCAATCTGACCAGCTCCTTAATGTAGAGTTTGGCATAATCTTTGGCTGAATAAGAGGTATGGACTGGAAGAAAATGGGTTGATTTCGTCATTCTATCTACAATGACCCAGACTGAATCATGTTGATAACGAGTTCGAGGCAAACCCGTCACTAAGTCCATGTTCACAACTTCCCACTTCCAAGTAGGAATACTGAACTCCTGCGTAGGACCACTAGGCTTCTGATGCTCTATCTTAACTTGCTGATATGTAGAGAACTTAGACACAAACTCTGCAACATCTCTTTTCATCTCACTCCACCAATAGATTTCCTGCAAATCGCGCTACATCTTAGTGGGCCCTGGATGAATAGAGTAACGCGCACCATGCGCTTCTCAAAAAATTCACTACCTTATGTCATCTACACCTGGAACACATAGACGACCCTGACAACGGAGGATGTCATCTCCCCCTTGGGAGAAAACCTCTATTTTCTGATTCTGAACTGACTCTTTTAGCTTGACAAGGCTAGGATCCTTATCTTGCTTTTCTTTCACCTCAAAAACTAGAGATGATTCTGAACTACTCTGAATACATACACCGCCCTTTGAAGAATCGACTAAGCGAATGCCTAGTCTACCAAGCTGGTGTACTTCTTGAGAAAACTTTTTCTTACTATCATCAACATGAGAAATACTACCCATGGACAGTCTACTGAGAGCGTTGGCCACTACGTTGGCCTTGCCCGGATGATAGAGGGCACTCATGTCATAATTTTTTAAGATCTCTAACCACCTTCTCTGATGAAGATTGAGATCTTTTTGAGAAAAGACATACTGAAGGCTCTTATGATCTGTGAAGATGTCTACATGAACTCCATAGAGATAATGCCTCCAAATCTTTAAGGCAAAGACTATGGCTGCTAATTCAAGATCATGAGTAGGATAATTCTTCTCATGGGGTTTAAGCTGTCTGGAGACGTAGGATATGAACTTACCATGTTGCATAAGGATACAACCTAAACCCACTCTAGATGCATCACAATATACTATGAAACCGTCTGACCCATCTGGTAATACTAGAACTAAAGCTGAGGTGAGTCGAGTCTTTAATTCTTGAAAACTCTTCTTGCATGAATCTGACCACTGAAACTTGACCTTCTTCGGAGTCAATATGGACATAGGAGATGCAATGAAGAAAATCCTTCAACAAACCGTCTGTAATATTCAGCCAAACCCAAGAAAATCCTGATATCTAATAGAGAAATAGGGCGAGGCCAGTTTCTTACTGCTTTGGTCTTTTGAGGATCTATTCTAATTCCATCACCAGAAACAATATGGCCAAGGAATCCTACTGATCTTATCCAAAATTCGCACTTACTGAATTTGGCTAATAACTGATGATTTCTGATATTCTGGAGTACTATTCTGAAATGGTCTGCATGATCTCTCTCAGTGCGGGAATAGACCAGAATATCATCTATGAAGACTTTGACGAACATGTCCAAGTACTGCTTGAACACATGGTTCATCAAGTCTATGAAAGCTGCTGGGGAATTGGTAAGACCAAAGGACATAACAAAAAATTCGAAGTGACCATACCGCGTACGGAAAGCTGTCTTCGGGATGTCACATTCTCTAACTCTGAGATGATGATAGCCAGATCTGAGGTCTATCTTAGAGAAATAACTGGCACCCTGAAGTTGGTCAAACAAGTCATCGATTCTAGGAAGAGGATACTTGTTCTTGACCGTAACCTTATTTAGTTGACAGTAATCTATACACATTCTGAGAGAACCATCTTTCTTGCGTACGAATAAGACTGGTACGCCCCACGGGGAAATGCTGGGTCTGATGAATCCCTTATCTAAGAGATCCTTCAACTGTTCTTTCAGATCCTTGAGTTCTGCTGGTGCCATTCTGTATGGCGGAATAGAGATAGGCTGAGTATCTAAAAGAAGATCAATACCAAAGTCTATTTCCCTTTTGGGAGGAATTCTTGGAAGAACTTTGGGAAAGACATATGAATATTCATTCACTACTGGGACTGATTCGAGACTGGGAGCCTCAAAACTGGAATCTCTAACATGAACTAAATGATAAACACATCCCTTAGATATCATTTTCCTTACCCGAAGGTAGGAAATAAGTTGACCTCTAAAACTGGATACACTACCCTTCCACTCTAGGACGGGTTTATTTGGGAACTGAAATTGAACTATTCTATTTCTACAGTCGACTGTGGCATAGAAGGAATGAAGCCAATCCATGCTGAGAATGACATCAAAATTAGTCATCTCTAATTCGACTAAGTCTGCTGAAGTGACTTTTTGAAATATCATAATAGGGCAGTTCCTGTATACCCACCGAGCTATGATGCTTTTACCCAGTGGGATAGAGACTGAGAAGGGCAATGCTAGAATTTCGGGACTGATTCCAAAATCAACTGCTATATAAGGTGTAACAAAAGACAAGGACGCTCTTGGATCTAGCAAAGTGTAAACATGAACATGAAAGATCTGTAACGTACCATTAACTATATCAAGAGAACTTTCTTGATCTTGTCGAGTCTGAAGAGCATAGAGACGATTTGGGCATTTCCCTCTAGTAGCACTGGAAGTGGCACCCTACTGATTTGGGCGACCGAACTGAGCTAAAGAGTAATTTTGTTGACCCTGAGGACCTGGCTGCGAACAGTCTCTAACTCTATGGCCTGGCTTTCCACAACCAAAACAAATGCCACTGCCTACTCTAAACACACCATGATGGTGCTTACCGTAAGTCTAGCAAAGAGGATAAGTGCGGGCACTACTAACACTGCCCTAGGTCTTAGAGCCTGGCACTCTATATTTGTTACCCTCTCTAAACTTAGGAATGGGAGCACTGGCTGTAGAGGGAACTGGAACTGATGGCTTAGGAAGAAACTGGGAATGGTTTCCTCCTTCTGATTTAGGCTGAGCAAAGTTGAAACTACCTATCTTCGCTCTCTTATTCTTCTTTTCTCTCTGCTTAATTTTCTACTCTTCTATCTGTTGAGCATGAGTCATAAGTCTAGATAAGGTCATGTCACTGTTCAGCATGGCGGATCTGCACTCATTAACCACGATGTCATTCACCACTAAAGAGAACTTACTCATCTTGGTTCTATTGTCTACAACCATATGAGGGGAATACCAGGCTAATTGAGTAAACTTAAAAGAATACTCTTTCACTGTCATATTACCCTGCCTGAGGTTGATAAACTCTAGCATCTTGGCCTCTCTAAGATCTTGGGGAAAAAATCTGTCTAAGAATGCAGTGACAAACTCCTCCCACTCTATAAGACCTGCATCATCTGATTTTTCAGACTTCCACTATTTGAACCATGCATGAGTCATATCCTGCAACTGGTATGAAGCTAGCTCAGCACTCTTAACAGTAGTCACCCCCATGGCATCTGTCACTTTCTGAACTTAATCTAAGAATTCATGAGGGTCTTCATCTACCTTAGACCCGAGGAAAATTATAGGATTTATTCGGGTGAAGTCCCGAATCCTCGTTGCAGCTGAGTTGGCCACTGGGTTGGCCAAAATGACTGTTGGCCGTTCATTATGAGCAGCAATTGATTGAGAAAGAGTGGTAAATACGGTACTGAATTCGGCATAAGAAACATGATCTCCCAAAGGTTCTTCGGGCTTAGGGGCTGACTGATTTCTTCTCTTAGGAGGCATGTTCAGAAATAACGAGAAAAAACGAATTAGACTGAGAAACTGACTTGTTATTATGCATACAGGCATGACATGAATACTGAAAGAAGGGAAACTATTATTAAAATATCTCATAGCCTCTTGCACATAAATGTGGCGTATAACTCACCCATGTAAAAGACTCTACTAGATGCGGCTTTCGGACTTCCTAGGACTCTATTGAACCTTAGGCTCTAATACCAATTTTGTAACGACCCGATTTGTTGAACCGGATTGCTACACGGTTCTCATGACCCCGAAGGACCACAAGCTAACCCATGACTGATATCTGAACCTGTATACTGCATAAGATAACATAATAATGCAGAAACATGCACTGAAAAGCCATAAGGTTCGATCATGAACATAACTGAATAACGTAACATTTGTGTGGGGTAATAGAATACCCAAAACAAAAATGAAGTCTAAAATAAGATAGTTTGTATCTAGTCTGAATCTAGTCTGGAAGTCTCTACTGTCTAAAGAATTTGAATAAGGATTTGATGGGACATATCCCCAACTAATTCCAACTAATAAGCTAATGTAACGTCCCAAAAATCAAGTTCCGACACACCACACGGTGCTTAGGGTCACACGTGACCCCAAGCTAACCCTTTTCATCGGTATAACTCAAAAGCAACTGATTAAAATATAATTCTGAGATAATGAAGTTGAAAATGTCTCAATATAGAATCTGTTCAGTACAATATTGGAATTACAAGATGACAATTTGACTAATACATATACATATACAAGAAGGAGACTGAATACATCAACTACTACTACTGTCTATGAAGCCTCTAGTAGTATTTCCTGTACATAAACGGGTCATGACTCCCAACCATCCCACTCAATACGACCGACGAAAGAAGATACAATGCTCCAAACTGAAATAACCGACACAAGTCCCTGAACTGTGAGGACTCGTTACCTGCTGACCAGAAACTTCAACTAAATAGAATAGTAGATGGGGTCCAGCACAAAGAGAATGTACTGAGTATTGGGGGTGCATGCAACACTTTAAATAACATCATCAATTTCATGAAAACATGCATACAGACAATGATGACTCACTTGGCTTGAGTTATATAAAATAATACTCTTCGTACTTTCATAAGAAATAGTTCAAATGGTAAAATCTCATAATCCATGTAAATCATCAAAAATCATAAATTATGATAAATCATCATAAATTATCATATCGTCAAAATTCATCATAGGTAATCATAATTCATCATAATATCTCAACTCTTTGACTCAAATCTCGGAGTGACTCGGTAATTCAAGAAACATGACTTTTATGAACAGGGGAGTTTCCTATAACCGGCAACCCCACGTGAGCTACGTGGAATACCAACGTTTGAAACCCCCATTGGCGGGAGCAACATACTCTTTGCCAGGGAGTACGACCTTAAAACTGCAATAATCACAATCGGGCTCTCTGGCCAATAATATCATCATTAAACAACCCTACGGTGGCACAAAGGTTTGGGGAAATACCAAATTTCCCTCTCGGTGCTAAGTACTACTCCCCGCCAAGCTCAGAACGCGTTAGGAAATTCACCATCATCATCACAAGGGTCTATCATAAATACCAAATCAAATATCTCAATTTATATTTCATCAACAATTTGTGGATTCCTAACCCCAACTTCGACTTAAAATATTTTAATCTTTTTCAACATCAATAAGGTATCAATGCATTGAACCATAACCAACTCGACATTTGGACAAGGATATGAAGACTCAATACGTAATATTTTCAACAATTCAACTCATCAAAATCATCCAAAAAAATACCAAAATTCATCTCAACATCTATATCAAAATCAATCTTTCTCATAGTCAAAATCATCTCGACTCTGCGAGTTCAAGGTCAAAGTACTCAAATGATTATTCTTTCAATTCGACAATTAAATCATGACAACAGATTTTGAAAAGCACTTGAAACCTTCAATTCATAATAAGAATACATATCCCGTAGTACAACTCAAATCACGACTTTTATCTCGAAAGCCTTTAGAAATATCAATTCATTGTAGTAGTATGCAATTCATAGTATAAATTCTCAATTTAAGAAGTAGAGTAATGAAGTAATCATGTATATCCATATTGGAAAAAAATTCAAAGTCTTATAAATCCTTCATAAACTAAATTGAGTGTATACCCATTTTCGAATATCATGAAATTTCAATAATAAAACTCAACCTTTTTAAATGTCAAAATGTAACAATTTATCAAGTCATGACAACATCAATATTTTTGAGAAAATATCAAGACTCATGGTAATATCTCAAATGTTATATCTCAATATGCTCAATGATTCAATTTCGTCATAAGGAAGCTTTAAGCTTATCATAAATCTCAAAATCATTCCAAAATACCATTTCAACATATATCTCGAAATCTTTCAAAATAAAAATATGAAATTTACAACTATAGATATCAAGACATCTCATGTCTCAAATATATATTCAATAATTCAAATCATCATTGGGAAGCATAAAGCTTGACACATATCTCAAAATATTATTCCAAAATAGCATCTCGACATACGTCCCAAAATCATTCAAATTACCACCTCGTGGTAAAAGTGTGTAATTCGCAATGATAATTATTAAATCATATCATGAAAACATTGAGATAATCATATAAATCAAAGTTTATTCATTCAATCATCATAATCTCATAATCGAACTATTTAGACATAATCTCACTTGCAAAAACATGTAAAACCATAATAAAATTAAAGCTTTGGGCACAAGAATGGAAGATTGCTCTTGTTCAAAACCCCATATACCTTGAAATTGACTTCTTGATTACGGAATCCTGTTCGAACAAATAATGGGTGCTCCTCGAAGGTCTTCAAATGAGTAGTTCATTTATCGGATTAATTTTGGATTTCTACGGTGAAATTGAAAGATATTTGAAGGTGAAATTTGGCTAGGGTTTCATTATCCCAAATGTTTCATGGAGAAAATGTATTTTGAAGGTTCAATTATGATTTAAATGGAAAAATTTTAGTCCAAGAGGGGTGTTAAATGACCAAATTGCCCTTAAAAAAACAAATAATATCAAATTTGTCCTTTGGTGGACTGTTTTGATAGGCTGAAGTAGATCGACCATAACGTTTTACTCCGACAGCCAAATTGGATGAAACCAATTTCATTAGAAATAGGACTCTTAGAGATTTCCGCTGATATATAGTAGCTCACCCAGATTATTATGTACAAGGAGGTTTGGTCATTTGAATTTTACCCAAAAATTCGCTTTTGATAGGCTGAACTAGATTGACCATAACTTTTTTTCTCCGACAGTCAAATTGGATGAGACCAATTTCATTAGAAAGATTACTCGTAGATATTTTCGTTGATATATATTAGATCACCCAGATCATTATGTACAAGAAGTTATGATGGTTTGAAGTTGACCCTGAAATTCGCCTGGCTGCAGTAATTTTAATTTCCTGCACATTTTATTGTTCACAGTTCGATCGGAATGATCGTAGTTCGATCGGAATGGTCTTAACTCATCGCTCGAGTGTACGTTTTCAATGATCTACATATCGTTGGAAATTTTATTCGATACTATATGCAATGGTAGGTCAAAGTCTTAGAAATACTACACAAAAATTTATCTCGATACGTTTCTCACGAAATCTTTACGAAGAAAATTTTCTGGGGTATTACATTATCTCCCCCTTGGAAACATTCGTCCTCGAATGTCGCTTGATAGGATAAAAGCACTGATCAACTGACCTTCTTAAGGGACGCGAACATCTGAGACATATCGGCACGATTGGAATTACAGATTCCTAGTCCTCATACTGAACATGCATATCTGACGCATAAATATCTAGTTGAACTGACTCTGGAATGTATGAATGCGTTTGCAACAATAGCCAATTCAAGGATCGTAATGAGAACTTGAGCATGAACTAGATTTGTTTAAGACACGGAAGCTTTAATAAGTCACGGGGTATCTCCCCCTTGGGACTCTATGTTCCTCTACAACACTTATTTCACAGGGTCACTAAGACTGTGCACGGGGCACCTATGAATTAGCTCATATGCATGACGCACGAACAGAGGTATACTCATAACTACTGCGATGCTCCATATGGAAATGATTTCATTCCTAAGATCCTTGGATAACATGATGAAATGATAAATGAGAAGGTACACTATACGATTCTGATTGACTAAGCTGGAATACTTGGAAAACAAAGATCATTTAGTAGAAGTTTACGAATTGAAGCATAACTAGCTTCCAGAATATGAAACATGTACACCACAATCCCTCAAGATAACCACTTAAAACTTCAACTAACCACAATATACATGAAAGCTTAATCTCAATCTTACTTTATATTACCACTTAGCTCAAAATAAGCATACACCTTTCTAACCAAGATAAGGAAACAGTTTCTCTTCTATCTAGATAACTATTCACCAACACCCTTATCCACAACAAATACGTATTTTTCCATATAACCAACCATTCATCATCACTCTCTCACCCTACGAAAGAAGTTATCAAAGGGATAGAACATGCTGGTCTAAAATATGACTAGATACCCTGAATAACTTGACGTTCACTAAGGCGTAAGGAATAGAAAATTTAACATCATGAACTCGACAAAGAAATTTGATTTGGGAATATGCACAATATGAATCCAAACTTTCATTGATCATTAACAGAAATGCTTTATTTCTCAAATAGAGCATAGGGTAAGTCTAGAGTACCTCGATTACTAGCCACATAACTTAAGATTTGGAATTCATAACTTATGGAATATAATTCCACCACTAAAAAAAAAATACGAAACCCCACGTATTGGGAACTGAGAGAGAACATGGTCCTTTATGACATGCACGAACTCGAATTATGATCATGGAACTGAAGTGTAAAGCAGGAGTAGGCCCTGGAATAACTGAAAGAACTGAAATAGGAATGGGTCGAGCAAAACCCCTTTCTTACCACTATTGAAATCCGAACACTTAACTCGATTACTTGATCTATCATCTCCCCCTTAGACTTAAGCCATCGCTCTGGGTCAGTAACACACTATACACTTTAATCTAAACTAAAGTCACTTCACTCGAGAGTCCAATACATAATCACACACACAAACCATAAAACTTCACCCAAATGACTACCTTAGAAAGCATATAACCACATCCTCACACAACTTCTCGAATTACCACCTATCCTTCTATAACCCCAATAATCAACACCTAACACTTAAACACTTTCTAATCTCAAATCCGTATAAGCAACCCGATAGTCGGAGTATACACCATCTAGAGCTTCAACGCTTTCAGCTCAACTTCGGAATTTCAATCTTAGAGTCTAACGCTCAACTCAAATTTTTCTCATCCTTAACGGACCACACTACCTCTTTCATCGCTTATTAAAATCACGCTTGTAAACTTATATTTCTAAACCATAAGAATCAAAATCACATCTAAGAAGCTCAACCATTACAGTCATACACTAATCCTCGAAATTAAATCAGTCCCATAATATCTTGGGTGAACTTTTTCATCATAAACACAACATCAAACTTAATCACGAATCAACCAAACATAGGCTCTTATATCCACTATTCAAGCCTACTAGATCACTTCCTAACTACTAATACCATTAATCAAGAAATCGTCACAGTCACCTTCACGATCACCAATCATTCTAACTTAAATTTTAGCACACAATATAACTTAAAACTTTTTGCACGAAATTTCCACTTAGAAACTATAAAACAATCCTTAACAAATGCTAGCCCATTTAAACTTTATAACAATAATAATTGGTCATAATCATATAGCTTATCTTATTCACAATCCATTAACACATCCTTCTTTCACCCGTCACTACTATTTATCCTTCATACACAACTTGACTTAGTTCATAGCTCTCTACGTCTTAACTTAACTTCCTCTTGCAACCCGGCAACAGCATAATTTAACAACACTCACCCACCGAGTACTTCCATTACTAACCTATACTCTCTGGCATACAAATACCGTCAACACCCATTTCATACCTCGAACAAACTACATCACAAAATTGACACACAAGGATATATCACTCCCTATTAACCCCAAATGTATGCAAAAATGAATTCCTCTATACTTATGCTCAACAAATCACACTTACCATCCTTCTTACTACTACACCTCCAAATCCCACATTTTCAGCCAGCACAAGGAACAAGATGAACTACAAGTTGCTAGTGGATCAAAATAGGCCGCACACGGCTTCACTAGGCTTTGAATGTGAGTTTTGAAAAAAAGTTTGAGGTGAATAACAAAACAGTTCTGCTAGTGAATCGAAAGATCCCCACACGACTTCACTAGACTTTCATTTTTTTTTCAACAGTGTGATGATATCAAGATTACGGAAGATAGGAACTTAGCATACCATATTCGATGATCAAAGAGTACGCATCCACTCAGTCTTAGCTGAATAAGTCATAAAGAAGAGGACATAACATGAAACTTCAGGAACTTATAACACACTGGGAGGCTCTTCTGAATCCACTTTTATGAGACTTCTGAAAAATTTTGCTAATCAGTCTGAAAACATTACCAGGAAAAGAACCGGAACTTGCTGCTCATACTATCTCAAGAATAGCACATAGATAGAAAAGTACAAACTGTCACGTATAGATCCTGAAAAGAAATTTGGTAGCTTATCTGGTTTAAACTTATTGCACGATTCAAGACTTGAAAGAACAGCAACCTTTCCTAAATGTCTTAAAGCCTCTCGAAGAAAAGTACAGATGTCTTCGTACCGTTCTGTAAGACTCTACTAGACACGGCTTCATAGACACCCTAGGACACTTGAACTCTGTGCTCTGATACCAAGTTTGTAACATCCCGAAAATTAAGTTCCGAGATGCCACACGGTACTTAGGGTCACAAGTGACCCCAAGCTAACCCTTTTCATCGGTATAACTCAAAAGCAACTGATTAAAACATAATTCTGAGAGAATGAAGCTAAAAATGTCTCAATACAGAATCTGTTCAGTACAATATTGGAATTACAAGATGACAATTCTACTAACACATATACATATACAAGAAGAAGACTGAATACATCAACCACTACTACTGTCTATGAGGCCTCTACTAGTATTGCCTGTACATAAATGGGTCATGACTCCCAACCATCCCACTCAATACGATCGATGAAAGAAGATAAAATACTCCAAACTGAAATAACCGACCCAAGTCCCTGAACTGTGAGGACTCTTTACCTGCTGACCGGAAACTACAACTGAATAGAATAGTAAATGGGGGTCAGCACAAAGAGAATGTACTGAGTATGTGGGGGTGCATGCAACACTTTAAATAACATCATCAATTTCATGAAAACATGCATACAGACAATGATGACTCACTTGGCTTGAGTTATATCAAATCATACTCTTCATACTTTCATAAGAAATAGTTCAAATGGTAAAATTTCATAATCCATGTAAATCATCAAAAATCATAAATTATGATAAATCATTATAAATTATCATATCGTCAAAATTCATCATAGGTAATCATAATTCATCATAATATCTCAACTCTTTGACTCAAATCTCGGAGTGACTCGGTAATTCAAGAAACATGACTTTTATGGATAGGGGAGTTTCCTATAACCGACAACCCCACGTGAGCTACGTGGAATACCAACGTTTGAAACCCCCGTTGGCGGGAGCGTCATACTCTTTGCCAGGGAGAACAACCTTAAAACTGTAATAATCACAATCGGGCTTTTGGCCAATAATATTATCATCAAACAACCCTACGGTGGCACATAGATTTGGAGAAATACCAAATTTCCTTCTCGGTGCTAAGTACTACTCCCCGACAAGCTCAGAACGCGTCAGGAAATCCATCATCATCATCACAAGGGTCTATCATAAAGATCAAATCAAATATCTCAATTTATAATTCATCAACAATTTGTGGATTCCTAACCCCAACTTCGACTTAAAACATTTTAATCTTTTTCAACATCAACAAGGTATCAATGCATTGAACCATAACCGACTAGACATTTGGACAAAGATATGAAGACTCAATATGTAATATTTTCAACAATTCAACTCATCAAAATCATCCAAAAAAATACCAAAATTCATCTCAACATCTATATCAAAATCAATCTTTCTCATAGTCAAAATCATCTCGACTCTGCGAGTTCAAGGTCAATGTACTCAAATGATTATTCTTTCAATTCGACAATTAAATCATGACAACAGCTTTTGAAAAGAACTTGAGACCTTCAATTCATAATAAGAATACATATCCCGTAGTACAACTCAAATCACGACTTTTAGCTCGAAAGCCTTTAGAAATATCAATTCATTGTAGTAGTGTGCAATTCATAGCATAAATTCTCAATTTAAGAAGTAAAGTAATGAAGTAATCGTGTATATCCATATTGGAAAAAAATTCAAAGTCTTATAAATCCTTCATAAAGTAATTTGAGTGTATACCCATTTTCGAATATCATGAAATTTCAATAATAGAACTCAACCTTTTTAAATATCAAAATGTAACAATTTATCAAGTCATGACAACATCAATATTTTTGAAAAAATATCAAGACTCATGGTAACATCTCAAATGTTATATCTCAATATGCTCAATGATTCAATTTCGTCATAAAGAAGCTTTAAGCTTATCATAAACCTCAAAATCATTCCAAAATACCATTTCCACATATATCTTGAAATCATTCAAAATAAAAATATGAAATTTACAATTATAGATATCAGGACATCTCATGTCTCAAATATATATTTAATAATTCAAATCGTCATTGGGAAGCATAAAGCTTGACACATATCTCAAAATATTATTCCAAAATAGCATCTCGACATACGTCCCAAAATCATTCAAAATACCACCTCGTGGTAAAAGTGTGTAATTCGCAATGATAATTATTAAATCATATCATGAAAATATTGAGATAATCATATAAATCAAATTTTATTTATTCAATCATCATAATCGAACTATTTAGACATAATCTCACTAGCAAAATCATGTAAAACCATAATAAAATCAAAGCTTTGGGCACAAGAACGGAAGATTTCTCTTGTTCAAAATCTCACATACCTTGAAATTGACTTCTTGATTACGGAATCCTGTTCAGACAAATAATGGGTGCACCTCGAAGGTATTGAAATGAGGAGTTCGTTTATCGGATTAATTTTGGATTTCTACGGTGAAATTGAATGATATTTGAAGGTGAAATTTGGCTAGGGTTTCATTATCCCAAATGTTTCATGGAGAAAATGAATTTTGAAGGTTAAATTATGTATTAAATTTACAAATTTTCGTCCAAGAGGGGTTGTGAAATGACCAAATTGCCCTTAAAAAATAAATAATGTCAAATTTGTCCTTTGGTGGACTGTTTTGATAGGCTGAAGTAGATCGACCATAACGTTTTACTCCGACAGCCAAATTTGATGAAACTAATTTCATTAGAAAGAGGACTCTTAGAGATTTACGTTGATATATAGTAGATCACCCAAATCATTATGTACAAGGAGTTATGGTCGTTTGAAGTTGACCCAAAAATTCGTTTTTGATAGGCTGAACTAGATTGACTATAACGTTTTTCTCCGATAGTCAAATTGGATGAAACCAATTTCATTAGAAAGAGGACTCGCAGATATTTCCATTGATATATAGTATATCACCCATATCATTATGTACAAGGAGTTATGATTGTTTGAAGTTGACCCTGAAATTCGCCTGGCTGCAGTAATTTTAATTTCCTGCACGTTTTACTGTTCACAGTTCGATTGGAATGGTCGTAGTTCGATCGGAATGGTCGTAACTCATCGCTCGAGTGTCCGTTTTCGATGATCTACATATCGTTGGAAATATTAGTTGATACTCTACGCAATGGCAGGTCAACTTCTTATAAATACAACATAAAAAATTTATGGATCGCTCTAAAGCGTAGAACTCGATACGTTTTTCACGAAATCTTTACAAAGAAACTTTTCCGGGGTATTGCAGCTAATCAATGAGTTACTAGAAAATTATATTTCCTCGAAGGATGAGGACTCACTTCTACTCTGAGTACTGAATCTAGAATCTATTGTTGATCTGGAACTCGTGTCTTTGAACCTATGGTGTAACATGAAAAGAAAGCACCATAGAGCAAATGCATCAGTACATATGTACCTAGTATACATGTGAGGTAGGATATATAAAATGGTTCACATGCATGAATAATGCTAACTGACTGTCTAACATGAATGTGAGAATACATGCATAAATACATAACTGACAACGTGATTTCATGATTTCTGAGTCTGTATACTGATAACGTGACATGCTAGTAACTGATATGACTGATAACATGAAAGACTATATCTAAAAATACTGATAACATGGGTGACTGTATCTAAGTATAAATGATAACGTGGGTGACAGTAACTGACAGTCCTGAATCTGATGGAACTATCTTAGCTCCATACTGTAACTGAGTTGATTGTATCTGATAGTCCAGAAATTTGAAGTACTATATGAGTTCTATTACTGATATTGATTGACTATATCTGACAGTCCAGATTCTATAACATGAAATTGTGGGAAGTAGAATCTAACCAACATGCCACAAAGGTGCTATGATAGCTCAGCTGGGGTCCAATCTATGCCCTGATTGGAAGGGCGTCAATACCGCTCCACTGTTAAGGACAGCATATGAGTAACCCTCATATAACAGGTAACTCAAGAGAGAACGGTGAGAACCCTCACATAATAGGTTAAGCCACCTCATCTACCCTTATATAGTAGGCTATGATGTCTCAACCTATGCTGGGCTATATAGTTCTAGAACGCAAGGATTGCTTCTAGGAATCACACCCTAGTATAACAGGTGAGTCCCTATCCTTAGGTTCACTCGGTGATAATTCCTACTCCCATCTGAATGGACACTGAACATGATTTACTGAACTAAACTGAACTGAACATGGACTGAGTTACTGAATTTCCATGGTTGACAGATTACTACTGATATCTGAAAACTAACTGAGTCATGACATCATGGAGATTTTTCTTGAGTCATAAGGCTATTTGAAGTCTAAGAGTTCATAGCTTGACTGACAGTATTGTGAAAACATGACATGGATCTAGGCACATAGCTAATATTTCGGATACAAGTACCCCCAGGACTCAATAAAAGGAAACTGATTGTAGGCATTTAATCAAACATATTGTAGTCATAGTACATGTAAAGCACATCATACAACAATCAAACATCATGCTTCAATTCCAATTCCATCATACAAGGTTTTAGTCATGAGATTTCATAAATCTTTAGCTATACTAATCAACCCACATGTAATTTATCATCAAATCATGGAATAGAAATCAATTCCTCACTTATCAATATGAAAGAGAACATACAAAGCATGAAAACATGAAGAAAATCCATAACTTGTAGTTAAAAAGGATTCTCGGACTTCATGGATGAAAGGAGATCATAAATGAACACTGTGCATACCTTATATCGTGATTTCGTAAAGATTGATGGTGAAACCTTCCTGAATTTGAATCCCCAATAGAAACCCTAGTTTGTTCCTGAGATAAACTTGAGAGAAACTAATATGTTTTGGGTGAAAAGTGGCTAAATCCCGTGTTTGGAAAATTATATAGGGGGGGGGGGATTAACCCTTTTAACCCTGGACACGTAATTAAATTTTTAGTAAAATTTCCCGAGTTGGGCCCTTGGAGAGACGTGGTGTTATCGTGTCGTGTCACTAGAAATTGACAATTGGGAAATTGCATGGTGGCGCGATGCAGAGCTATCGTGTTTCCACCTTGGCGACAACCTGGAAGTTTGGACCGACGTGCTAGTGTCGCAGAGAAACACTGGAATTTGACAATTGTCATTTGAGCTATCTCCGTGATGCGTTGAAGGCTTAGGTCAAACACTGTCTCACTAAAAAGTTTCTAACTCTTCGTCTGAGTGCCGGATTTGGGCGAATTATATATCGATGGAAAGCTTATTCAATTTCCCATGTGATAGAAAGTGAAAATTATGGAAATACCACGTGTATAATAATGAATTATTATTTCAAAGAAAGTTCTAACATCCTTGAGATGTTTTTCAAGCTAAGAAAAAGCACGGGTATTACAGGTCCCTAGCCCCGTAACCATACCATACAATGTGTATGATGAGTCATCAACAGGGACATTAGCTCAAAGCTCAAGGATATTTTCAAGGACCAAAATCTGGGGTGTTTTAGTCTCCCCCCCCCCCCCCCCCCGCCCAAGGATCATTCTCCCTCGAATTATGGGACAAGGCATTCCTAGTATGATTCAACCTCAATCATTATTACTCTTACCCTTAAGGTAGAAAAAAATATACCAAGGAAACTTTCAATCTTTCTTTTACAAAGACAGAAAATAAAGATCTTAAGAACACACGTACCTCAAGCATAAATTTTTAGAATAGGGAAAAGAAAAGGAAACTTAGACTTCATATCCTCTTCGGGTTCCTAAGTAGCTTCCTTGAACTTTTTGTTCATCCATAGAACCTTCACCGAAGCCATATTTTTTTTTCGCAACCAACAAACTTATCGATCCAAGATCCTTACTAGGACCTCCTCATAGGATAAAGGATTTTTAATACCATTGTTCTCCAAGGGAACAACTAATGAAGGATTACCCACACATTTCCGCAACATGGACACATGGAAAACTGGGAATGGAACTCATACTAGAGGGCAAATCCAATATATACGCAACGCTACCAAACCTTCTCAAAACCAAGTACGGGCCAATATACCGAGGACTGAGTGTCCCCTTCTTCCTAAACCGCATTACTCCTTTTATGGGAAATACCCTTAAGAATACTCAATCTCCAACCTCAAATTCAAAGTCTCGTCACCATACATACGCTTAAGACTTTTGGTGATTTTAGCTGTCTTAATCCTATCCTTAATCACCTTCACCAACTCCATAGCTTGGTGAACCTAATTCGGACCAAACATCTCTGCTTCACCAACCTCAAACTACCCAATAAGAGATCTACACCTCCTTCAATACAATGCCTATAACAGATCCATACCAATTCTAGAATGTTAAGTATTGTTATAGGAAAATTCAATGAGAGATAAATGGTCGAACCAACTACAACCAAATTCAATTACACCGGCTCACAGTATATCTTCCAGAGTCAGAATTATTGTTTCCGCTTGCCCATCTGCTTGTGGGTGAAAGGAGATGTTAAGGCTTACTTTCATCCCCAAACCACACTGAAATAAGTGCCAAAATTATGATGAGAACTGAGTACCATAATCTAAAATAATTGAGATAAGTGCACCATGCAACTTTACAACCTCTTGAAGGAAAATTTTTGCATAATCCTTGGCTGAATATGTAGTCCTCACTGCTAAGATATCACGACCCGAGGCTACCCCATAGTCACGACAATGGTGCTTACGGTCACAAATGACCACAAGATAACCCATGAGCTGGTACCTGTTGTGAGCACTGAATAAAGTAACAAAAAATATATGTGCAGAAGTAAACTGGCAACGCAATAAGGTTTTAAATATTGATAAGATAATGTAAAACTGGATACTAAAATATGTATCAAAATGTGTTTGAAACATCTGATAAAACCAACTGAATATCTAACTTACTGACTGCATGTCAGAGAAGCCTCTAACTGGCTGACTGTGGAGTTGATGGGACAAGTCTCCTACTAACTCCAACTGACTGAATGATACTAAACTACCAAATAACTAAAATAAACCATCATGTCCCCAGAATATGAGGTCTCACCACTGCTGTTGCTGATTAATGCTGGGATATCTTACTGCGATCGGGGAATTGAGCATCTGAAACTATGATATAAGACATCGTAGTGCAAAGAAAGTATGTGGTCAGTACTTTGAATGTACTGGTATATGCGATGTGGTTAGGCTGAAATACATGGGTTAACTGTGCATAAAGTAATGACAGACTAAATAACATGAGACAACTGAGTATGCATGCATGAAAACTGAAATACTAAGAATGCAAGACGAAGCATATAATATTTCTAAAATAATCTGTAAATTAAATTATTGAAATCTGATAACTGAATAACTGGAAGTTTGTATTGTATGGTCAAGAAAGCCTGAACTTAATTTTGTACTGAATACTGAACTGAGACTGTGGGAGCTAGTTATAAGTTGCATGCCCAAATCTATTATTGGGGTCCAACCTATAACCCCAGTTGTAAAGGTGTCAGTACCGTGCCACGGGTACTAACGCTGGTTATGTGGATCTATTAATCTGATGTCACAAAGGACTTGGGTGTCATGCCTAACTGAAGGGGGACCGCACAAAGTCTACGGTGGTGCTGTAGGTCTGAAACTTAGAGACTGCTACTAAGAAATCATGGCTAACTGACGGGGGAGACAAGTGCCTCATGCCTAATTGACGGGGTAGATGTCATCCCTACGTTCACTCGGTGCTAAGTTTTACTCCCAACTTAAAGACACTAATTTTGAACTGAACTAAACTCAACTAAACAAATAACTAAACATAATAACTGACTGAATGATCATGCCTAACTGACGGGGGAGACGTCATCCCTATGTTCACTCGGTGTTAAGTTTTACTCCCAACTTAAAGACACTGATTTTGAGCTGAACTAAACTCAACTAAACATAATAACTAACTGAATGAAAATGCTCGTGCTCATGGTATATCTAAAATCATTCTGAAGATACTGAAATTATATAAAAAAAAATAGGTATCGGTGTCACTACAAAAAAAAAAGAAAATCGACCACAAAAATCAACCCCATGTGGTCGGTTTTCCTATATTTTTTACCAAAAAATTGACCAAAATGAGTGGTCGCTAAAAAGCTGGTAGCTTTTTCAAAACCGACCAGGAGTAGTCGGTATTTTAAAATATATATATATATATATATATATATATATATATATATATATATATATATATTTAAAATTCAATATTATTTTAAAAATAAAAAAAAATTCAAAAAAAAATCAACCACATATGGTCGGTTTTAATAAAATTAATTAAATAATTTAAATACAAATCCAACCACAAGTGGTCTGTTTTGTTAAAATTAAATAAATAATTAAAATACAAAATCGACCACATGTGGTCGGTTTTATTAAAATTAATTAAATAATTTAAATACCAAACTGACCAAATGTAGTCAGTTTTATTAAAATTAATTAAATAATTTAAAACCGACCATGTGTGGTCGGTTTATTAAAATTAATTAATTAATTTAAATAAAAATCGACTACATTTAGTCATTATTTTTTAAAAATAATTTATTTAATAAAATATTTTTAAAATAATTATAATAAACCAACCACGTGTAGTTGGTTTTTATAAAAATTCCCAGAAAACTGACCACGTGTGATCAGTTTTCTGGGTTTTTTTTTAAAACTGACCACATGTGGTTGGTTTTTATAAAAATTCCCAAAAAACCGACCACATGTGGTTGGTTTTTATAAAAATTTCCAGAAAACCGACCACTGTGGTCAGTTTTTCTTGTAATTTTTTTAACAAACAACAGCATATATATGCTACATTTCATTTTCCAGTCAAACCAATGAGCATACAATATGTATGCTACATTCCATAAAAACAACCAGCATATAATTTAAGAATTTAAAAATCAAGTTATTTACAAAATTTATCAAGTATCCAAATCCAAACTACAAAACATAAAAGGTCTAAAAACTACAACTCATCATCCTTTTCGTCATCTGCATCCTTATCTGCACATGCAGGATCTGATTCCTCATCTGTGGTGATATCATCCAGTGGGCCTAGAACTTTTGCAGCTCAAACTGCATCACCATGACAAGGAGGAAGAATCCCTGCAGATTGAATAAAAAATTTGATCTGCTCCTGCATCAATCTTATTTGTTTTGTTGTTTCCTTCTCCTTCTTCTTTGCTCTCTCAGTCTGTGCAGCAAGGTCCTTAGTGAGTTGAGAAACCCGATTCTGTAGTAAATCAATGGTTTCTCTATCAACTGACGAGGGATAGGATATAGGGCCAGACGAATACCTTACATTCTCGCTAAAACATTTTCTGTAGTATCTGTAGTATTGGCCTCTTACTGGAGGACCCACAGTTTCTTTCCATAACTCCTCCTCTACATCTTCAGGTATTGTGTCACCCTAACTTTCAGGAGGCTGAGTACTACGATACTCAATAACGAATTGCATATATTTATCCTATATTCAAAGTAAAGTTAAAATTAATAGTAAGAAAATATTAAACTACTCGTACTTTAATAATATCAACTTTGAGAAAAAGATTCATAAATACAAAATTTGATTCTTACATGGATAGCTTTTGCACGAGGCTCAACCTAGACATCTTCTTCAGTTGGGTTCTTTTTCTTCCTTACATGGGTCTCCTCGAATTCCTCATCTTGTCTTACCTTCCTACCCAATTTTTTTGCCTGCGTATGATAAAATTATTAATCTTCAAATAATTAAAAATTTAAATAGAAACAAACAATTAAAATTATAAAAGTTACATAACATTTTTTGCTCCACAGTAATCCGACTAACAGCACCCGCAGTATGTAAAGAGGCCCCTTTGGATGATCCCCTGGCTTCCGTTCCTTTCTCACTCAACACTTGGTATTCTTCATTATTCCAATAGCGAAGATAATCTTGCCACATGGGTTCTAGTATAAACCTTGGTCTTACCCTGTTTGTTCTACATAATCCAACAGACTGTTCATCCTGGCTCTAGCTCTTCTATAAAAAATCCTCTTTATAGTAGGGACATGCGCGTCATCCTACCAGAAATATTTCTACAACAAAAACAAAAATATAATATTCAATTTTTTGTTCTAACAATGTGTTAAGTAGTCGATAAGTTAAATCCTTACATGAAATTCTTTAAAAATTTCTTCTCTTTCATTTTCTAGAACCTTTTGCCAACTGGTCCAATAGTCGTTGAAGTACCGAGTAATGCGTTTAGTCATAATTTTTCCAATTCTCTCATCGGGCATAAATGTGCAACTCAAGATCAAACAGTAATTTCATAGAGCATAATAATATAGTAAATGAAAAATGAATAATGTTTTTATATTTATAAATCTTACCCTATTCCATATGGAATAATATATCGCCTTCGATAAACATCTCTGTCTCCAGGCTATGGAACAAGTGCTGGTGGATGTACTGGCGTGGGCGGATCTGAAGGACCGGATGGAGTGCCTCCAAGATGAAGATTTGTCAACACAATAGATCCAGCAGAATCACTATAAGAAAGTCAGTGACTACTAGTAGATGGTACTGTAGACGATGATAGATGACCAGATATGCAAGTAATCGTATGATAGCACTGTGATGGCAGTGGCATGGGGATGAGAGCAGAATGAGTCACTGTAGACCTATGAAGTGGACTCACATGTGTAGGAGTAGAAACTGAATGTTTCGACGACCTAGAATATGAGGGTCGTGTTAGCACGTCAGCATACCGACCCTCAGATATATGAATAATTGTTGGTCGTATATAAGGCGGAGGTTTTTTTTTCTTTTTTGTCTTTGCAGGATCAACTTTTTGCTTACCTTTGTCACCTTTACCTGCCATCTAAATTATGTAAAGTTAATAAGTAGTTAGTCCTTCCAAAATGAATATATAAGAAAACATTCCAAGTAACTAATTTCAAATTACTAATTCAAATTTCAAATCACTAAATCAGTATTAAAACATTAGTGAAATAGTTACATAACCATAGCAAGTTTAGGATCTCTCCAACAACACGAGATAGACAAAAATATTTCTATTAAAGTGAAAAAGTAGTTAGTCCTTACAAAATAAATATATAAGAAAACATTCCAAGTAACTAATTTCAAGTTACTAATTCACATTTCAAATCACTAAATCAGTATTAAAACATCAGTGAAATAGTTACAAAATCATAGCAAGTTTAGGTTCGCTCCAACAACACGAGATGGACAAGAATATTTCAATTACTACATAAATTATGGAAAAGCAAAAAAAAAAATCTTACACGGTATATTACATATCAATCTTAAACAAGAAACATAAACTATTCCTCTTCTCCCGAAGATTCTCCACTAAATCATTCACCCTTTTCGGAAGTTTCCTCATCTCCTACCCACTCAGACTCTTCATCTGCAATATTAACTTCTTCAAATATATTTTTCGGATGATTAAAACTATCCACTAAATCAATGTCCACTAACTGGTGATCAATCAGCATTTCATTTTAATACGCAGTCTCCAACACATTCTCAACTTCCACCCATCCTATAGGCTTTGTTTTGATTGAAGCCCACCAATCAGACTTTTCACTGCACAATGGATAAGGAGCATAATACACTTGTTTAGCGTTTTGCGTGAGAACAAAGGGATCATAAACAGGATACGCCTTTTGTGCTTCAATTAAATGATGTTATGCTCCTTATGTAATCTTGTGCCTCTTGTTCTTGGATCAAACCACTTGCATTGAAAGAGGATAATTTTTTTATTGGGAAACCAGCATACTCCAATTCTAAGATCTCCTGTATGATGCCAAAGTAATCAACATCATCATCACCCTTAACCCAAACACCACTATTGATTGTTTACCTTGTTCTAGAATGTTCTTCGGTGAAAAATTTAAACCTATTTACTGTGTAATGGGACATTGTATGAGCTTCAATTGGTCCCAAAGAAATATCTCTCAAGAATAGATCGTATGCGGTTGCATTTGGTGATTGGTGTACCTAAATATATTATATACACATATATATATATGTTAGTTGAAGAATGTGTAAATTTTTAAATTTTTTAAAAATATTAGTACACTTATGAACCTCATATGTAAATCATGTTGCAAAGGATGCATATACTTGATTTTCATGGAATTGAGTCTTAAATGAACTCAAGATCCAACATGCGAAATACAATTAGTTTCCTTAAGGGAATGAGTAATTTATGTGTAAGATATGTTAATATTTAATCTCCTTACTTTTGAGAGGGCTCAACTTTCGAGAAATTCAGCAAGATATACAAAGTTGCTGATTTGTGCTCCATGGTAGTGAGCTAGCAAAACATGGTCTTTTTAGCCTTACTACTAGATTGATTGAAAATTGATATCGGTTGCAAATGAGGCTCATTCTCATCGTCCTGATGTTGATTTGGTTTGTTTCTTAAACAAGAAACTTCATCACCAAAGTAGTATGAACAAAATTGAAACGTTTCTCTTGCAAGATATGCCTCAACTATAGATCCTTCTGCCCTATGTTTATTTTTTGGACCCTTTTTTAATTTTTCAATTGCCCTGCATAATCTTAAGATTAGATGTTTACTATATTAAAAAATATATGTATGAATTTAAATATGTTGTAATTGCTTACCGTTCTTATGGATACATCCACCTAGTTTGAACTGGACCTCCTAGTAGAGCTTTGTGGATAAGGTGAATGAGAAGATGTTCCATCACATCGAAGAAACCTGGAGAAAAAATCTTCTCTAACTTTTTGGTGATAACAACAATATTACTTTCCATTCGTGCCAGATTTTCTTCTTTTAATATGGTGGCACATAAGTCTTTGAAGAAAAAACTAATCTCTGTTATTGGTTTCCATATGTTT